>CM032380.1:2865981-3350929 GCA_019023105.1 Diglossa brunneiventris
TTCAGCTTCTGCTGTTGTTCTAGCGTCTCCTCTGCTGCAGGGGATCAGCCTGGCTGCCTTTGGTACCCCCAGGGGCAAGGGACAGTGCTCCCCCGGGCTGTTCACCATCTTGGGGCTGGCTGGGGCTCCCTCAGTGGCACTCAGAGAGAGCAGAACATTTACCTGCCATCTATGTCATAGGGTCTCCTCATGGCAGATCTCCGCTCCTGTTCGTAGCGCAGCTGCTCGTGCTGGCGCCGCAGCTCCTCCCTCTCGCGCTGGATCCGGTCCTGCTCCCTCCTCCTCTCGTGCTCAATGTGCATCCTCTCCCTTTCCAGCCTCTCCCTCTCCATCCGTTCCCGTTCCAGGCGCTGCCTTTCAATTTCCAGCCTCTCCCGAGCAATCTCCAGCCTCTCCCTCTCCTCCCGCTCGCGGATGGTCTGGAGGTGCTGCTGCCGCTCCCGGCGCTCGCGGGTGCTGTGGAGCAGAGACAAAAGTGACACAGGCAATGCTTCAGCAAAGAAAGGAAGCCAAAAGAGTGCTAAAAATTAAAATTACAGTGGCTGCAAACTTGCATCATCTCCTTGAAATTAACACGTGTGGAGGGAAGACACTCAAAGTACACAATTTATTTAGAGACCGATCAAATGACTCCCACAAAACCCATCCCCAGGGGGAAACACTTCTGTATGGTCAGGAAAATCTGAATCCAAATGCCCACAAGTACTTCAATAGGATCAGGAAATCTGAATCCAAATGCCTACAAATACTTCTGTATGGTCAGAAGAATCTAAATCCAAATGCCCACAAGTACTTCAATAGGATCAGGAAATCTGAATCCAAATGCCCACAAATACTTCTGTATGGTCAGGAAAATCTGAATCCAAATGCCCACAAGTACTTCAATAGGTCAGGAAATCTGAATCCAAATGACCACAGTTCATTTCTTATATTGAAATAAAGTATCTGTGAAGAATATTTTATTTTTTGTGAAGAAAAGCAGGATGGTATGGTGGATAATGATTCCTGAGTTAAAGCTCAGGAATTTAACTAGAAGGGAGAAACTTTTTCCTCCTCAATCAAAATAACAAAGCATTTTCCTTCTGTTCAATTTGACTACTTTTAGGTGAGAAATAGAAGTTTTGTAATGTGTGGAGAACATGGAATCCAGGTCACAGTTTTAGCAAGGAATTTGAATGATGGCAATTATCACCTTTAAACATTATGAAATCGATTAAACATGAAAACAAAGAAAAAGCCCCATCAAAAATAATTAAATACATAAATGAAGTTCAATAGATACCCATAAAAATATAACAAAATTACAAGTGGGGAAAAGAAACTGAAGGCCTTTTTCTCTCTCTGTTTTAATTGATTAGAAATTAAAACTGTATCTATTTAAGGAAAAAAACCCCACACAATGGCAGTGCTGCTCTTACCGGCGCTGCTCTGCCTCCCTCATTTTCCTCTGTGCTTTGATTTTGTCAAAGGGGACAATCCCTTGTCTCTCTCTGCTCTCTGATTTGCGGTCCTGGCTCTTAACACTCTGCATTTAAAAGAGAAACTTTAATTTATTAAAGGACAAGCATCACAAACATTCCTCTGAGCTCTGTTTCCATTTGTACAGTTCACATCTCAAAGCTTGGTCCCTGGTTTTTTTCCAAAAGCTGTTTTTTACCATTACAGACACCATATATTAATACAGTGATACCTTGCCCCATTTGTTTGGCAGGATTTGAGTGCTGTATTAGCCAAATGAGAGGTTTTTTACTAATTAAAACCATGTTATAGAAATTCTAATTGGACAAACTGGCAGGACAAGTGTGGGTTATACAGAGCCTGGCAGGATTCAGGATCTGTTTCTAAGGAAAATGTTTTCCATGCAGAAGCACCACTTACTCTGTCCTTTGATGTAGTGGATGTTTTCACACTAATAACAGGTTCTCCTTTGGATTTATCCATGACTACTGTTCTCTCTGTTCCTTTACTTCCTAAATAAATCAGAAGTGGAAAGAAACAAATTACATGACCTACACCATTCATTGCTACACCATGCTCTCTAAAATGTGAACATTGGCATTTAAACCTCTCTTCAAAATCAATTATTTCACTCCACCTAATCCAGGCACTTCTTTTAAGGACTGCACAATGTTAAACATCTCCCTTTCCCCTTATTCATTCTGGATTTCCAACTAAGAATCTGAAACAATCCTAGAATCTTTGGAAAGAACTACCTACAATTAAATATTCCTACATCAACATATCTGTAAAAAAACCAACAACCCAATTACCTGATTTAATAGTTTTAGACTGATCTGATGAACCAGACTTCTGGTCATCTTTATCTTTTTTTTCTTTTTCATCTTTATCTTCTGTCTTTTTAGGATCATCTTTTTGGTCAGATTTCTCATCCCTTTTAGCACCACCGGGTCTGTGGATAGATATTGATACAGATTAGACTAATACAGACTAAGAGAAAAAAAAAATTCAAGGGAAATGCCAGCAACAAAGAAGAACTCTGATGTGATAACAATCATAATTAGATTTCCAAACATTTCCTTCCACAACTGCCTACCATCAAACAAGATATTCAGACCATCCTGTGCAGTAGTCAACAAACTGGGCCAGGATTCAGGATCTCAACTGGAAGCATGAATACAAATTCACACCATCACGTGCTTAATGCCCACAGAGTTTCTTACACAGCATGACAATGAACCATTTTTGTCAGGCAACTGGGTGAAATAATAGCAAAAAATTCTCAGCAAGTAGCATTTAACAGAAGTTATGCCTCAAGAAGATAATTGAAGGCAAAGTTCTCAGTGTTTAATTCACTCTCTTAGTGCCTCTTTCAGCTACTTTCAGCAATGCCAGAGAGGAAGAGCACAGTGCTCAAGAGGAACATGATCTGGGAACAGATCTTGGACAGTTCTGTTTAAACTGTCTGGGACCTGGAGGAAACCCTATTCCAACGAGACACGAGGTAATGAGGAAACAGTGACACACAGATCAAAATTCTCACATGGTCTTTCCTACAGATTTAAAACATGAAAGCCCCACAATCACTACTAAACCTCAAATATGGCTAAATTAAAAGGTGTGCTTGAAAATGCAACCTTCCAATGCCTACTTAAAAGCACACAATAGAAACATTTTAATTTAGGCACTGCACATCAACTGAAGTCTATCTTGTAGTAAAAGCTGAAAAAATCCATGTACTCCTCTTTTTCAATGTTTGCCACAGAAATTCTTACTGTAATTTAACTTTTCCCTGACATCAACACAGACTGAAGCATAGCAAAACACCTTTTGTAGGAGAATTTTTAACACAGTACCTCTCACTGACTGTTTCTCTCTTTGCTTCACTCTCTTTTTTTTCACTTGTCTTCTTCCCAGCGGGTTCATTTTTTGCCTGAAATTTATTTTGCACATCATCAGCTGAGAATGTGGCCTCGATCATTTGCACAATCTGGTGGGAATTCAGCATCTCTGAGGCCCAGTACTCACTTTTTCCACAGAAATGATCTTGCCATGCAGCTCTGTCTTGTGCAGGTGGGTGATGCACTTGGTGGCCTCCTCAGCTGTGGACATGGTGACAAAGCCGTAGCAGCGAGCGCCGGGACTGCGAGCGTTGGTCACCACCTTGGCCCCCACCACCTTCCCAAAAAAAATTTTGAATTACTTTCCCTGGGACAGATCCCCAAGTTTAAACAGCACCAACTACAAGCTCCACTTCTGCTTTTTTAATTCCTGGCCACTACCAGGCAGGAAAGTTCTGGTTTTGAGAGATTAACAAGTACAGAAGGAGCCTTGCTTGGAGCCAACCATGGTTCTGTTCCCAGTGGAATGCTACAAAAGCTGAACCAAGAGGTGGGAGCTAAAGATTGAATTCTTTTCCAGAGAAAGACCCCCAGGTGACAATAAATTTGTTTTAAAAGGCATCTAACTTTACATCAACAACATCATTTTGCTTTAGTATGAAATAGTAAAAATCAACACAAATTTTAAAGCAGATTTCCACATTATTGCTCAGCTGCTAAGTGGCAAAAAAAACGGAATTACTCTCCCTGCGACAGATCCCCAAGGTTTAACAGCACCAACTACAAGCTCCACTTCTGCTTTTTTAATTCTTGGCCACGACCAGGCAGGAAAAGTTCCATTTTTGAGAGATTAACAAATACAGAAGGTGCAATGTTTGGAGCCAACCATGGTTCTGTTCCCAGTGGAATGCTACAAAAGCTGAACCAAGAGGTGGGAGCTAAAGATTGAATTATTTTCCAGAGAAAGACCCCCAGGTGACAATAAAATTTATATAAAAGGCATCTAACTTTACATCAACACAACACTTTGCTTTAGTATAAAATAGTAAATACCAATACAAATTTTTAAGCAGATTTCCACATTAATGCTCAGCTGCTAAGTGCCACCTCCCCTCCAAAAAATGTTTATGTGTTTCTGCTGAGGTAGATCAACAATGTTATCTGCAATCTTTAAGAAACATGAAGTTTCCCCAAAAATTAGAGCTTGAAAAGGTCACACAAATGGTGTTTACTGATGCTCAGATAATCAGTACAGCTCACTTTGTAATACAGAAATCAATCATATTTCAGGAGAGATGTTTTAAAGTACAGCTGAATAAAGAACCTACTTCTGAGCATTTGCTTTATTGCACAAGTACATCTACTTCCAGGAAGCTCTGCCTCTGTTAACACCCTGAAGAAAATAACAATATTTTATTTAAATGACTCAATGGTACCATGACATCTATCCAGAGCCAAATACTAGGCTGGCTGTTGTTTAGCTTTTAATTAAATTTAAAGTTTTGTGGCACATCTCCACGACCAAGATTTTAGGTTACCAGATGGAATTCTAAGCAAATCAAAGTATTGCATTACAAGGAGCATTAAAAGGTTTTACCAGTCCCATGACATTCAAATTCCAAGCTGTGTTACAATGAATCAATTTTTGTACCTATCTGTAAAGTCATATTTAAGTTCCAGAGTATTTTTATCAGTAAAACATCCAATGGCTGACTGGCAGCACATACAATTTGTTTTTATTATCATCTGCTGGTAGTAATCTGTAAATAGGCTTCAGAGGTCTGACAAAAATCCTTACTGATGGCTCTGATATCAGCCTTTCATTGAACTCTTTCAATTTTCCAGCTGACAGGGAGATTTGACATTTTGTCTGTCCTTAACAGCAACTGCAAAACCAAACACCACCTCCCCATATCCCTGACTACCCAAACAAGTGTTTGTCAAAGGAACTGCCAACTTTGATAAATTAAAATTTAAGTTACTAAGGCAATTCCTAAGATAATCCCCAGTAATTCTGTCTCATCATTTACTGCATATTTTACTTAGTCCTAAGGAAATCTTTAATAAGCATTAAATTCACAGTTGCCTGTGAATTTTCAGCAAGTGAAAATACCATAGTGCAGCACAGAAGTGTGTGTATAATTACTGACTATTTCAAATAAAGGACCACAAATGGAATTTTAGATTTATTTTTATATATTCTGGGCAACAGAATAAAAACCCTCCAGTCATTCAATTTGTACTTTTCCTTAATATCCCACAGTATTTTTGGTAATTGGAATCCTTTCCTGGGTACTTTCAGTGATGAGAGTTTTAAAAGTTTTATTAACAGTTTCAAATAAACTTGTGCAAACAAACCACACACCAAAATAAAAACAAACCAGCAAAAAGAACCCCTTACCTTCCCATATTTGCTAAACAGATTCTTCAGATCTGTAGCTCTGGTGGTGGAAGCCAATCCACTCACCCAAAAGTTTCTACCAGAACTGCTAGCACTGCGACCTAGTTGGGAAAACAAACAGACAAAACCAAAACATACCCCAAATCCTAATTATTTGGATTAATTACTTGAATTGTTACGTGAATTAAAACAGAGCAGGATCACAAACTTTTAATTTTTTAAAATCACAGAGCAAATGAAAAGCATTATGTGATATTCTCCTCCCATGACTTGCTTTGCTGAAGGTAAGAAGCATTCCAAGTCCAAAAATTTGGCTGGAACTATGAGTTTTGACACAGAAGTTTTTTATATCATTCTTTAAGAAAGCAACTGGATTAGGGCACCTCTGAATTAATGAGGCCCTTCAAAACATGCCAGGATAGATCCCAGTAACTTACAGAGGAGTTGTGGGAACTGTGTCTGCACCCCACATGTGCTCAGGTCTTTTTATATTCACTAATTTTTATCTTATCTCATTTTTATCTTAACTCCAAGGGAATGCTGATGGGATGCAGAATTCCTCTCAAGGAAAGCCATTCACCACAAGAAATCAAGGAAATTTCTGGTTTTGTCCACACAGATCCACAGCTGGGATTCAGTCTGACCTCAACTGAAGTTAGGAAAGACTTGGCCTAGGACTTTAGGAAATTAGACCTGGCCTGCTTAAACCATGCAAGAATTTCAGAACACCCCTGGCCAATTCTGCAGCTCAGCTACAAAGGTGATTTAATAAATGCTGATGAACTTGTCAAGTCTGAACAGCCACCATGAAGTGATTAAAGAGTGAACTGCAGCCCAAGGTTCAGTGTTTGCATGAAGCACTCACACAAGGATTCTGTTTCCAGTCTCCTCTGAAATGTCTGTCCTGTCCTTCTGTCAGTCTGGGCAGCTCCAAGACCTCAGTGAATGGGTTTCACTTCAGCTCCCTGCTTCCATACTTCTGTTTTGGGGGTTTTTTGGTGATATATGGAATTTTACAGAAGTCATTTTTCCCAGAACCTTTCCAAAATGCTATTTTATTTGGGTGCCTTTCCATCTTCTACGTCCTGATAATTTTAGTCACTGGCAAAGTAACTGAGAACACAGTTAATACTAAATTTATATTTATTAATTAAATTAATATTTAAACAGGCTTCCTAGAGAGGGATGCAGTGATTTGTATCAATCTCTTACAAAAACACCCAAAAAGAGGTGGGGTTTTTTTTGGTATAAAGGTGAGCACACACGTGCCATCATTTATCTCAGAAGTGCATGGACAAAGGTATGTCATGCACACCAACACGTGGGAGATGCATTGTCCTGGTGTTTTAAAAAGCTGAGCCAAAGGCTTTGATGCTTTTATTCCACACATTCCTACAATTTAAAAATTTCTGTCTCTAGTTACTCTGGCACCAGAATCCTGAAGAGAGTGCTCACTTTTCTCTTTTCTACTTTTTTACCAATGCATTTTTTAAAGATTTTTAAAACTATGTTAATGTTCTTTTTGATTAAGGATTGATCAGTCTTAATGTCAGATTTTGCCCTCCCACAAGACTTTAAAAAGTGCTCCTGCAATGGCTCTGCACTTTTAAGACAAAGAAATACTGGGACTTGAAAATATTTAACTTTGAACCAAGAACAATGCAGGTATTGGGAGCCAACCATCAACACTGGAGAAATCTTCCAGATGTGCATCCACTGACAGCCAAACCCACCAGGGTGAGCTCATAAATTTATTTTTCTGCACTCTTGTTGACACAGTTTTCAGAATTATTGCATGGAATATGGAAAACTCTTCATTCTAAATAAAACCCTTTCATGTAAGTAGGCAAATAGCAATGTATGAGTCAGACCTGACTTGTACATCCTATTTTAGGTTCCTTCTGGCTCAGTCACTTTGCTCTGCATGCAGAGAATGTTACACAGTCATGCAGCTCCCTCTCACTGCTGTTCACAAAGCCAGAACATGAATAAAACAAATGTGGAACACAGCACATCCATTGGAGAGAGGAATGCAGGAGCAAGGTGGTTTCAGACACCCAAATTCCTGAAGGCTGCTCTGAAAGCAAACTCAAGGAAGGGTGTTCTCAGTCCACAAAAATAATACACTCAAGTCCTTAGGTAAAGGACAGCATGCACAGAAAACTCCTTGAAGTGAGAGAACTCGAGATTACAGACTGGAAGCAAGAGGAAAATTGACCCTAACAAGGGAGGTTCAGCAGCTTGTGCAAACAGGCATAACCCAGGATCTTGGAAAAAGCAGCTGACAGGGATGTGAGTCTGGGCTGTAAAACCCAATTAAATCCAATTCATCCTGTCCAGCTGGCAGTCAGACCTCATAATGAGTTTCTTGATTTTTATGGAACTTCCATACTTTAAAGTGCTGAAGTATCTAAAGTAGCATGTAAGAGAACAGAGGTGGGGTGAGCTGCAAAGACTCAGCTGCCTGGTGCATTAAAGCAAGAAGAATGAAGGTATTTGACACTGATCAAAACATATTCTTCTTGTTTATGATCCCTATTTGCACCACAGATAGGATCTGCGTGGACAGAAATTTAATAAAATCAATATAATTTCAAGGCAACATGAAGCTGTAATATTTATGGCATTTAAATATGTGAATGCTGGATCCCAATTTACTTCAGCAAAACAGAAAATGGGAAGAAGAATTCAAGTGTAGAGTAAAGCAAACAATTGAAAAAGGTTGCTAAGCAGTGGGCTCTCCAGTGCCAAAAAAACATAATTGCCATGTATTAACATTGACCTTTAAAAATCAAGATACAAACACAATAGTGCAAAGCACATGTCTTGAAAAAATGCATAAAAGGAAAATACTTATTTACACATTACTAAGAAAATGCAGAAAGAGGTGAATTTATGCTAATTAACAACTGCATAGATTGCAATCAATTTCTACTGAAATAACCCATCTAAGACAAACAGCTATCCAAGCAATCATTGAAATTTTACATCTAAAAACAAACATACCTTTCTCATCTTTTGAGATTATCTTTGTATCTCTGTCCTCCTCAACAGGGCTAAAGACAAAACACCACATTATTCAAGTCAGAAAGAAAAGTGACTAAATATAAACTATGAAAAAAGCTAAAATTAAATACCTACCAGAAAATATGTTGCAAACGAAAACACACCTTTGTATACTGGATTTAAGAAATCTGACAAGAAATAACGAAGTCAGATTCTTAAACAGACTTACATTAAGAAGATGATTACAAATAAGACTAATTTGGGAAAACAACCTTTGAAGGTTGATGAAGGAAAGAAATCAAACTCACTGCGTTTAAAAAAAATAAAAATATCTGCACATGGAGAAATAAAAGAGACCTTTAGGAATAGGCTACAATTTCATCAGTCTCGGAGGCCAATTGAAGGAAACAGCTTATTCGCATCACTTAAGGACCAATGATAAAAGATAGCATCTGGTCTAGAACGGAGAAAAAACAAACCTCTTTTTCTGATCACCGCCCTCACTGGCTGAGGACTCTTTAGTGGCAGGGGAAGATTCCTCAGAATTAGCTTTGTCTTCTGCTCTCTTGCCATCTTCTTTGCTATCTCTGGCTTCGGCACCTGCGCCTTTCTCCGCTGCCTCCCCACTAGAGGCTTCCAGGCCTTGGGAGCGTTTGCTACTCTGATCGCTTAGGGTCTCTACCACTACACCTTCAGAGTCCGGGGCCTCTTCCTCGGGGCTCTGTTCACTTGTCTCCCCTTTTGCTACCACTAAACGCTTTGCTTCCTTCCTTGCCAAAGCTTGGGCCGATTTGCTGTCCAAAGCTAAAGCATCTTCCTCCAGCTGAGCGGCAGCGAGAGCGTCCTCTTCCTCAGCCAGCCTCTTGCCTGGCCCCGCGTTACTGGCTTCCTGCGCACGCGGCCGCTCCGCTTCGGGAGGTTCTTCGTTAAGTAGCTCAGATTTACAAGTTTCCCCCAAAATGTCGAGTATTTTCTCATTTTCTACGGATTTAACAGGAATAGAATGGCACAAGATTTAATCACCAGGGAAATACAGCAATCACAAATGTGGAACTGGCATGGCTGCCACACTAACACCAAGAGAACTGCTAAGCTACACAGAGATTGGAAAACCCTAGTGTACACAGTGTTACACCTACCACGCTAACTGCTCTCACACCCTGCCAAATCAGCCCTAGCACCTCAACAGCCAAGAAAAATGCCCCCACAGATTTAACAAAAAACTTCGGGCTCAGCCTTCATATTCTTCAGCAAATCGTTCAGCTCTGTTTCTTCTCTAGTTAGCTTCCAGAGTCCGAGATGCTTAACTGAACGTATCAAGGCACTGAGAGTTCAATTTTTAAATTTCTGTGAAATTCTTTTAGCAGAGACAGTCCAACATGAGAACTGGGCATCTTCTGATGGTGCATGAGTGTGTTTGCAGTCCAGAAAGGGAAAAGTATCTGTATGAAATTTCCATGAAGAAACTCTCTTCTTTCTTCTGTATCCAGTAACTAATCTTTACATTTAATGCCCTACAATATCTTTTACTGCTTTCACTGCTCTCTACATAGTAACAGAGTTAAGGTGTGTGCAATATCACAAGATCTGTTTACAAGTAGAATATTTAGCTTTTATAACTGTGATTAAACTTCTCTAAATCCACTTATGTAGTTTAACAGGTTTTTAAACCATTTCATTTCACTGGAAGTATTTCAAGCATCACTTCACAGATCTGGGGATATGATTGGGTTTCCAATCTCTATGACCCTGCATGATCTGGATTGTCCATTATAAAAATAATGCAAATTATGTTTGTTTGCTTGGGTTTTTTAATAGTTAATGGTTTAAAAAGTATTAGTTGAAAAGACAGGAATATGTTTTTCTTTAACAGTACCTGGCTCCAAGTGTAGCTTCTCCATTTTCTGTTTAGGAAAAAAAGACCACAGAATGAGGATTTTATAAAATGTATTTTCTAATACAGAATAATAACAACTCCCTACTCAATCCCAAAATTGAAAACTAAACAAATTCATCTATCACATTTAGCTCTTTTTTTCACCATCCACTGGAAATAGGTATTTTATAGAAGTAGGCACATTAAAGCCACATCAAAATATCAGCCATAACTGCATTCTCCCAAATAACTCTGAATTATAAAGAGACCAATAAAGTGTCTCTGTGTACCACCACACCAACTACAGAGTAAAAAACAAACCCAGCTACTTCATATAGTCATGGGAGAGAGAAGAAATCAGCAGTACAAGACCCTTTTTATCTGCCATAAAGTGAAGGAAATCTTGAGAGCTGACTGAAAAGTAGGGAAAAAACCACAGGGCACCCTCAATTCACACACTGTGCTGAGCAAGGTCTTGGATTCTGTTACAATTTCATGTTATGGTCACATTTTCTTTTTTGCAGTATGAGAACTCAGTAAATATTAATAATACAACATACAGCTATGAAATACAGCTACATTTTCAGTTTACCTTCATTTCAATTAAATCTGAAGAGGAGACTTCTAAATTGTTTTCAATTTCATCATAATCTTCCTAAAAGAGTAAGAAAGGAATGAAAGTATTTCTTACCAAAAGCAGCTTAAGGAGAATAAACCTGTACTTAATTTTCCCTTTCAAGAAAACCAAAAATATTTTAATCTCAATTGATACTTTAGAGTGTGACCCAGAAATGAGGAGCAACATGTAAACATACCTGATATTTAAATATCTTTCTCCAATTACTTTTCATTTTAATTTCAACAGGACATTTTCTATTTCAAAGTTATTCTTAGAGTCTTTATCTCACATTTCTGTGGTTACTGAACATGTTTTTTCACTTTCCCACTTTTAACTTTAGTTTCTAAATGAAAAAAACAAGTTAGAAATGAAGCTGACTTAGGTTTACACTCTTCCAAACTGAAAACATACCCCAAAAATATTTTTTCTTTAATGAGCTGAGGGGAGGATACAACCAAAACTGATCCATTACATGAAGTTAATTTACAGAACATCACAAAATTGCCTTTCAGGTGAAGGGGATGCTGTTGCCACTCTGTGTTTACTCCCATGAAAGGGAAGATTCTCTCCAAGCCTTTGTGTTTGTTTGGTCTGTTGGGGTGCAGACACCACAGCCAAGCTCTGCTGAAATCCCTGCAAGAGGGGGGACTCAGTGGTAAATTGCAGCTGCTAAGCACAGAGCAGCTGTCAGCCAAAGGAAAAAACAGAAGATTTCTTGTTACTGACCCAGCAGAATGCACAGCTCTGTGCCAAGGGTCACCTCAGATGTCACACCGTGTCACCCACCTCCAAGGCATGACCACCCTCACTGATGTAAAACCAGAGTCACACAAGCTCCACTTAAATGTAAAAATAGTATAAAAGTAAGTTAAAAGTGGGGACATGTTAAGGAAGGCTCCACTGCAACAGTCTGAACCTGTTTTTCCCCTTTAGGGATGTCTGCTGGATAAGAATCATACTCCAAGTGTGATGAATGATGAACTCCAGCCAGCTTCTGTTAGGAATTAAAGCTGGTTAATGGTGGGCTTGTTCTGCAGACATACCAGCACCAGCAATCCTGGAACCTTAAGCTGTTGTAATTTTCTATTATATTAATGCTGTTATTCCATAAAGGGATCAGTGTGAGTCCTTCAAGGGCACCACCAGTGCCTGCAGTGAGTAAAACACTCAGCTGAGGAGAGCTGGGACAGGGGTCTGTGACTGTGTGACCCTCCCCAGGGCACTGGAACCACTCTCTGGTCCAGGGCACTCCCAGTGAAGGGTGCCCAGAACAGGATGCTGACACTTTGTGGGCCCAAGGGTCCTGGCTTTCCTGTGGCACTGGCACACCAGTCAAACACAAAGGCTTTGAGAAAATCTCCCTTTTCAAGTGACAGAAGGTAAACGAGAAGAATTGAAGCAGATATGCAGATGCCAAAGAAAGAATGTGTTCTGTTCAATGAGTGAACAACCTAAAATCAATTAAGAAAACAAAACCCACAAGGATCCAAGAAGGATAATATTTGGGGAGTGAATGTGACACATGGATAATCCTATGCTGTCTGCAAATGACATTGCAAGCTGCTCTCAAAACCAAATAAAAGCCTGACAATGTCAGAACAGGGCAACATAGGAAGTTCTTCTTTTATCAATCTGTGAGAAAACAGAACACCACGGCTTCCTTAAACCAGAGCATTATTTCTGCAGAAAAGATAGCAAAATTACCTGAGTTGAAAATTTCTTTTTCTCTCTCCCCATATGTATAAATGCCTAGGTGTATGCACATATACACTTTAACACATATAACACACAGACAGAAGAGGGAATACAGAAACTAATAAGCATTTTCAATTCCAGGCTCTTTTCACAGCAAGCAAAGCTGTAAGGTAAGGAAGATGGTGATTTGTCTACTGAGAACATTCAAGCCTCAAGAGTATTTACCATTTATAAGAGTAAGACATAAGAGCTGTGAATGGGGAATAGAAACCAGATCACATTCATCTCCTATATTCTACTGGACTGAAATACTTTCTTCATGTACCCATATCTCTATCAAATATCTTCTAAAAATTACAAAGACCTCTCCTCACTCACCTCATTTTCTGTTAGCTGATCAGGAAGCTCTTTCATTTCTGCTTCGACATTATCTTTGTTATCAGACAGAGAATCGAGAATATTGTCAGGACTGTAATCTTCCCCACAGTCTACAGCACTGCTGTTATCTATTTCAGCTTCATCTAACACACTAATATCCATCATGTCAATATCCTGCAAGGTGTCCAGATTTGCTTCAATATCCTCCTACAGAGAGAAAAGGGTAAAATGTGTGTTTATTGCAGGTTACACTATGCACATTCTTAATAACTGCAATCATCATTTCACTTACCTGCCCATCTCTAGAGTTTTCTTCTAGACCATTGTCTTCCACACCTTCTTCTTCCAGCTTTCTTCCTAAAAACAGTATCACTGCAGTGAGATGTAGCACTACATTTTGTACTATGTTTAAGCTTTGGTGAATTATCTGTTACAAAAAGTAATCCTGAAGAGGCTGATTCAGAAGTCTGGGTCTGTATGGATGTAACTGAGGTCCCCTTGCCACTCCATAAAAGCAAACAGCAGGAGCATGAACTACCAGCAGTAATTTTTTTTTTTTTAATGCTACAGTATTTTTCTAAAGCTACAGTCTCATTGCACAGCACTTCAATACCTAAAAAGACACAACAGCCTCTGAGTAATCCATTTAAAAGTAACACCTTAAGATTGTTATGAAAACACCTCCCTTAATTAAACGGATTTAAGAATTAGTGTTCACTTTCAAGATCTTGGACATACAAATGACATTTATGCACATCTGTCACCTCCATCTCGTACTGCTATTCAAAGACAACAGCTCTTTTTCTATTTTTAGCCTGTCTTAAAAAAAAACAGCTTAATAATCTGTTTCTCATCAGAAAATATTTTAAGAACAACTTATCAGCAACTCAAGTGAGCCACGTGTAAAATGGCATGTACAACATTTAATATTTTGAAGCAACATATAGTTAAATATAGTTATAGTTTACAAATTATAGAGGCTTTCCATGGAGCTTATGCTGCAGCTGCTTACTCTGTACTTGACACAATTCTACTCATGGTCACAAATACAGAAACACCTGCAATTTACAGTTTCATCTTCGAGTTTCAAAACTTCCTAATAAAACACAGGTTTAAAGTTGTTATTGCTCATTAATGCAACAGAGTTTTGCCATTTTCCACAAGGTAAAAAGCAAATTTTTTTTCAAATTAAACTAATTCAACAGGAGAAAACAAGTTTGCATGCAAAGTTCTAGCACCATGCAAACAGTGGAAGTGCAAGTGTCCAGACACTGTACCTTTGCTAGTTCTTTTTGGCATTCTCTTTGTGGTCAGCTCTGAGGCCACGGGAATTTCATCAGGATCTCCTCCTTCCTCCTCAATGGCCTGTTGGAGACAGCAGGATGGTATCCACTGTATGATTTGCTGCTGTGCATTTGTACTGCCTTGGGATGGGGCAGTTAATTCTCTTCACAGCAGCTGACAGGGACTGTGGTTGGAGTTTGTGCTGATAACAGTGCTGATAACACAGTTATGTGGTGCTTGGCTTCCTGCTAGGGTTTAATGACAACTGCTTTTTTTAGGATTTTTCAGAGAGAAATGTTGGTGTCTCTCCCTAGCTCAGGTCATACAACCAGGCAGCTGCACCACCTGTCAGAAATGCTAAATAATAGGGAGCAACACATCCCCACAGGAAAATCAAGCTATAGCTGGGGAGTAAAGCTCCCTGCTCTGCAGATAAACACATTAACAGTATAAAACCAGGAGAGACTCTCACAGGAGCTCAGGAGAATGAGTTCTTTCTCAATGTGCAAGCTTGTTAGAACCCATAAAAGGGCCAAGGCTGACCGTGCTGTTCTGGCCTCATGGAAGTCTGTGGGAATACATTCCAGAGAGGTCAGAAAGATGGAATAGGGTCAAGTGTAGTGGTGCCAAGCATCAGGGCAGAAACTGATGCACAGAAAGTTCCACCTCAATAGGAGCATAAAATTCTTTACAGTTCAAGTAAGCATGCACTGGAACAGATTGCCCAGAGAGGGTGTGGAGTCTCTCTCACTGGACATATTCAGGACGAAATCCTGTACCATGGGTTCTAGGACCAAACCCTGCTGGAGCAGATGACCCAGTGCGATCCCTTCCCAGCTTACCGATTCTGCGAACGGCACAGAGAAACACGAGAACGGGGACGGGGAAGAGGCCCGTGTGTGTGTGTCGGGGGAACGGGAGAGTAAAGCGGGGAAGGACGCGCGGCCACCGGGGTCAGGCGGTGACGGCAAGGCCGAGGCCATCTCACATTGCACCCAATGCAACCCGAGCCGCGCTCGGAGCAGCGATGGAGGAACAGGCGCCCACACCACAGAGCGGTGCGGTGAAACAGCGCAAAGGCAGCGGCTCTGCGGCGGCGGCAGCAAAGGAGACACGCCGGTGCCCAACAACACCCCGCAGGTCCCCGGCGGCAGCAGCGGAGCCTCGCTCCCCTCAGCGCCGGCCCCGCTCCCCTCAGGGCTCCGGGTCCGAGCGCGCATGCGCCGAGAGCGCCACAGACAAAGGACCCGGATGGCCGCACGCCGCTCTCCCCCCCCGCTTTCCCCCGCCGCGCTTCGCCCTCACCTTCCTCAGGCGCTCCATGAGGACGCTCTTGTTGCCGCCGCTGTCCAGGTTACGCCGCTTGAGCTCAGCCCGCAGGTCGATGACTCGCAGCTCGCTCAGCCTCCGGGTTTCAGGCTCCGAACCAAAAGCCGCGGCCCCACCAAGGGATGTGAAATCCCCCAGTCCGGCCGCTGATTGACTCTCCGCCATCAAGGCCCCTTCGATATTTGGCCTCGAGCCCGAACGCGCAGGAGAACACGGCGCAACCCAGCACCGAACCTGGCGATCGCGGCACAAAATGGTGGGGAGCGAGACGCGCCGAGGGGAGGGGGAACAAAGCGCGCTGTGCGCATGCGCGAGGGGGACTGAGCGGGCGGGGCCTGGCGGGAGAATCGCCCCGCGCAGGCGCAAACGGCGTCGCCCGCGTCCAAGGACGGCTCCCGAGCTGTCGCGCGTGCGTGGGAGAGGGGACCGGGGGCAGGCCGGCCGCGTGACGTCACCGCCGCTCCGGAGTTGGCGGCGCCGCGGCGCGTGCGGCCCGCTCGGGCCCCGGCGCGCATGCGCGCTGCGCCCCCCTCCTTTTCCCGCCCCCTCGCTATCCCCTGCGCCCCGGGTCTCCTCCATTTTGTGCTGCGGCGGCGGCTGCGGCTCTCCCGCCTCGCCTTCACCCCCGCCTCGCCCCGCACGAGCGAGTCCAAACCGCGGCCCATGGCGGAGAGTCACTCACCGGCCGGGCTAGCGGAGGCTGCGTCCCTGGCTGGGCCTGGCGTCCCCGGTTCGGAGTCGGAAAGCCGGCGGCGGCCGCTGAGCGAGCTGCGCGTGATCGACCTGCGGGCCGAGCTCAGGCAGCGCAACCTGGACAGCGGCGGCAACAAGAGCGTCCTCATGGAGCGCTTGAGGAAGGTGAGGGCGCTGGGGCAGCCACAGCGTGCGTGGAGCGGCTGCGACCCCGGCCCGGCGGCACCGCTGAGGAAAATGGCGCCAAAGAGCGTTCGGGGCCCGGAGGCGATCGGTGCGAGCGTTCGGGGCCCGAGGGGATCCGTGCGCGCGTTCGGGGCCCTGAGGGGATCGGTGCGAGCGTTCGGGGCCCTGAGGGGCTGGGCCGGCCCGGGCTCACCCTGTGACCGCCGCTGCTGTCACGGAGTGTCACCGAGCCCGCTCTGATCCCAGCGCTCGGCCCGGGTATTTCCAGCTTCGTGCACCTCAGGGTTCTGCTGTTCTCTGAGCTGCTGGATTTACGGTTCTGTGCCCTGTCTGTCGGGATTTTTGCTGCGTACCGGTGTTTTTCTGGCAGTTTAGCTGGTAGCCCTTTCACTGTGTCCTCATCGCACCGTTTCGTGTGTTTATCCCGTGAGGAATGCCTTCTGTGATCTGCTTGCTGTGTCCCAGAGCCGAGGTTTTTACCCTGTCACAACAACCCGTGTGTCTGTGATCAGTTCCAAATGCTGTTCGCTTTCAAGATCTTGGACATACAAATCACATTTATGCACATCTGTCACCCCCAAACTCGTACTGCTATTCAAAGACAACAGCTCCTTTTCTATTTTTAACCACTCTGTCTTAAAAAAGCAGCTTAATAATTTCTTTCTCATCAGAAAGTATTTTTAAGAACTTTAAGAGTTATCAGCAACTCAAGTAAGCCATGTGTAAAATGACACGTACAACATTTAATATTCTGAAGCAATCTATAGTTAAATATCGTTGTAGTTTACATAAAACTGAAATATAATTATAGAGGCTTTCCATGGAGCTTATGCTGCAGCTGCTTGCTCTGTACTTGACACAATTCTATTCATGGTCACAAATACAACAACACCTGCAATTTACAGTTTCGTCTGTAGGATTGATGATGAACAGTTCCAAATGCTGTAGGATTGGCTTTTTTTGCTGATAGTTTTCCCAAAACCTTACACCAACGTGTTACTGCCTTCTCCTGCTTATTGCTTTGCTCTGGTGCTTTTTTGTTTGTGTATCCAAGTTGCTGATTCATGGTTTGGAATTTTTCAGCCTCTGGTGTCCAGTTCTCAAACTCAACAAAAATGTACAAATGATTTTTTTAATGTCTATTTTTATATCTTTCTCTTTTGCCCCTGTTAGGCTATTGAGGAGGAAGGAGGGAATCCTGATGAAATTCCAGTGGTTTCAGAAAATATCATGAAGAAAACTCCAAAAAGAAGCAGCAAAGGTAGAGAGACTTTCCACCTAATCATCCTTGAGTTTTCAACCAAGTGTACTCATGAAATGGAACTTTCATAATGTTTTTTTTTGTTGCTGGTACTCTACCCCACATTTGTGCGGAGGTTTTTAGGGGTGGGTGATAAAATTAAACTTAGCAGTCATTGAATCAGAGAATTTAATGTGATTTAGTAAAGCAGGAAATATTGAGGGATCTGTTGGTTTGTTCTCAGAGTTCCCTGAAATTTGTATTAAGAATTACCAAGTAACACTGAAGCAGTGTCAGGGTTTTTAATACTTTTTTAATGTTGAAATGTAGAATTTTTAGCAAATGCAAAATAAGCTCTGTAGTGTTATGCTTCATAGCTAATAGCAGTTGCAATTTTCTTCTCAGAAGACAAGTTTTTAATCAATTTCTGAAGTCAAATATGTTTTCAAGGCCTTATGCTTGGTTTTTGTAGTGGTCAGACAGTCTTACATAATCCTTATTTTCAGAAAATAATTTACTAGTTTTCTAAAATTAGTTAATTAGCATAATTTGATCTTATTTTGTAAGCAAATAGTGTTTAAAACTTTGCATTGGAGCTGAGCAAAATAACTAGTTTAGCTAGAGTATCTTTATTACTAGATTGATTTACACAAAATGTAAATTTGTGAGATGAATCTCAACTGTTTTGCCAGCTAATTTGTTTGATTTTTATTATTACATCTGATTTGGAGTGATGGTGCAATTGCTAAAATGCAGGCTAAAATGTGAAATTTTGAATGTCACAACTCTGGGTGAAAGAGATCTTTTAAATCATATCAATTTCCAAGTCTCAGAAAAACACCTGAGGTCTATTACAGCACTTTTAATGTGGGAATGGAAATAGATGAAATATTCCTCTTGGCTCTAAAATCCTTCTTACTTTTCAGTTGTAATGTGCTTGTAGTTTTTGAGGAAAATCAAATTCATAAAAGGTCAAGCAGCTGCTTAGCTCTGAGTTTGAGGAGTTGCTCCTCAGTGCTGAAGCTGGTGTGGTGTTTTCAGTAATTTCATTAATTCATTAATTGGGATAATTCTCATCCAGCTCGTTGGCAGAGCACTGCAGTGAAACCCCCAGCTAGAGTGGGGTTATTTCAGTATTTTGTGCTGTGTTTTTGAGGAAAATCAAATTCATAAAAGGTCAAGCAGCTGCTTAGCTCTGAGTTTGGGGAGTTGCTCCTCGGTGCTGAAGCTGGTGTGGTGTTTTCAGTAATTTCAATAATTCCATTAATTGGGATAATTCCCATCCAGCTGGTGGGCAGAGCACTGCAGTGAAACCCCCAGCTAGAGTGGGGTTATTTCAGTATTTTGTGCATTATTTTGTGTTTTGTTTGGTTGGTTTATTTTTCTTCTCATAAATGTTGAGGTAATAAATTGCTGCAATCTGAGCTGAGCCCAATGTTCTGGGGAGGTCACAGAGCTTGAGCTCCTGCCAGGTGCTAGACTGTGGCTTGTTTGTCACTTACTGGGGTGCTCACAAACAGGGGGAAAACTGAAGGAAACACCAACTCTGGTGAAAAACTAAAGCTTGAGGGGTACAATTATAATTTCTGCTCTGATTCTAATGATGATGATGTTGTTAGGACGTAGAGCAGATGAAGAGGGAGTGGAGGACAATGGCCTGGAGGAGGATTCTGGAGATGGACAGGTACAGGGGGCTGGCTCTGGAGGGGGTGCTGGCAGATGGCTCTCAAGTCACCCTGACTGTGACAATGTCTTTTTTCTTTTTTTTTTCACAGGACGATATTGAAGCAAGTTTGGAGAACTTGCAGGATATTGACATGATGGATATTAGTGTGTTAGATGAAGCTGAAATAGATAATGGCAATGCAGTAGATTGTGGAGATGATTACAGTGCCCATAATATTCTTGACTCACTGTCTGATAGCAAAGAAAATGCTGATGCAGAAGTGAAAGAATTTCCAGATCAGCCTACAGAGTATGCTGTAGGTGACTTGGAGGCATCCCCACAATTTTCAGATATTAAAGAAGAATCAAGAGAAATACCAATAGTGATGGTATGCATCTCTTATGTGTGTGGAATCAGGGTTTTCTTTTTTGAATTTATTTATTTCTGGATTAAATAGCAAAATGCTAAAGCTTAAAGAGTACTTGGGAAAATAGCTAAAGAGTACTTGAGAAAATTTGGGACTGTACTGGTTATTATGGTTGTTGCTTTTCTTTTTACATATTTGTGGAAATATGTGTCTTAACTTTTAAAATACTTAAATGTTGTTGGTACACATGTGATTGTATTAATAGCACTTTACAGAGCATTTGTTTTTAATCATGCTTTGAACTCTGCTTCACCTTATTAATTATATGTATATATTATTCCTATTTTCGTATTTTATTTTAGAGAACATGTGAGGCATAGAAATAGTGTAGCTTACTTTTTTCTCAACTGAACAGCACCATTCAGGAATTACATTCAAGGTTATTTTTCTGCTAAGATTGGGTCTTTCAGTTATTCAGTTGCTGGAAGTGTTTTTATGTTGGCTTTCTGTGTTTATCTGGCTGTTGACACTGGGCTAGAGGATAATCCCTATCCCCTTGAGATAAATCAAGTGCTTTATCTCCTGAAATGTACAGCAAAGCATTTCAAAAAAAAGTTCTTTCTGCCCATCTAATGGGGGAGTATTGCTCTTTGTTGTGTGTCCACATTGTCTATGAGGTTCTAAAGTTATGTGGTTCTTTTCTAAAGCTGCAGAAATAAGCTTGGCCCCCTATCCCCAGGCATATCCTTGTCCTACACAAATCAAATTGAAATACTCAGAAAAAAGAGGGGTTTTTTTGAGTGAGTAAATGTTTTGAGGCCAGTTCAGCTCCCATCATCTGCTTTCATCAGTGAAGGAAATAATTACCAAGTCCTGTAGGATTTTTTTGGCTCTGTGTTGTTGCTGTAAATGACAGGGATAAAAATCAGATTTTGCTGTTGGAATCCCCATACTTAAAAGATTTTTGTGAGCTGATCATCGTAGTTTAGAGATAATGAGAGATTTTATTCAGTTAGTGGGGGTTATCACTCAGTTTTTACCATTATTGGTTGCTTTGGGTGCTGGATGGATTTGCTGGGTAACAGCTGTCTGTGCAAATACAAATCTTCAGCTTCTCACTCAGGTTTCACAATATTCCTTTATAGATAACAAGATGTCTCCTGTTTATTTTTTAAAGGTAGAGTTTGAAGATGTTGGGAACAGTTTAGATGCTTCTTCATCAGATTTAACCATAATAAAGGTAAATGGTAGCCAGTTTTTCTTTACAAACAGAAAAAGCATAAAATGCACTATATAATACTATATGGTGAAACTGTGTGTGTATAGTGGGTGCATTCTTCCTCTGCAAAGAATGGGAACTAATGCCTTTTGATTTATTTAAAGAAACAAAGATTTCTTTATCAGATCATATATGTATATACATATATACAAATATATTTCTGATGTGTGTATCACACTGAGTTTGGTGGTAGATTGGATTCCTTTTATCTGATGTAAATAGCAGCTCAGTGCCTTACATTATGTTTAACTTCCATTAAAAATGTACATATCCCAGGGTGAGAAGAAAGCTGGAACTGTCTGTTCCTGAAATGCTGGCCTTGTTTCCAGATCACTCCTGGTAGGTTAAGAACACCAGCTCCAGGTGAAGCTGGTGTTTCTGTTGAGCCTGTTTTCAGAAAGGAGACTTCAAAAAACACAGGGTAGGGAAGGGTAACATAAAGATAAGCTTTCCTCTGTGCTACTTACATTTATTGATTTATTTATCCATGTGAATGTGTACCATGTGTTCAACAGGTGGCTGAACTTGAGAGGTTTTAAAGTTTTCAGACTTCATAAAATTTGAGGATGTTAAAAACTCATCTTAAATTTTTCTTCTGAGAAATTTGTTTAAATTTCAATGTTTTCAAAGCTGAAATAGGCTAAATTATAGTAATGCTTTCACTAAATACTCTCCTGTAATGGGTGGATAAGAAATGTCATTCAGAATAGCATCTTGCTTATGAAATAGTGACATTTCTCCTTTTCAAAATTTTTTTCACTACAGGAACTTGAAGAGTTACCTTTGGAGCCAGGTACTGTTTGTTTTTGTTTGGTTACTTTGAATTATTTTTTTTAAATGAAAAAAATTCCTGGGCATTTAAACGGTTTCATTCTTCATTTAGGCTTTTTGCGTCCCTGTTTGGTTTTTTTGGTTCTTTTTTTTAATGCATTACTGTAGTGTACGTTTTTATGGTGGAAAATCCAGGTCATGCAGGGTCATAGAGATTGGAAACCCAGTCATATCACCAGATCTGTGAATAACCACCCTTGGAAAACTTGTTTAATGCCATGAAATGGTTCCCTAGAACTGTTACTGCAGAGTGAAGTTAAGGAACGAGCCTTAAAGATGTAAAGGTTCTGAAAACAGATCTTGTGATATCACACTGTACAGTGGTTGTGTGAATAAATATAAATACAGGAGTGTAGGCAGTGCAAAGCTCTGGTGCAGAACAGAAATTAAGGAGTGACTGGACTTCAGAAGAAGGAACACGCTGCCATCAGGAATTTGCTACAGATCCCACTCGCTTTCTGGACTGCATACACATTCAGAACCATCAGAAGATGCCCAGTTCTCATGTTGGACTGTCTCTGCTAAAAGAACTCAACAGAAATTTGGAAAATTGAACTCTCAGTGCCTTGATACGTTCAGTTAAGCATCTCGGACTCTGGAAGCTAACTAGAGAAGAAACAGAGCTGAACGATTTGCTGAAGAATATGAAGGCTGAGCCCGAAGTTTTTTGTTAAATCTGTGGGGGCATTTTTCTTGGCTGTTGAGGTGCTAGGGCTGATTTGGCAGGGTGTGAGAGAGCAGTTAGCGTGGTAGGTGTAACACTGTGTACACTAGGGTTTTCCAATCTCTGTGTAGCTTAGCAGTTCTCTTGGTGTTAGTGTGGCAGCCATGCCAGTTCCACATTTGTGATTGCTGTATTTCCCTGGTGATTAAATCTTGTGCCATTCTATTCCTGTTAAATCCGTAGAAAATGAGAAAATACTCGACATTTTGGGGGAAACTTGTAAATCTGAGCTACTTAACGAAGAACCTCCCGAAGCGGAGCGGCCGCGTGCGCAGGAAGCCAGTAACGCGGGGCCAGGCAAGAGGCTGGCTGAGGAAGAGGACGCTCTCGCTGCCGCTCAGCTGGAGGAAGATGCTTTAGCTTTGGACAGCAAATCGGCCCAAGCTTTGGCAAGGAAGGAAGCAAAGCGTTTAGTGGTAGCAAAAGGGGAGACAAGTGAACAGAGCCCCGAGGAAGAGGCCCCGGACTCTGAAGGTGTAGTGGTAGAGACCCTAAGCGATCAGAGTAGCAAACGCTCCCAAGGCCTGGAAGCCTCTAGTGGGGAGGCAGCGGAGAAAGGCGCAGGTGCCGAAGCCAGAGATAGCAAAGAAGATGGCAAGAGAGCAGAAGACAAAGCTAATTCTGAGGAATCTTCCCCTGCCACTAAAGAGTCCTCAGCCAGTGAGGGCGGTGATCAGAAAAAGAGGTTTGTTTTTTCTCCGTTCTAGACCAGATGCTATCTTTTATCATTGGTCCTTAAGTGATGCGAATAAGCTGTTTCCTTCAATTGGCCTCCGAGACTGATGAAATTGTAGCCTATTCCTAAAGGTCTCTTTTATTTCTCCATGTGTAGATATATTTTTTTTTCTTAAGAACATTGCGTTTGATTTCTTTCCTTCCTCAACCTTCAAAGGTTGTTTTCCCCAAATTACTCTTATTTCTGTCATCTGCAAAACAGAATTGTCCGTTTAGGGGTACAAATCCCTATTTCCTCCCACTCTTCTAGAAAATTGCCAATAATAGTGTTTATTTTGGAACTAATTTACTGGTAGGTATCCAATTTTAGTTGTGCTGTCTAGAATTAATGGTCTTTTTGCATATGATCTCTTGAATAATGTGATGTTTTATCTTTAGCCCTGTTGAAGACAAAGATGCAAAGGCAGTCACAAAAGATGAGAAAGGTAGGTGCATGTCTGGAGTTTTTTTGGTTTTTTTTTTTTTTTTTCAAAGGACCTGGAGTAAAAAGGTGGACTGTTAATTCTTTGAACCCTCCATGTAGTTGTAACACAGCCCTTCAAAATGTAACTAAAATATCAGTTCTTTGTAACTTCTGTAACATTATTAACAAACAGAGTCGGTGTTTGTTTTAAGTAAGTTTTTTTAGTGATTTAACATTTGATACATTGTAATTCTCCTAAAAGTGGTTGAAGTACAGGAAAAAAAATCTGTAGCTACAAACTTTTTAAGGGTTTTCAAATGGATATTTACTATGGAGAGTTTCATGAAGGAAAAATGTGGGGGGTTTAGGACTCTGAATTTTGCACTGCTGCATTTGTGTTTCATATGGTCTTTTGTGGTTTTTGTGCCCCAGGCCGTGTGGGGAGTGGTTCTGGCAGAAATTTGTGGGTTAGTGGACTTTCCTCCTCTACTAGAGCTACAGATTTGAAGAACCTTTTCAGCAAGTATGGAAAGGTATGTAGTGGATATGTAAATTAACAAACCATTCTGTCAGTTTAAAAGGCTGACCTTAAACTTCACTCTTGTTTTCCCTCATGAATAACTGGGCAGGCTGAGTTCTTAACTTTGTGTTCTTTGGAAACTCCGTATCTGAAAGGAGCACAGTTCACTAAAGAAGACTGAAATGGAGGGGTGGGAGCAGAGATGGAATTTGCAGAGAATATCTGTGCAGATACCTGTGAGAATGAGGCAATTCTTGACAGGAGGAATTTGTAGATCATCATGTAGTAGTCTCATTACATCTTGAGTACCCAGCAATTAATGTTTTAAATTCCATTTCAAGGGGTATTCTCTGGAGAAACCCAGTCTCTGAGGGCAGGCTCCCACTTGTTTTGCAGTGCCTGCTGGCATACAAGAGCAGAAGTTGTGGAAGGGAACTCTCTGTGTGACCATTTCCCCTTCTCCCAACTACTTTTCTGAATGTAATATTAAATCTTTTTATCACTGAGTGCCACTGCCTGTCAGAGATTGTCATCTGTGGGTACAGATGTCCTGTAAGGAAAGGGAAAGTGGTAGTAATTTTTATTCAATTTTATTTTGTTTTTTACAATCCCACTCTTCCTTCTCTGTATATATCTGCCTTAAGCTCCTGGCCTACTCAGCAACTTGAAGATGAATTTTCTGAGCTGCATTATTGAAGATGCCCCTGCCTGTGACAGGGGATTGATTGAACCAAATGGCTTTTAAAAGTCCTTTCCCATCCAAACTGTTCTATGAAATGGTCATTAAGTTAGAATTTATTTACTGCCAGACCTGCAAACACAGAATATTTTATTTTTTCCCAAAGGTGGTTGGTGCAAAAGTGGTGACAAATGCTCGCAGCCCTGGTGCTCGCTGCTATGGCTTTGTGACAATGTCAACATCTGAGGAGGCCACCAAGTGCATTAATCACCTCCACAGAACAGAGCTGCACGGTAAAATGATTTCTGTGGAAAAGGTAAGTGGCAGTTATTTCATGGCAGCATAATGAAAATAAAAATATGCAATTTTAATCTCCATCTCTGACTGTGTAATTCTTTCTGGCTGAATTTCTAGGCAAAAAATGAACCAGCAGGAAAAAAGCCTTCAGACAAAAAGGAAGGTGAAACAAGGAAGGAAAAAGACAGGCACCATTCTTCAGAGTCCAAATCTGAGAAGTAAAGTGTTGTTTTCTGTTTTATGATACGTAAAGACCACTTATTTCAAATATAACCAGGTGACCAAGTTGAACAGTAACTGTAATAAATCTTGATTTAATGTTTTATCCTGCATTTGAAATAGGAATAATGCTTGGAAAGTTGATGTTTTTGCAGTAGTAAGGGCATCTTAACTGGCCCTCTGTTCAGAAATACAAAGCTCTTTAGTGTTAATATAAAAACTTGTTAGCTGTATTAGGAGATACTAAATCAAATGATTTATAGATAAACCATTATTTTTACCAGTTGTTTGTCCTCTGATCTGACTGTCTTGGACTCTTCTTTTAACTGACAAATATTTCTAGGATTTAGTCTGTCTTTCTGGTAGACTGACTGTGTGGTTAGTGAGTGATACTTCCAACATTGGTTTTTCAAGTGGTTTGTTGCTTTTGAAAGAGGCATTTTGCTTTCCTGCTTTTTGTAGATCTGTTGGTATTAAGAAGGAGGAGAAGATCGACAAAAAAGATGATGCTAAGAAATCAGAAAAAGATGAAAAAGAAGGAAAAGAAAAGGATGAACAAAAGACTGGATCTTCTGATAGATCCAGGACAAGCAAATCAGGTGATGCTGGCTGTCTTTCAGAAATATTTTCAAGGATACTTGTACATTATTAGATGTGATTGATAATTCAGTAAAAAGAAGCTTACTTAGGAAAACTGACACAAACATCAGAAAACACCTTGAAAATTTTGACTTCCATTTCTAATAACTTAAAACAGTTCCCATAATTCTTATGGAATTGTCACTGGGTTTAGACCTGACACTGTGTGTGGTTTGTGTCCTTTTTTGGGCTTTTTTTTTTTTAATTGTGGCAAATGATATATTTTGTGGACAGGAGGATTAAATTAAATTTGTTCTTTTAGCTGTCATCCCTGCCAGAAAATACTGCTGTAATTTTGTGATAAATTTACTACTCCCATCCTCATGTTGGCCAAATCTTGGCAAGCTATTTAAATAATGAATAAGTTCCATAAGTTATTAAAAACCTCAATTAAAATAACTTTTTTACTATTTAGTATCTTCACAGTTTTGAATCTTGCAAGAACTGTTGAATGTCTTTTGTACCATTTATTTTTGACTCTGTTTCGTTTTCTAGCAAGTCGAGGAACAGAAAGGACAGTGGTAATGGATAAATCTAAAGGAGAACCAGTTATTAGTGTGAAAACCTCTGCATCAAAAGAGAGGGTAAGGCCAGCTTCCAGAGAAGTTTTTGTGTAAAAATAGGTGTCAAATAGATTTATGTGTTCAGAGATGAAGGGGTTTTAGCCTTGCATTTTGATACAATTATCCTTTTGGAAAAGCATCAGGGTTTTAATGATGTGGCAGAAGGGAAATGCTTCTGTTTCACCTTTTTTATACTTCTGACCTAGTGCAAGAAGTCGAGTTGCAGTATGAAAATGGTTTTAGGATGATGTGTTTCCCTGAGTATGGAATGTTATTGTGCAAGTCAGGTTGTGTTCCTCTAGTATTTATTTGTAATATTTAGAAGTTCTGCTCAAATTGGGGGTACTTTTCCCTGGAATTCCACTGTTGTTTACCTCTGGGGAAGGCATGGCAGCCTGTTTTGTTCAGGTTGACATTGTGTAGGTATTTGCTTAGGAAATGCACCGTGTTCAGCTCATGCATTGTTCTGATTCATCTCAGAGCACCAAGAGCCAGGACCGCAAATCGGAGAGCAAGGAGAAGCAGGATATTTTATCTTTTGATAAAATCAAGGAGCAGCGGGAACGGGAACGGCAGAGGCAGAGGGAGAGAGAAATCAGGGAGACAGAGAGGCGCCGGTGAGTTCCCAGGACCTCTGAACTTTAAAATGAGATTTTTTTTACCCCTTACCTGTACCTTTAACTCCCTTACCTGTTCTGTGTTCTTGTTCAAAGCAGTGCTGTGCTGACCCTCCAACAGTGATATCTCAGATTGATTTCATGCTAATTACTATCTCAGATTGATTTCATACTAATTGCTGCTAGAACAGACATAATGCCAAGTGATGGAGGCTTTTACTGCTGAAATCAATGTTCTCATCGGACTTCCATAGGTGCTTTCAGGCTTTGTCTTCCACTTGACTGGATTTGAACTTCCTTGATTTTTCCCCAGAAGCTTGTAAATACTTTTTGTACATCAGATTTCTGTCTTAGGACTTGCTGTGCTCTCTGAAAGCTTTTCCAGACTGGACTTAAGAGTAGATACTGTGGTACTTATGCAGAATTCTCACCTTTGCTTATGTCATTTCTGTGGACTTTTTTATTTTCCCCTAAGCTTAATTGGGAAGAAGGGAGAGAATGTAGAAACATTAAAAAAAAAAAAAAAAGGCAAAACCAAACAAGAAACCTAACCCAAAACAAAGAAACAGTAAAGCTCAGACTGAAGAATCTCAATAAAAAACCAAGGATCTCTTTTAAATTAGAGAGAGAGAGAGGCGAGACCGGGAGCAGCGCCTCGCAGCCATCCACGAGCGCGATGAGAGACAGAGGCTCCAGAGGGAGCGGGAGCGGCTGGAATTCCAACGGCAGCGCCTGGACAGAGAGCGCCTGGAGAGGGAGAGGCTGGAGAGGGAAAGGATGCACATAGAGCAGGAGAGGAGACGGGAGCAGGAGAGAATCCAGAGGGAGAGGGAGGAGCTGCGGCGCCAGCAGGAGCAGCTGCGCTACGAGCAGGAGCGGAGATCTGCCATGAGGAGGCCTTATGATCCTGACAGCAGGTGAGGAGCAGGGCAGTGGGGCTCTAAACTCCTCAGCTGCATCCCCTTTGACAGCCTGTGGAAATGGGGAGCACTCTGGATAAGGCAGTCATGGGAGCTCACAGCTGAAAGACTCTAGGTGCTGCTTCTAACACTAACAGCAATTTGAAGAAGGGCAAATACCGTGCTTGTCCACTTGTAAGCCCTGTTTGGGTCTACTCGTCTTTCCCAAAGAGGGATAAACAAGAGTAGTAACAACACAGAGTTGTTGCTTCTTTGAGTGATAGTAGAGTAGTAATAATAGAGTTAATAGAGTAGCAGTGTTGTAATAATAGAGTAGTAGTAGCAGAGTAGTACGAATGGAGTTAATAGAGTAGTAGAGTTGTTTGTATCAACTCGAAATGGTAAGGAAAAAGATACTCATTCTCTTCTCACGTCACTACATGCTGAAATTAAGCTATTTTTGGTAAACCAAATTTTCTCTGAAACCGAAATGCGACTCATGCTTAACGTGCATAGATTTTTAATTCCTGGGTTGGATGAAGTTTAAAAGAGCAGGAAAGGGGAGGTGTTTCTGGGGCTGCTGCTGATGTGAGCCCTGTGTGTGCAGGAGGGATGACCCCTACTGGCCTGAGGCCAAGCGGCTGGCACTGGATGACCGCTACCACTCGGACTTTGGCCGCCAGGATCGCTTCCACGACTTCGACCACCGCGACCGCGGCCGCTACCAGGAGCACTGCTTGGACAGGTTGGCAAGGCACTGCCTCTTCTTCTTCTTCCTATGCCTTCAGGGAAATTTGGTGTCTTCTTGTGGCTTGGATGGTGTAGCAGAGTAAAAGAAATCACTCCTGTGTATTTCTCATGTCTGATTTCACATGTGCTTGCAGTCCTTTGTTTCTGTGGGTTAGGGACTATGGAAACTGGATGACCTCCCTGGCAGGGAGGAGTGATGAGGAAGACTCCATCTTATCAGAAGGCTAATTAATTACTTTATTATACTATGTTATTCTATACTATATTACATTACATCTAAACTAAATCTGCCAAGCACTCAGCTCTGCACACAACTGCCCAGAATCTCGTGACTGTCAGCCTGCAGTCCTGACACACACACACACACACCTGGCCCTGACAGGCCAAGGAACCAAAACACCATCACTGTGGGTAAGCAATCTCCATATTGCTCTGTACTTTGGCACAACATAGGCACAGCAAATGAGATAAGAATTGTTTTTCCTTTCTCTGAGGTTCAGAGAATGTGAATCTCAGAAATATTCTTGGGAATAATTGTGCTTTGCTTTTCTCTGTGAAAAGAAATGTGGCTACAAGGGACATAGAGGCTGCATAAAGATTATAAGCCAAGTCCTAATGCAGTCTGCCATGATGCTGATGGAGATATGACAGCTTCTCTCAAGGTGTATGGAAGTATGCTTTATAAACCCCTAAGATTTAGCTGTTTCCTTTTGCTTTAAAACTTTCCCTATTTTCATCTTTGCAGCCTGGCTAATTCAGGTTTTTAGCACCACAGAATGGAAAAATATTTTCTGTGTGGTGCCGTTGAGATTTCTGTTTGCTCTCAAGGGATCTCTGGTGAAAACTGTACTGTTTGTTTTTGCTTGTAACTCATTTCTGACACTGGTAGATTCACTCAGTATTCTCCCTTGGTGTCACTGAGTACCTGGCCATCCTCAGTGCTGCCTTTTTTACCCATATTTCAGTGATAGCTGTTAGTTTGATCTCTTTTTATACTATGAAACAAGAACTCTTTTGAGTTATCTTGCCACTGAACATTATCATCCAGATTTACAGCCTAATGAAGGTTAACTTTTCATGTGTTATTTCATGCAGACCCTGGAATTATAGTGTTGATTCAACTGAAACTTTTCCTTTTTGTTCCAGGAGAGACTGTACAAGGGGAATTCCAGATCGAGATGGGCAGGTATGTTACCACCAAATTACTGCTTTAATTAAAAACCAAAACAAGCTGACCTCAAAGCAGAAAGGACACAGTGTGCACACAGCACAGACACAATCCTTTCAGCTGAGATACTTGAGCAGAACTAATTTTCTGTGCTAATGAACATAAAGTAAATCATTAGGTTACCTGCTTGCTGGGGTGGTAGCCTCAGATACAGGCAAGGGGAATCCTCTGAGTGATGGGAGCATCTTTCAGGCTGGTATGTGGCAGTAAAAGCTTTTTGATTGACCATCCTAGGTGTTAAGAGAGCTGCTGTACTTACTTAGCTGGCAATGGATGCCTTCTCTCACATTCATCTAAATGAAACAATTGGTGCCAGAATGAAACAAGGCTGTAAAAGGACAGGTGTGAAAATCAATGCCACAATGGGATTCAAAACCTTTCATTTCTGAAGAGGGGTAGGAAATAAGCAGATATTCTATATAAAAATTTAAAATCTGAAGCCAAGAATATAAAAGCCTTAAAAAACCTTACCAAAGAAAAAAGATCTCTCCCACCAGTGAAAAATAAACACCTGGAGTGAGCCATGCCCTACAACAGAACCTGGAAAAAATGAGACTGGATAACCAAGGAGGCAAAGGGTGTGTTAGTTAGAAGAGGTTTTTATGACTTAGAGCAAAGGATAAACCCACCCCAAACAAGAAGATGTTTTTACCAAGCAGAAAGAGAGCACAGGCAAACAAGTCAGCAAAGTTGCAAGTAGAAAAAAGGTCTCAGAATTTTCCACTGCAAGAAAACTGAAAAACAACTTCTAGCTTGAACTGTAATGTACTGACTTTTAGTGATTGGAGAATGGTAACATGAATATGGTAATTATAGTAGTTATGAGAGGCTATAGATAATAGTTAAGGTATAGATTGGTTCTACTGTATTAAGATGCTCAGCAAAGTATCTAATGCAATGTAACCAAAACCAAAGGGTCTTCAGGCCTGCCTGCAGCTGGAGCTGACAGCTGTAGGCACAGCTCTGTCACCCACCTCCCTGGGCTGCTGTAACTCTTGGATACAATAAACTGAATGTTGAAGAGCCCCTGCAGTCCCACATCACTCACTTAGGCTCTTACAGTGGCGCCCAACGTGAGGCACCATTAGTAAGAGGGATTAGTAAGAGCCTGAATGAGGGATGTGGGACTCCAGGCCTGCCTGGAGCTGGAGGTCACAGCTGTAGGCACAGCTCTGTCACTCACCACCCTGGGCTGCTGTAACTCTTGGATACAATAAACTGCATTTTGGAGAGCTGCCTGGAGTCCCACATCTCTCATTTAGGCTCTTACAGTGGCGCCCAACGTGCGGCACCATTAGTAAGAGCTTGAATGAGGACTGCAGGACTCCAGGCCTGCCTGCAGCTGGGGCTGACAGCTGTAGGCACAGCTCTGTCACCCACAAGCCTGGGCTGCTGTAACTCTTGGATGTAATAAACTGCATGTTGAAGAGCCACGTAGAGTCCCACATCCCTCCTTTAGGCTCTTACACTAGAAGAAAGCTTTTGTTGGTTTTTGTGACTGTGTCCTGTTTGCCTTCCAGCACTACCCAGACGAGCGGCACGGGGGCCCCGAGCGCCACTCCCGGGACAGCTGGGGGGGCTACGGCTCTGACAGGAGGATGAGTGAGGGAAGAGGGATCCCCCCACAAACCCGGTTAGTGCCTGGCACATCAGGGAAGTGATTTGGGGTTCTTCACATTTCCTCAGTGAGCTTTTGAAGGGTGACAGCAGAAGGAGCTTGACAAGTGTGAATCCTCTCTCCAGATCTTTGAGCATCTGCAGGAGCAGGGAATTGCCACGTGAAGCTCTGTAGTGAGTAAAGAGCTGCTCAGTTAGCTCAGCTCCTGACTGTGCTTCTCCTGTAAATAACTTTCATTTCTACAGATGAGATTCAGTCTGTTTCTACAGTAAGGGCTACACAAGTCTCATCCATGGTCAGTGGTCAGGTTTTAAAGGAAGTTGAGTGAGAAGTCTCTGCAGTGGTGGGGGGTAGAGAACTTGGACTCACCTGCAATTGTAGTGGTTTCTCTTTAAACCAGTTAATCAAGCTGGGCATATTCCAGCTGCATGATTTTCAGACAGAGGAGTGGCAGCCAATGAATTAATCCATGCCCAAGAATTTCAGTCCATTGCAATATCCATGATATCTCTGGATGAAAAAAGCCAAGTTTTGTTGTGTGAAGGATGCTGTTCAGCAAGTGTCTGTCATTGTTTCTCTTTGACCAGTTCTGATTGCAGTGGTTGGGTGGCTACAGCTCTAGCTTGATTAACCATTTAACACACTGTGGCATGGGGTATGGTGTTTGGCTTTACCCTGTGCTGCTCAGTGGGTAGGGGACATACCTAGAAGATGTTCTTTTATTTTTTTAAGAGATGGACGTGACTGGGGAGATCATGGTCGAAAGTTAGAGGGGCATCAAGATCGTACATGGCAGGGAAATGTGGATGGAGGAGTGATGGGACGGGATCATGAGAGATGGCAAGGTACACTTGCTGCTTACCAGTGTGATTGTGGTTCTTTTCTGTGAATTACTGCTGCTGAACCTTCTAGTGGTAGTTGAATTACTGAGAAATCAAATGAAATTCTGGGAACAAGGTGACATTTTTCTTAGGGAAACACAAAAACCTGTCTTTTTTTTTTTTTTCCCTTTTTTTCTCTTTTTGAATTAGGTGGTGATAGAAGCATGCCTGGTCAGTCAGGACCAGGCCATGGGATGACTCGAGGAGGGACATCAGGGTAAGAACTTCTGCCAGAATGCTTATAATGCTTTTATAATATTTTGATCTGTATAAGCCTGGATTGGCAAGGGGGAAGAAAAATCCCAACAAATTAAAGAAACACCCTTCAGAGTGTAGGAATGTGCCCCCTGTTGATGGAGTGACTAAATTATTCTTTGTCTGCTTAAAAAGGTAAAAAGCTCACAAGTTTGTCTCCATGATTGCAGAAGGCTGATCAATCACTTTATTTGTACTAATACTAAATTCTGCTCTTCAGAAAAACCCATCACCCTTGCTACACAGTCCAATACAGCTTTGACCTAATTGGTCAATCCATCCAATCACCATCCAGTGTCCAATTAAGAAATCACCCTTTGCTAAACTAATCTCCATAACACACTCCACATGTGCACCAAAACAAGAATTATTTCTCATTTTCCCTGAGCTTTCTTACAGCTTCCCAGGAACAGCCTCCAAACACCATCCCCAGAGTCCAGTTAAGAAATCATTCCTCCACATGTGCACAACAAAAGGTGTAGCAAATGAAAATTTGTTTCTCATGTTTTCTGAGCTTTCTCAGGAAAACCCTCCAAACGCCATCACCAGTGTCCAGTTAAGAAATGACCCTTTGCTAAAAAAAATCTCCTTAACGCACTCCACATGTGCACCAAAATAAGAATTATTTCCCATTTTCTCTGAGCTTTCTCACAGCTTCCCAGGAACACCCTCCAAACACCATCACCAGAGTCCAGTTAAGGAGATTTGTATAGCAAAGGGTGATTTCTTAACTGGACTCTGGATGGTGTTAGGAGGGATTGACCAATTAGGTCAAAGCTGTATTGGGCACATTGGACACCTGTGGAATATGTTGTGGTGATTTGTTTAGCAAAGAGTGATTTCTTTCCACATTCCACATGTGCACAACATGTGCAGGTGCAGCAAGTGAAGATAAGAATTGTTTCTCAGTATTTTCTCTGAGCTTTCTCACAGCTCCCCAGGAACACCCTTCAAACACCATCACCAGAGTCCAGTTAAGAAATCACCCTTTGCTAAAAAAATCTCCATAACATACTCCACAGGTGCACCAAGGTAAGAATTGTCATTTTCCCTGAGCTTTCTCACAGCTTCCCAGGAATACCCTCCAAACATCATCACCAGAGTCCAGTTAAGGAGATTTGTTTAGCAAAGGGTGATTTCTTAACTGGACTCTGGGGATGGTGTTTGGAGGGTGTTCCTGGGAAGCTGTGAGAAAGCTCAGAGAAAATACTGAGAAACAATTCTTATTTTGGTGCACCTGTGGAGTGTGTTATGGAGATTTGTTTAGCAAAGGGTGATTTCTTAATTGGACACTGGATGGTGATTGGATGGACTGACGAATTAGGTCAAAGCTGTATTGGACACATTGGACACCTGTGGAATGTGTTATGGAGATGTGCTTAGCCAAGGGTGATGAAGAAATCAGAGGGTGATTAAGAAAAGGGTGTTAAGAAAATCACACTTTGCTAAATAAATCTCCTTAACACATTCCTCATGTGCACAACAACAGCTGCAGCAAATAAAGAATTGTTTCTCATTTTCCCTGAGCTGTCTCAGCTCCCCAGGAGCACCCTGGCAGGGAGCTCTGTCTGTCTGTCTGTCTGTCTGTGTGTTCAGAGGTGTGTGATGCCCCGGCAGGGAGCTGTGTCTGTGTGTCTGTCTGTCTGTTCAGAGGTGTGTGATGCCCCAGCAGGGAGCTGTGTCTGTGTGTCTGTCTGTCTGTTCAGAGGTGTGTGATGCCCCAGCAGGGAGCTGTGTCTGTGTGTCTGTCTGTGTGTTCAGAGGTGTGTGATGCCCTGGCAGGGAGCTGTGTCTGTGTGTCTGTCTGTGTGTTCAGAGGTGTGTGATGCCCTGGCAGGGAGCTGTGTCTGTCTGTCTGTCTGTCTGTCTGTCTGTGTGTTCAGAGGTGTGTGATGCCCCGGCAGGGAGCTGTGTCTGTGTGTCTGTCTGTTCAGAGGTGTGTGATGCCCCAGCAGGGAGCTGTGTCTGTGTGTCTGTCTGTGTGTTCAGAGGTGTGTGATGCCCTGGCAGGGAGCTGTGTCTGTCTGTGTGTCTGTCTGTGTGTTCAGAGGTGTTTGATGCCCTGGCAGGGAGCTGTGTCTGTCTGTCTGTCTGTCTGTGTGTTCAGAGGTGTGTGATGCCCTGGCAGGGAGCTGTGTCTGTCTGTGTGTCTGTCTGTCTGTTCAGAGGTGTGTGATGCCCTGGCAGGGAGCTGTGTCTGTCTGTCTGTGTGTTCAGAGGTGTGTGATGCCCTGGCAGGGAGCTGTGTCTGTCTGTCTGTTCAGAGGTGTGTGATGCCCCGGCAGGGAGCTGTGTCTGTGTGTCTGTCTGTGTGTTCAGAGGTGTGTGATGCCCTGGCAGGGAGCTGTGTCTGTCTGTGTGTCTGTCTGTCTGTTCAGAGGTGTGTGATGCCCTGGCAGGGAGCTGTGTCTGTCTGTCTGTGTGTTCAGAGGTGTGTGATGCCCTGGCAGGGAGCTGTGTCTGTCTGTCTGTCTGTCTGTCTGTGTGTTCAGAGGTGTGTGATGCCCTGGCAGGGAGCTGTGTCTGTCTGTCTGTGTGTTCAGAGGTGTGTGATGCCCTGGCAGGGAGCTGTGTCTGTCTGTCTGTCTGTCTGTCTGTCTGTTCAGAGGTGTGTGATGCCCTCGCTGTCGTTGCAGGCGCGGAGGCTTCTCCGGGAGCCAGGGCCAGGCTGTGCAGGGCACTGCTGTGCCAGGGGTGTTTGCAGCCCCCCAGAGGAGCCCCAGGCTGGGTGAGCCCCGCTTCAGCCGCCGCTACTGACGCCTCCTGTGCACCAGGGGGGTGTTTTTAATGCCACCTGACAGTGGTTGTGAGTTTTATTAACCCAGGGTCACCTTGAGAGGTTGTGATTCTAAAAATGCCAGACTGCTGCTGCGCTGTAGCCAAATCCTGTGTCAACTTTGGTTTGGGGTTTGTATGGTTTGGTTTGGTTTTTTTTGTTTGTTTGTTTGTAATGAACATGGTGTTGGTCAAACATCACTTTTAAGTTTCTGTAAGTGAAACATTCCATTTTTCAGAAATAATAAAATTGGTTTATGGCTACTGGTTCTTTTTGTTTCTGGAGTCTTTGGTGACTTCTGAGAGGTTTAAAAGTCATTAAAGAGACAATCTGCTTTTAGCACTGTGAGATTTGAAGAGAAGTGATAGATCAGTGACATTGTGGATGTGGAGGGGCCTGGCAGACTCTGCCTGTCTTTAATTATTTCCTTTGTGCCATTAAGTTTAAATATTCTTTCTACATTTCCATTTTAGTTTTCTGTCATTATGGGAGTAGAAAGAGGAGGAGGAAGAAAGCAAGCTAGGAGAAAGCAGGAAGGAATGAGAGGAGGAAGAAGAAGGAAGGAGACCTGAAAAGTAGGATTGAGTTCAGTCTAGGGCTCAGTGCTCACCTGTATGTGTATATATATATAATATATATAAATTAAGCACAAAGACCTTGAAATTGTAAGAAGATCGGTTCTATAAGGAGGAAACAGAGGTTTCTGTGTTTATTTTTTCCTGTCACTAACAAACTGAAGTCTGAGATTTTGCCTTGATTTCAATCGCTGCCGCCGCCTGGTGGTGACGAGGAGGAACTGCAGCGTCCTGAGGGCTCGCTGTGCCCCCTGCTGGCTGAAGGTGGAACTGCCGAGCAGGAACGGGAGCGACAGCGGGGACTCGCTGCTGTCCCCAGCACAGCGACACTGGGGATTCACTGCTGTCCCCAGCACAGCGACACTGGGGATTCACCAATGTCCCCAGCACAGTGACACTGGGGATTCACTGCTGTCCCCAGCACAGCGACACTGGGGATTCACTGCTGTCCCCAGCACAGAGACACTGGGGATTCACTGCTGTCCCCAACACAGTGACACTGGGGATTCACCAATGTCCCCAGCACAGAGACACTGGGGATTCACTGCTGTCCCCAGCACTGTGACACCGGGGATTCACTGCTGTCCCCAGCACAGTGACACCAGGGACTTGCTGGTGGCACTGGCACAGTAACGCTGGGGACTCACTGGTATCCCCTGAACAGTGATACTGGGCATTATCTGGTGGCCCCAGCACGGTGACATTAGGGACTCACTGGTGTCCCCTGGCACAGTGACACTGGGGATTCACTGCTGTGCCCAGCACAGTGACACCAGGGACTTGCTGGTGGCACTGGCACAGTAACGCTGGGGACACACTGGTGTCCCCTGAACAGTGATACTGGGCATTCTCTGGTGGCCCCAGCACGATGGCATTAGGGACTTGCTGGTGTCCCCTGGCACGGTGACATCATGGATTTGCTGGTGTTCCCAGCACAGTGACACTGGGGGCTCACTGATGTCCCCAGCACAGTGACATCAGGAATTCACTGCTGTTCCCAGCACAGTGATTCCAAGGACTCGCTGGTGTCACCAGCACAGTCACACTGGGCATTCCCTGGTGTCCCCAGCACAGTGACACCGGAGATTTGCTGCTGTCCCCAGCACAGTGACACTGGGCATTCCCTGCTGTCCCCAGCACAGAGACACCAGGGGCTTGCTGCTGTCCCCAGCACAGTGACATTGGGAATTCACTGCTGTCCCCAGCCCAGTGACATTGGGAATTCACTGCTGTCCCCAGCCCAGTGACATTGGGGATTCACCAATGTCCCCAGCACAGTGACATTGGGGATTCACCAATGTCCCCAGCACAGTGACACCAGGGATTTGCTACAGAGGGATCCACCAAAAGCCATCTGAACTCCTGCTGAAGGCAGGAAGGAGCCCCAAGAGCTGCAGTCCCAGTGTGGTTTTTCCAAAGGGATCCCAGCAGGATCCAGCGGGACCTCAGTGACATCCAGAACTTCACAGAGCAGCTGAACAGGAAAACAACACAAAAAAGTTCATTTGCTGAAGATCAGGATGGCTTGGTTTGGGTTTTTTGGGAAACTCACCCATATTCCCATCAATTTATAGGAGGTCTAATATAAAATAACAACAAAAAAAGCTGGGTACCCCTTGGATATCTATAACACCTGTCACTTCAGGGTTAACAAATTCCTTTCACTACCCTGAACATCACCACAAAGAGATTTCAGAATTATTTTTAACAGCTCACAGCACGACCCAGAAATTTAAGCCTTGGAAAAACAAAATTTTCCCTTTATTTATATTGCACCTGTTTCACAAAGAGCCACATGGCAAAAGTTCCTGCTGCTGCAAAATGCTGCATCAGAAAAAAATGGGTTTGAACAGATTAGAAAGGAAAACTGAGCTTTGGAAATCATCATGAGTTGACCCCAAAATACCAACACTATTTTTACAAATGACTGTGCACTTACAAAGCCTAAGTCTTGCCTCAATTTTATTTAGCATTCAGTTATTTAAAAACCACAAGCATTTTACCAGATGATAAAGGTGCTCTTACCAAAATTGAACCTGCAGGGGGAATAATTTTAAAGAGCACCAAATACTCTTTGGATCTACCAACAGAACACCCACGTGGAGTGGGGAGAGATTGGTTTTCTTATTTCCACAACTACCCACAGCTGCTTGGGGAAGAAGTTTTTCAATGTTGTGATGTACTTCTGTGTAAAAAATGCATAGTAAAAATCAAAATATCTCAAGGGAGTCCAGTTCTAACCCTGGTTACACCATTTGTGAGTGAGAACATCTACCCAGCTCCTCAGCAGTGGCCATTATGACTCTCCCAGAGCTTCCTGCAAGGAATGAACCCAAACCCTTGGCTTTGATTTAATAACAGGGTCATTGTACACAGTTGTGTAGACTTTGCCCTCTTTATTCCAACTTTTCTGTCCTTCCTACAGCCCTGTGTACAGAGTCAAACACACCCCTCATTTACAAACCAGCTTAAAACAAACATCCCACTTGGCCAAACAAAAAACTTTGCAGAGCTCCAAGATTCAAATGTTTATTACAGCAATGTCAGGAAGTTCCTTTCCCTGAATGTGGGCAATATTGCTTAAGGACTGGGATTTGGGATCCTGTGTAACCTGACAGGTTTAATGACACCCTGCACCACACCCAGCCATCCCTGCTGCCCACAGCCCTGGGAGCAGCAGCAGGAGCTCTCCAGGGAACAGATTCACTCCCTGGGCCCTAAAAAGATCCATTATCCTCCTGGGAAATCCTCATTTTGGGCCAGACTGGAATTTGGGACAGTTCTGAACAGGAAAGCCTCAGCTGCTGCCAAGACTACAGAAAAAGCTGAGCTTAAAACTGCCCTGGGAAGTGTGCAGGGCAATCTTACTGTGAAAACACTGGCCAGAAAAGGTTTGGTTATGTTCTTTAAAAGGAAACAAATCTGAATATATTTAATAAAGCCTCTGATTTGGTTTTTATTTACTCCCTGTAGCAGCTGGGGTTGCAGGAACATGGCACAGCAGAGGACGGACAGATGAACTCAGAGGATCCCTGCACATCCCCACTGCCACTTTTTTCTGGTATTTTACCCCCTCTGATGTAGAGAAGAGTCATCTCCATTTTCCAAAAGGGAAACTGAGGCACAAAGACACAATTCAGCATCTGCAGGAATTCACCAGGTCCCAGCCTTTGAGAGCAGCTGGAGAACTTCAGCCCCTCCTGAAATCTCAGCCTGAATCTCATCCTCAAATCAGTCTCTGCAGAGTCAGCACCAAATCCAAATCCAGAGTCCACCAAATCCAAATCCAGAGTCCACCAAATCCAAATCCAGAGTCCACCAAATCCTCGTTACTTGTAAGTAAAAGCATTGAAATGTTGGCAAATGAGCCCTAGAAATTGGCATTTTCCCCATATTCAAAAGAAGTAATTACACACTCATTAATACTGGAATAGGCAAAAGAAATTTCATCTGAAGGAAAGATTTCCTCATGACCTTGCTCACCCTGGTTAGGGACAGATTTATTTAGATTTTCTACCAAAATTCCAAGTTCTCAGCTGGCATGAACACACTGAACTCCAGTCAAGGCAAGAAGTTCTGCTCACACCCAGCAGCAGCAGCATTTTTAACCCATTTCTCAAGTTTCAGAAGGACCATTTCCTCTTTTGGACTCTGGTGGAAGGCTGTTCATGTAACTACCACCCCCAGCAGCCAAAAGAATAAGATCAGCTTGATTTTGCACTTAAAAATAAATTCTTTATTATCCAGAAAGGAGCCAAATCATCATCTCACATCATGGAAATGGTCATTTTAAAGCAATAAATAAGAGGAGTGTTCTGTGACACACCCTGGATTTTGTTACTGGTGTCTGGTACCTCTCTGGTTAAAAGCATAAAACTTATGCTATCAAAGTCTCACTGTACAACAGTCTGGGAAAGAAAGAAGGTCCCTAAAATCTTTTACTAAAGCAAGGACAGAAAATTCTGATTCAGTGAAACCCAAGTTCCAAGTTGGGTTTCACTTCATTCCAAGGAATTTCATTCAAAGGAAGGAAAGCCAAGGTTCATCCCTTCCATGCACAAATGCAGTACCTGACACACACAATCACCTTGTCTAGAATTTATTCTGAATCAGTTCTTAGCCATAAATTATCTATTTACTGCTGATTCAAACAGTTTTTCTTTCATTTCCTATTCGAGCCAGGGGAGTTGCAGGAACAGCACAGGATACAAAATTTGACTTCTTTCAGTAGGAAGTGGAAGTCAGCCTAAATCCACACAGCTACTCCAACAGCAGTGACTAAGAAATTTAAAAAACCCCAAACAATTAGGGGCTAAAAAGATTTAAGAAACAATTAATAATGATGATTGTTCAAACCAATGCATTCAAAAGATATAACTCATATAAGAGAGCATGACTTATGCATAAAACTGAGAACAAAACACCTTTCACCTTTCAATTTCTAAAGCAACAAAACAGTTTTGAAAGAACAGGTGTGAAGCAAGTAAAAAAATAAAATCAAATTATTCCAAACACTTTTATTTGAAGGAGTTTCCTGCATGGCCAGGGGATAGCAATGTCTGAAGTTACAGGACTACATGATTCAGACAACAATGATGATTTTAGGCTGGGCTTGGTTGTTCTCTGCCATGAGCAGTGATTTGGAGAACTGTGTTTTTCCTGAAGCAGTTCTGGGAGAGATCAATCCTTCCACTGCCTGCTCGTGCAGAAACACTTCTGGTTTCTCATCCAGGGCAGAAGGCAGAGGCACAAGAGTTGTGAATATCCACAAGGAGTTGCACAGATGCTGGAGATGAACTCGAGTTTACCTGCCTGCAGCTGATCCTCCTCAGACAAATCCTGATCAGCACAAGTACCCCTTGCTTTCACTTCTTCCTGAAAGCTTCATTAAAAGAATCATTGAACCATTATTAGAGAACAAGTTAAAGGTGACATTACCAGCATGGAAAGGAGATACTGGCCAGAATTCAGCTGCCAAGAGAACAAGGAGCTGGCAGAGTCTGAAAGGAGCAGTGACAGATGTTCCACTGTGCAGTGTCACTCCCACCTCAGCAGGGTCTGCTCTGTGGGGTTGGTTCCAGTGTCAGCTCTGGTTTAAAGCTGTTCCAGGTCTGGCTGTTCCAGGTTTAAAGCTGTTCCAGGTTTAAAGCTCTGCCCAGCAGCTCCTGCACCACTTCCCTGCACCTGCCCTGCCCTGAAACCTGCACACCTCAATGGCTCCGTGACATTCATGGATGTACTGAAAGTGTTCTGATAATGCTGGGGACACTTTGATATCACAGTCTGTACCTGTGTGCCAGGATATCCTAAATATCAAACCGATTCAGGTTGTAGGCTGTGGGATAGTTCTGCCTGCTGAACTGGAAGTGCTCTGTGAGGACGTTGCTGCGCAGGAAGTCCCCGTGCTGGCCAAAGGCTGCGAGTCCATTCTGGGACTTCTCAGCAGGATTTCGGTGCCTTTCCAAGTTCACCAGGTCTCCAGTGGTCACTGGGAGAAGCTGCTGCTTCTTTGCCTCTTGGTTTGCATCGTATTTTGTCTGGGAAAGGAAAGAAGTTTGTCACAGAATCATTTAGGCTGGGCAGGAGTTTGTGTACAAATCACAGCCAGGATGGGGCTGCTGGGGACACTTCTCAAGCTGTTTTATTTTCCAGCATCAGCCTCATCACAGGGTTATGACAATGGGAAGATGCCAGCAGCTCACATCCCAGGCAGCAGACCAAGAACTTAATGTTACTTGTCACTTAAAAGTCACTTAATGTCACTTAAAAGTTTTTTGACCAATCACACAAAGCCAAAGCTTTATTGACAGTATTTTTATCTGTATAGTATATATTCTATATTGACAGTAGTTCTATCTAACCACTATAAGCACACCTACCTTGGGTTTAAACAATGCTTGCTTATTTAAAATACAGTACCTGGTTGTAAACCTTAAGACACAATGCACAGAGCTCCATTATTAAGCTTAGAATTTCCTATTATCTCACTAATATACTAATATTACTTAGTAATATTACTTTAATAATCAGTATTAAGTAATATTACTTTAATAATTAATATTATCTTATTAATTAATTAATATTACTTTAATCAGTAATATTAGTCTAATAATATTACTTATAATTAGAACTTCATAATATCTCCCTAGATATACTTTTCTGTAGCTTAGGGGGTTATTCTATCCAAGCATTAATACACAGACCATTGTTCTATTTGTCCTTACTTTCTACTTCTCATATAACTTTTTTGCTGACAAATCTTATGGCTATTGCTTAGCTCTAATCACAGTTCTGCTGTCTCTAAAACTTCCCTTTTGTAGCTTTCCCAAAACCCTTTAATTTTAAAGATTCCCACAGGAAAATCTGAGATCATCAAGTCCAAGCTCTGCCCCATCCCCACCCTGTGGCACTGAGTGCCTTCCTTGGACACCTCCAGGGATGGACACTCCAAAACTCCCTGGGCAGCCCCTTCCAAAGCCTCACAACCCTTCAGTGAAGGCAAATTTTCTTAGATATCACCTAAGATATCACCTAGATTTTATTCCCATACCCAGAAAAAAGCAGCCAGTTCTACAGTCACATCACTTTTTTTGTTAAGAGTCTTAAAGTATCAGTGGCTTCTAATAAAAACCTCACTCCTCTTACATGCCAAACAAACTTTTGCTCAAGAGATTCTGAGTTACTTCCCTTTTCAAAAAGAGCTTAAGATCAAAATTTAATTGTGTGAGAGGCCCAGCAGCTGTTGTGACCCAAATCCTCCACCTGGGCCATGCTCATCCCTCCTCTGCAACGGAGCCTTGTGCCCTGTGTGTTTATTTTTGCTCAAGGTGCTCTGAGCTTGTACAAACAATAATTCAAAGCTGCTGGACTGCTCCAGCTGTGTTTCCTGGTGAATAAACCTCACCTTGTTGTAGAGGAAGACCCCCAGGATGGCTGTCATCATGCCCAGGACGTTGGTGCTGGTGACGGGGTTGCGCAGCATGATCAGGGACACGGTGATCACCATGATCCTCTTGGTGGCATTGGCCACTGAGTAACTCAGGGGGCTGATCAGGTTTAGGATGCTGAAGGCAATCACATTCTGGGCAAAATTACAGAATCCACTGATTATAAGCAGCATCAAGGTCCAGGACCAATGAGACATGGAGCTCTGTGGAAAAGCAAACAGCAGAAGGAAAAAAAATTATCTCGGGTTTCAGGTAACAACACAAACACAGCCTGAGGCACTTCTTACCTGCCTTTGGAGGCAGGAATGTCTGCACTGAGCTCTAAAGAGGCCCCCAGGCTCTTTGCTTTATGCAACACCCAGCTCAGAGAAACCAGAGGACATTCCCCACACACCCTGGAAGTGTTTGTTCCTGCCTCCAGCTCCCAACTCCTGACATTTATGCTGTCCATGAACTGCCTCTGCTAACCCTGACAGGAATTCTCACAATAAACACTTTGTTAACTCATGTGAAACAATTTGCAGGTGTTTCACAACACTTCCTTCCACACTGAAACACTTCAGAGCACTTTTCTGGTTGGGTGCTGGAGTTTGTTTGGTTTATTTTTAAAATTTTCCTTCGTAATAGCAAACAGTTCTCCAAATTCAGCACTTACCAAGTCATTCTCTACCAAGAAGGAAGAAAGATCCACCAGCACCCAGGTTGGGATCATGAAGAACACAGCGTGGCACCCAAGGATGTTCAGCAACCGAAGGTGATGAATTCGGGAATCCCTCAACACCTGGCAAGAGCCATTATTGAACAGCAGTCAGGAAACAAACTGCCTCAGGGGACAGGTAAGTTAGGAAAATAAGTAAATACCCTTATAGTATTAATTTCCTATTAGGGTGACCAAAGAAAAATTGATGTCTCTTTGAAAAACAATGGTTTTTTGGAGTGGTGGCTCTTAGTATCAACAACATATTAAAATTAAAATTAATATTAATTTATATAATTGATATAATATACATTAATATACTATAATATAATATACTATAATATAATGTAATGTAGTATAATATAATGTAATATAATATAATATAATATAATATAATATAATATAATATAATATAATATAATATAATATAATATAATATAATATAATATAATATATATAATATAATATAATATAATATATTGTTGTGTTGTAATATATATTAATTGATATAATAGATATTGATAGCTGTACAAAACAGAAACCATTTTGTAACTAAATAGAAGCAAACTACACACTTTAATTTTGTTACTGTGGTTTCAAGCAGTGCCCAGTGTTGACAGTGACTTGTTCAGCACAGAGGAATTATTTGATATAACAAGATATATTAATTTGAGGACTATTGAATTGCCACCAGAAAAAAAAAATCCACATTGAAGAGTAAAGAAAGGGCTCAGGATAAACTCAGAGTAACAGCTTCAACAGGTAGGAAGAGCTGCAGGGAACATAGAAAATAACAACCATCCCTCTGGGCTTGTCTGACTGCAAAGCCAACTAAAAAGAAGCCATTTATGTAATTGAAATGACACCCTGTCCTGCTGAAGGGTGACACCAGTGCTGTGACCAGAGCTGTACCTTCTTTGAGAAGATGTTCTGAAGAGAAAAGCACAGGGTAGCAGCAAGGGCACTGATGAGTCCCCACATGTCAAAGGACAGCTCTGTGACCGTGGCCAGCAGGACCCCAGTGATGATGGGGATCAGAGACAGGTACACCTGCAGCAGGGACAGAGGGGTAAATGGCATCTGCTAAGAATTTTCAACGAGTTTATACATCGTGCTGATTTAGGGATCAACCATTTTACTACTGCAGCTCAAGGAAATTTAAGTGATTGCAGTAGACACTGACAACTCCAGTGCATCAGACAGCATCACCCTGGTCATTGTTCAGATGTGTTTTACACTTACAATAAAAGGAAAAGGGGTTTTAAAAATCTGCACAATCTAATTCCAGTCACAAAATCCACCCAAAGCCAGCAGAGCACCCCCAAGCAGCACCAAGAAAAGAAACCTCAGCAAACCTGTCCGCACCTTCGTCGTCTGCTTCTCCTTCATGATGATCCGTGACAGCAGAACCACCCAGATGGGCATGGTGGCTTTCACTGGGGACAGCAAGAAAACATCACTGGGGACTGGGCCAGCTCCAGCAACCACCTCGAGGAGAGGGATGGAGCCCAGCCCAGGATGGATCCTCCCTGCCACTGTCCGGGACATTGTACCAGCTGGACCTTGGTGCTCTCTCTGGGCACCCACAGGGCACACACTGGGGCACTGCCCCTGGATCTGCTGCCAGCACCCACTGGGGACAGTGGCAAAGCTCTGGGAACCTGCAGGACACACAGTGAGCACTGGGACACTGCACTGGGCACCCACAGCACAGAGGGTACTGGGACACTGCACTGGGCACCCACAGCCCAGCGAGCACTGGGACACCACACTGGATGCCCACAGTGGGTACTGGGACACTGCACTGGATACTCACAGCACAGAGGGCACCGGGACACTGCACCAGGTGCCCATAGGAGCACACACCGGGTTTCAGGTCACGCCCCTGGGCACGAATCCACTCTGACCCCCAGGACACCCCCGCGGGCACCTCCCTACGAGCACAGCCGACCCCGGGACATCCCGGGGCACCTCCCTACGAGCACAGCCGGCGCTGGGACATCCCGGGGCACCTCCCTACGAGCACAGCCGGCACTGGGACATCCCGGGGCACCTCCCTACGAGCACAGCCGGCGCTGGGACATCCCCGGACACCCGCATCCCTCACCTGTGTGCGCGTAGGACACGGGCACCCTCCAGAGCGAGACGTGCGCGGACACGGAGGCGAAGTACTTGCCGAAGGCGAGCGGGAGGATGTAGCGGGGGTAGGCGCGGGGCGGCAGCTGCGCGGGGCCGGCGGGCGGGACGCGCCAGGCGCGGAGCAGCGGCGGCAGGAGCCCGCACAGCCCCAGGATGTGGAACAGCGACACGGTGACGGGCCGCGGGAAGCCGCCCAGCAGCAGCTTGTTCACCACGTTACCGCCGGCGCTCAGCCCGTACCAGGCGAGGCACAGCGCCGACACCCGCGCCCCTTCCCGCAGCGCCGGCCCGCGCCCGCCCCGCGCCGCCCCCGCCCCGGGCCCGGCACCGGCCCCGGCGCCGCCCGGAGCCGCCAGCGGCGCCGCCATCGCTCCGCAGCCGCCGCCGAACGTCAGCGCGGCCCCGGCGCGTCGCTTCCTGGGGCGGGGCGGTCGCGGGGCCACGGCGGGCTCCGGGCGTCACTTCCTCCGTTCCTCCGGCACTTGGCTTCCTCCGCCCCGCCCGGCCCGGGCCCGGCCCTGCGGGATCCCCGCGCTCTCGGTGCCGGCCCCTCATGGCCGCGGGAGCCCCAGGGGCTGCCGTGAGCCGGGCCCGGCCCCGCGGGGTCCGAAGGCGATGGAGCCCCAGAGGCTGCCGTGAGCCGGGCTCGGCCCCACACGGTCCCCGTGCTCTCGGTGCCGGCTCCGGGGCGATGGAGCCCCAGGGATTGCCGTGAGCCGGGCCTGGTCCCGCACAGGGTGATGGAGCCCCGGGGGTTGCCGTGAGCCGGGTCCGACCCCTCACGGCCCCGGGAGCCCCAGGGGCTGCCGTGAGCCGGGACGGCGCTCGGGGGAGCGGAGCCGCCTCCAGGGAGGCAGCGGCGGCCCTTGGAGCGCCGGGCAGAGGCGGGGCAGGGACGGAGCGAAGGTCGCGGGCTCGCAGGCACCGAGACGAGCGCTCCCGACCTTTAAAACTAAGGCGAGGAAGGCGTAGCGCTGGCCGGGGTAAAGGATGGGTGAGTACCTGGCAGGCAGGAGGGGGTGTTGGAGAGCCCGGTTCATCCATGCACCCTGTCAAGAGACACTTCTGCTGAATTAATTTGGCCATAAAACACGCATTTTAGGTGATGGTGACTCTCCAGAGATTTGCTGATGAGCCATTTTATGTCATCCGGTGACAAGGAAGAAATGGCAATGTTTTAACTTCAGGTTTTAGGATTAGAAGGAGAAATTTTGCGAGAGAGGTAGGAGAAGGCAGTAGCAGAGACACTGAGTCATGCACAAATGAGAGTACACAGCAGGTACGCACATGGTAAACTTCATTTGAACTTGTTTACAAAATTGACAAAAAAATATCACCTTGTAAACTTATTCACATTTGTTGGAGCTCACAGAACTGGTTATACTGGCATGCTGAAATAAAGATTGTCAAGCCTCATCTCACCCTGGAGGACACACAAGTGAGTTGACCCCTTACAGCAGCAACAAACTCAGCAAGGAACAAGATTTAAAGCTTGCATTGGGAGGGAATTTCTCCAGCAGTTTTTGTACCACCAGGGAAAGGGCTGGGTCTGATTCCCGATGCTTCCTCAAACAGAGGAGCACCAGCACAGGCAGTTTGGGTGGAATCTGAAAGCTGTGATGAGCTTTGGGTATCACCTCACCCAGTGCAGTCAAGGGCCATCAATTGCATCAGAAATGGAAGCAGTGGAGAAAAAGATGGAATTTATCAAGTAATACTTTGTCATTTCCTGAATTCAAAGGCCTCCAAAGAGCACGGACCCTGTTCCTAAATGGGACCATTCAGGGAAGGAGGGAGGAAGGGCAGGAGGAGATAAGATGCACAGTACTTTTTTACATAAACAAAACTTAAGCATTTCCAAAATGACCAGCAGCTTAACCCTCTGCCATCAAATCTGAGCTGTGAGACAGGAGCTTTCCCCAGCTCTAAACCACACTGCTCAACCTCAGCAACTGCAGAAGGACAAAATGGAAGTAAACTGAAAATATACTTGGATGCATTTTTTGGTAACCACTTCTGGTTTCACTCTCAGACCTCAGATTTCAGAAATGGAAGCACACAGACATTGTTATTTCTGAGATACCCACACATTTCAGTAACAGTCAGATCATAAATGATGAACAAGAACGACTTAAAAATAAACCAGACTTCATCAGTTGTATTCCAGGGAATGAACCAACACCATGCAGGCCTGGCCAGGAGCACCTTCCTTTGAAAAAGTCAGGGAAGAGCTTCACTCTACCCTCAAAGGCAGGACAGCTCCTGCCAGGGCTCATCTCCAGCACAGATGAGTTAACAGAGTTAACATCACTAAACCCAGGAATATTTTTGGTATAGTGTCCCCTCCCCAACCCCCTGAACAGAAGCCCAACAGTGGGGACTGCATCAAACAACACAGTCCCAAATATTAAAGCAATTACAGTTAATAGAAATAATCCTTCACTTTCTACACCCCAGGCTGCTTCAGAAAGCATTGTAACAAACAGGAATAAAACATTACAAAGATGAAATCTGATCTCTTTAGACTTTGAGGTACATTATCAGCAGTTGGGTTATCAGTCTCCAGAGTTAAAACAGATCCACCCTGTGTGACTGGACAGCACAGCGAGGTTCTTGGAAGACATTCCTGTTCTCCCTGGGGCAGTGTCCAAGGGATTCAGCTCCACCTCCCTGCTCTGAGGGGTCCCTGGTGCCAGGGCTCCCCTGGCTGGGCTGAACTGAGCAGACTCGAGGGGAAAAACAAGTGGAGTGTGTGTATATAAATAATTCACAAACTGGTTTGTGCAAATTTTTTTTTATTTCCACATTTATATCACAACGTGTCCACTTAAAGGACCAAATAGCAAAGTTGCTCCCTTCTGCATCCCAGGAACACAGAAGTCTAGTTACTGTACATTCACTAAGGCTCTTTGTTTTTGCAAATTGCGTTTATGATGGATATCCATAAGGCAAACAATATCTAAAGGAATGGTAACAAGTATATTTCCAGCATACAAACAGGCTTCCTTTTTCCCTCTCACAGTACAGTTACAAACTTGTAGCACCCTCATTACATTTAGATTCTAGAAAAGGTGATTTTTTTCTTTTTTTTTTTTCTTTTGTCTTTTTGTTTTTTTTGTCTTTTTCTTTTTTACCTATAAGTTTGCAGGAAGGGAAAAGGAGGAAAAATATTTGGCTGGTGGTGGTGGGATCAAAAAATATCGTTAAACATCTAGTTTTTGCAGCATTTCTCAGAGACTGGATTTAAACTGAAACCAGACTAAAATATGTGGATGCCTATGGAATGTTGAGCTGAAGCTGGTGGCCCAGCCTGCAGTGCAACACCTGCTGTTTAAAACCCAATCTCCGTACCACATGACTCTTAAATAACGCAATCATGTTTCAGAGATGTGATAGAAATAAAACTACAGTTTTTGCACATTGTCTCTCGAATATCTCACTGCCAAATAAAAACCCAAATCAAGTCAAATAAATAGATGCATATTTTGTTAAGGTAACTTCCACAATTTTTTTCTCTGTACCTGCCTGTAATAAGATTCCGGCATTCAGAAAGTGCTGGAAATCCTCTTCACTTCTTGGGGACTAACACTCTTTATAGCTGGCTCGCTATAAGAGTTTTAAACTCAACTGATCAAACCTTCGTATGCCTTCCTTTTGCAATTGTTAGTAAACTGGTAGCAGCATTTCACAAAAAGGAGAATTTAAAGGAACGAGCTGGAAAGGCCCAGCTCCCTCCCCCTCTCTGCTCGTGGGGCCTGTTTGTCCAGGACAGGAGGCTCTCTCCAGCTGGAAGTGGCATCGTGTCTGCCAGTTCTGCTAAGTGCAGGTGTAAAAAGCGTGCTTAGCAGAACTGCTCTCAGTCTAGGCAGACGTAAGGCAGGATGTTCAATCTCCCATCATCCCCGTGTGGATCTAAGGATATGCACTGTGTCCAATCATACCAGTTACCCTGTGTGTCATAACAACCGTTCACGCCTGGCCAGTTGTGGTCACGTATTCTGTCGAGGTCATCGCCCGTGACCTCTCTGGTGACCCCAGGCAAGTCTGTAGGTTTGCTGTTAGGAGCTAGAACGTGAGTCTTTCTAGCCTCTTTTCTAGTGCTTTCCTCCTGCTTTAAATACTCAGACATGAAGTAGTGAGCTCCTGGAGTCTGTACTCCTGATGAAGACAGCAAGCTACTCTGTCTGTTTAAATATGACTGAATGATTTCATTTCTGGACAACTCTTTCCAGTTCGTTTGTTCAAAGGGGCTTTGCAGGTTGGGTTTTTGCTCCTGCTTTTCCGTTTCTGTCCTGTGCTGTTCAGTTAGTGCAGGGATTTCTACCTGCAAAGGATCTTTCGGTGTTAAAGGTTTTATCTGTCCTGTCATGGGATCAAAAGTGAGTTTTCTCTCTTTTAACCTCACAGGTTTCACACCCCCTTCTATCACGTGCCCATCCAAGTTGACTGTATAGTCTCTGGGTCGGTACCTTTTCTTCTTTTTGCTATCAGACCCTGAAGCAGCATCATCACTGTCCATTCTGGAAGTGTCCTGTGGGAAGCCCATGTGTGACTCCCCGGGGTGGCCTTTGCAGCCGGGAGCCGTGTGCTGCTGAAGTGTCCCTGCTGTGTGCCTGTGCTGGCCCTCGGGGGCTCCCTGCTGCTCCTGCCAGTGCTGTGCCACCTCGGGGGCCGCCTGAGGAGGGAACTCCAGTCTCTTGGCTGGCATGGGAGGCGTGGATGGTTGCATCAGGGATGGAGGCGGCGACGGCACCGGCGCGGCGTCCGTGAACTGAGACCTTTGAGATGGACTGGGCATCGAATCCTTTGGTGAGTACGTGGTGTGCTGCCGAGCAAAAGTATCATGCCTAACGTTCCTGGGGCTAAAGGAGGAGCAGCGTGGGCTCTTGGGCTGGTGGGGGCCCGTGGCTTCTTCTGATTTATCATGCTGCTGAAGCACTGCAGTCTTTAGTAACAAGGAAGTGCTTGAAGGTTTTACAAGTCCTGGAGAACTGGTGTGAGGTTTTACAGCATTTACTGGGATCTTATTGTGTTTATCGTTTTCACTGAGATCTGTCCTGCTGCTTTCGGGCCCTGCATGTAGGTTTATGTCTACAGGACTAGGGAAATTTTCAGGACTACCTCCAATTCCATTGGTTGGAGGGGGTGAAGAGTTTTGTAATACTTCATGACTAGCTTTGGAGACCTTTGGGGGAGGAGGGCCCTGATGCCCGTCCCTGTGATCACCTTTCCTTTTCCTATTTCCCAGTTTCTCTGTTTTTGGAGAATTTAGTTTCTGGATATCATTCCTGCTTTTCAGTTCGCTGATGGGCTTGGCGCCGGGCACAGCAGGAAGTTGGGAGTCTGGTTTGCAGTTGTGGGCACCTCCATTTGCTGATCCTGGCGGGTTGGGCAGCCCCCTTGGCACTGGCTCGTTCTGGGTTACGGGTTCTATCAACTTCTGCCAATTCCTCAGCAATTTCTTGGCACGTTTGGCAAGTTCCTCATTGGATGTCTTCTTCCTCACCTCATTGATAAGCCTCCCGAGTCTGGTTTCCTACAAAGACAGACAAGGTGGTTTACAAACATGTATCATTCCAAGCAAAATTCTTAAGGAATGGTTCTGCTTTGTAATGCTCACCCCTGAGAAACACCTGGTTAAAAACACTAAAGATTTAAGGGTTGAATTAATCTTTTTGGAAAGGATAAGTCCAGTGCTCTGCCACACAATATGAAACTGACTGTAGGTTTCAAGTCGTGCTGTCTTTATTCCCTGGTAAAAGCAGGAGAGCTGGGAAAAACATCAGAAAGGAATTCTTTAATGAGAAAAAACCATAAGAATAAGGGTGCAGGTTCAGATTCGAGAGGAAATGCAGCACCCAAAGGTGTGTGTTTATCACAAAGGAAGTGAAAGATCTGCAGAGAGAGCCAAGAGAAAAGAATTCCAGGATCTTTGCCTGTTACAGCAACTTGTTAACAATAAAAATTTCCATTTGACAAACCTGACTACCAGGTGTGAGTTGTGTCCTACCTTTTTCCTCCACCTCTCTCCTCTCCCTTCACTCTCCAGCCTTGTGGAAACGTATGAAAAAGCCATTTAAGCAACATTCCCAGGGTGTCCCAAGGTGGTTTCGTGAGCGGAAGGAAGTGTTTGATTGTTCCCAAAGCACATTTGAAAACAAAGAACTGTTCCACAAGTCAGATTTCTTAAGGAAAGTACTTCAAAGGAGAACATAGACCAGACTGTGAGAGAAATATGCAACCTCTTGTCATAGATATGTTGAAATACAGGTGGAGCTGTAATTAAGCAACAGTTAAAAGAAAGAAAGAACACCACTAATTTCAATACAAAGAGTGAAAAAGAAATACCTAATTCAGCCATAAAACTTCTTTGGACTGTTTCTACAAGTGACCAGTGAGAGTTCAGCTCTCCCTACACCTGACCTCACCACAAATATCAGGCCTTAAAACTGCTCAACTGCATTTAAGATTAATTTTCCTATTTCAGATTTTAGGTGCTTGGTCACCAAATGTCTACAAAGGTGACCAGAACTGCAGGGTGATATTGCTGAGTGCAACAGAATTAATCAGTGGCAAGTGATGATTAATGTAGTGCCCTGCACAAACAGGAACTGTGCTGCCCAGAATACTGATCTGGGCCCAGAAAGGATCCCTGTGTTCAGCCAGATGACAAAATAATATCTTAATTGTGAATCCTTTGCAATCCATCTATTGTTTCCAGAAAAGCTCTGATGGAAATTAGAAAGGCAGGGAAAAGTCCTTTTATACATATAAAAAAAATCATGTTCAGAGGGTGACATACCTCAAGTGCCTCTTTGGTAATGGGATATTTCTCCAGGCTGGAGATCACTTCCAGCACTGCCACCATGTTATGGATCTGCAACAAGGAAGACAAAGTCACTTCATGTTTCATGCACTGGTCTTAGTTAACAAATGTAATTTAAGACCTTCCACTTTATAATTGCTGGAAGCATTAATCACAAACTGCTATCAGACTGTCTGGCTTTAGGGAGCTGATTGTTCAAGGAATAGGGACAAGGACACTTTTACTGACCTAGTTGGAAACTGCAGGAGCTGTAACAAACACACTCTTATGTAAAACCCAAGGAAACAGTGGCAATAAAACTGAGTAACAAAGTTCTGAGACCCCTCTGCAAAGCATCAATTAACTGTGCACACCTAATGGGAGCAAGAGCCAAGTGGGGCAGGAGCAGCAGTGGGGAATGGGGAGTTCAATCCTTCAGACCCCACTGCAGGCTGACCCAGGTCACTGCTCTGCAGTTCCATTCCCTGAATCACTTCTCCTGCTCTGCACACAGGAGTTCCAGCCTGCAGGTCCCTCCTCGGGCCAGGGCTGTGCCCAGCAGGTGTCCCCAGACCATCAGCCACCCCTTGCTGGGGCTGGACATGGGGAGGAGGAAGTGCACAGCCCCTCATCCCCTGAGGAGGTGAGGATCTCTGATCACATCCTGTACATCCTCAGCACATGTGTGATTTTAATGGTTTCCATCAGAAACCACTGCACGTTTTAGGGGTAAACATGGCAGTGCTGGGTTGGACTCTTTAATCTTGGGAGCTTTTCCAACCCACACCAGTTCATGATCCTATAGAGATCTTTGTTTCCATTACCTGATGTTAAGAGAGATGAAACTTGCAATTTCTAATTCACCTTTGGAGACAGATTTAAAAGATAAGCAAAGGAAAACTTGAATCACAGTCTCATTTATTGCTTAATTGCATTTATGACTCAACTGGATGTGAAGTGAATGTGAGAAAAATCCCTCAGCAAGAACCTCTGCAGGGATCCCACATGATCCTGAAACCTCATCAGAGCAGCATCATCATCATCATCATCATCATCACCAGGCAGCTCTGCCCTCCCAGCACAATCCTCCTCTTAAGAACACTGATTTGTGTGAGAATTGGCTTTTCCAAGTCAGTTCTACCCCTCCACTAAGATCCCACAGGAACACCAGGAGCTGATCTCCTCCCTTCAGAAAACCTTGGGCTCAGACCATGTTTTGTCCATCCCTGCAGGACTGTTCAGTGCTATTTAGGAGTTCTGTGTTATTTAGGAGATACCTGGGTAGTGCTGTCAGCGATGAAACACTTGTCCTGATTTTTTGATTCACTTTTATCAAATTTATGTTTAAAGTCCATGCAGGCTTTGAATGATTCTAACTTCTATAGGGTGTAAAACCAACTTCAGGCCAAAGATTAATTAATTTGTCCTGGTTCTTTCTTCACTCTGCAGATATTTAAAGCCCTACCATGAGGTCAGGCCTGGTAAAACTCTGCTTAACCTTTAGAGCAGCAAGAGCACCTATTCTGACATATTTTAGTTCTTATTATTTCACTTCAGTGCTCTGACTTTCTTCCATGTTTCAACCCTTGCCCTGCCCTCAGAGCCCAGGAAGGACAATTTAGCACCACAGTTTAAGCAACACACAACATGAGGGTTGTTTTTTTCAGTTTTTAGAGCCAGAGCCCTTAGAATAGTTAAAGCTCAATTCTGGGAGTTTCCAGACAAATATTTTTAAACTTGCAAAACACGATACTCTCCTTCCCAACACATATTTTAGACTATGAATTACCAGAGTGAAAAAGTCTCTGTTGCACACACCATTAACTGCTACAATTATTTTTGCAGTTACTGGTAATCCCCAAATATTCATTTTCTACATGAAGAACTGATGACAAAAAAAGGGTCATTGGCCTATCAGAAGGTGAAGATGAGGAAAGTGATACCAAATATTCATTTTCTAAATGAAGAACTGATGGCAAAAAAAAAAAAAAAGGGTCATTGGCCTACCAGAAGGTGAAGATGAGGAAAGTGACACCAAATATTCATTTTCTACATGAAGAACTGATGACAAAAAAAGGGTCATTGGCCTACCAGAAGGTGAAGATGGGGAAAGTGATACATTTATGTGCACATATACCTACAGAAAGGAGAAACTGCTCGGGGAATTTCCAGTCACAGCTGTGTCTGTTCAATACCCCCAAGCACACAGCAGAGGATGCCCCTAAACCACCCCAGCAGCACGGACAGGCTGTGATTCCCTCCCTGCTCTGGGGAACACGTGGTGCCAATTAAGGCCAGTGAAAGTGGCCTTGCACCCTCAGCTCCTGCTGGAACACAAACCACCCCTTTTGGATTCCTCACACATTTGTAACCAATTGAGAACGCGCTGTCACGGAGCAACTGCTGAGCAGAGCACGAACATCTCACACCCCAGACAACTGCCAGCAGCTCCTCTCATTTTCTCTCTTTTTTGACCTGTAGGGAAGCTTAATTCTTTGAAAATAAATACATAAAATGTTCAAGCACGTTCAACAACTTGTCCTCCCTCCCCCTTGTGTGGTTTTTTCAGAATGTTTCGTCCAAAGTGCCATAAAGAAAAGCTTATAGTAAAAATCATATTTGCCTATTTTAAAATAACACAGATTATGAAATTACTTGTAGTGCAGTTAAATACAGTGATGGAAATGAGGACCTCCCAAAACATCTCAAATATCACCTGTTCACTTCAGAGATAACAGCAGCATCCTGCACACCAATACCTTCACCTTAAACCAACTCTTACAATAAAATTCATACATTGTCACATAACCAAAGTGACAATAACGTTACCAAACCTGCCCGGACACCACCCTGCTTTGAGCAGCACCAGAAATGATCATTTATTAACACAAAGGGCTACTGAAGATGCTTATTTGGAACAGAACAGACAGGTAAAGTGCCACAGAGCAGAGCAGCACAGGGAATTCAGCAGCCCCACTCCCTATGGACACTGAGCTGGAACTGCCCAGGTCAGCAACTCAGGAATTTGCATTTTGGTTTCTATGTGCCTTTGTCTGCTCACACTGCAACCCCTTAATACCCACCAAAACAACTTCCAGGACCCCCATTTAGGAGCTTGCAGCAAACAGCTCGAGATAATTGATAAGGAATTGATAAGATGTTCCAAATTCTCCCATGCTGAGAACACGGAGTGGCACTCACACTAATTCACTCCAAAGTTTACTGGAGAACATCTGCTTTGAGTCATCCACGATAATCCTTTCCAGCCAACCTTAATGACAGCCACAGAAAACAAATCTTATTTATTCCATGCAAGGCTCCTTAAGTGATCCAGCCATTCAGCCATACTCTGGAGCTTACTATTGCTGAGATCTTTTCCAAGTTAAGCACTGAATGCTTTTACTCCAGCCTCAGACAAAAGCAGGGGTTTCTGAACTCTCAGGAAAAGATCAAGAAGCTTAATTTTCTTTTCTAAATTGCCATCTTAATCTTATTTCAGCATTTATAAAGCAGGACTAAGTCAGTGGCTAATTTCAGGGGGTTACACAGCAGTTCTAAGGGGTTTTGGGGAAGGTTGAGGTACAGCTGTTCCCTCCCAGCTCCACTTCCACCAGGAAATCTGAAAGCAGCAGCAAGCTGAGCATCCACACAAGCTCTGCCACCACTTCCAGGTGCTGGGATGTGTTTTCTGTGGGATGCTTTGATTCACTTCCTTTGCTTACACACCAGCCCAGACCCCAAAAGCAACATGAGCACCCCCAGAACACCTTCCTGTCCTGCCTGGACACACAGCACAACCTGCACTCCCTCACTGCAGCCTGAAAAACAAATGTTACAGAAACTTCCAATTGCAGACACTCAGATAAAGCAATTATTTTCTTTTTTTAATACTTCACAGGGATGTTTCCAAAGATCTTTGCATGCCTGAATAGACCATGATAAATGACAAACCAGCTCTGAGTTACCTGGAGTAGAAGGAGCAGCTCTTTCTGTGCAACATGAAAAACTCAATGCACAATTCCAAAAAAACCTCGCTCATGCAGATTCCTGCCTTTCAGGTAGAAAGGCTCTTTTCAACCACAAAATTCAAAAGTCATCATTTAATACAGTAACATCATCCTTCTGAGTCACATCAGTGCCTTCACAAGTTTCTAAAGGACACTTAAACTTGGCCTGGAGTTGCTCATCGCTGACAATCCCCTAAAACCAAAGTGTGACACCATCATCCTCCTGAAATCACAGCTTACATCAATCCCAGCCCGACTCCACCATGGGCATGGTGAACAGAGCACACAGGTATCACAGCACACTGCTTTGGGGAGAAGATATTTGCCATCATACTTAACTACTCCATCAGAATATTCATAAATACTCCAAATTTTGATGGTTTCACAGAAAGTTCTGCAACACTGTCTCATCTGTAGCACCAAAGCAGTGTGACAGAAGCAAGCAGAGAAGTGGAGACACTGTGGGAGACTGAACAGATCTTTTCCTACAAACACAAATCCAGGTGTCCATTGCCAAGCTGGAGGTTTCTGGTGGCAGTAGGGTCCAGACAGAAGTTGACAGGAGCATTTTTTGTCCTCCCCCTGCTCCAGGGCTGTGTATCTCCTCAGGGAGTGCAGGAAAACGTCCAAGAAAATGCCAGGTTGAGGGTGAATATTGCTGGGGAGGCAGAGCTGATTGCCAGGAGGTGCAGTGCCTGCTCCAGGGGTGATGGCATCACTGTTGTTCCTTCTCTTGGAGCTCTCAATGTCACCTACAGCAGCTCCTGCCCCACATCAGGGTCCCCCCTCAGTGTCACACCTTGCCCCAAAACTGCTTTTGTACAAAAGCTACTTCACTGCACAATAACCTAAAATATGGAATAAGAAGTGAGGAGAGAAAAGTTGCTATTCACAGGAGGCTTTATTTAAATGTGACAACAGCAATACAGCAGTGCAGAGTTTATTTAGCATTTTGTGTAGGAACTATGAGACACCAGACACTGATAATACACACCACCAACAGAAAACTGTCATGTCATTTGTTCAAAGGTACAGACCAAACACACCAAGTTAGAATTCAGGTTACAACCTGCTGGTATTTAGTTCAGTTCCCTTGCAGCTGATCTATTAACAGTTCCCCCTAGCCCCAGTGTGACATGATGTTGTCTAAAGATAGGGAACACCAGATACTATTCACAGACACAACATACCAAAAAGATGACCATGCACTACTTTGCTCACATTATTGAAAATGTCTGAAAGTCAGTTTGCCAAGCAAAAGTCCAGTATTAACCAGTACACAAAAAATATTCTTAAAGGTAGAGGCCAGTTTTCTAATACTATTTGGTAAAACACATCTTTAAACATGAAGGAATCAATTATTTGGGTTGAAAATAATTCAATAATTCATTCACTGAGAGAATCTTCTATGACCAAGAAATTCATGCTTTGAAAACTGATCAGAAATTTGTGCTGCAAAACAAGGGGTAGAAAAAATGCTCCTTGAGGACCAAGAAGAGTTCCAAAGAATGACCAGGCACAGGAAACATTATCTGAACCTCCAGATTTAAAACTCCCATGTCTACTTTAAAGAGTCCAACCAATCTGCATATATTTTATTTGTACTTGGACTTCATTTAATGGCAAATTAACATAATACAGATACTTTCCTGTATATGCTTTACAAAGGCAGGATCAGCAAACGAGAGTAAGGTCAGAAATACAATCCCGCAGTGTGAAGGAACCAGTGGACCTGAAATATTTCCCTGAGCAGTGCCCATGCACATCCCTGAGCTGGGCAGACACCAGAGCAGCCAAGAGAATGAGAGGAGCTTGCCAGCACAAAGCCCAGTTTGCCCTGGCACTCACAAAGGGCCTCCAGACACAAATCCCCAGCAGCTGGGAGTGCCATGAACAGCTCTGCAGGGAGAGATTCTCTCTCCCCATTCCCAGGGAGGCACCCAAGGCCCCTGGCACAGCAGGAACAAACCCCAGACTGGGCCAAGGCAGGGCAAACCACCCAACAAAAGGAGCATCCACTGGAGGAGGATGGTACAAGAGGTAGTAAAACACAGACTGGGAACACCAGGCACACCCCCAGCTCCCTGTGCTACAGGAAAATGTCTTGAAGGCAAACAGAAAACAGCAACAGTGAAACACTTTTCTCCATTCACATTTATTAGCCAGAAACTGAAAGACATTTTTGTTACTACAGAAAGAAATAAAGAAATACCTGTTGGCTTCAACACTTACTAAACATTTTGTATAACACCATAGGAAACGTGCCTGCAGTGCCAACCCTGAGCTGCAGATGTACAAAGATTCATTGCAATATCACTCCCAGCTTCTTTTTCCACACCCCACAACAAACCCACCCCACCAAACAGTGAAGCTGGACAAATAAAAAATTCATTAGCCTGATTTTAAAGAGCCCAGTAGCCAAAGAGGCTACATGAAATATTATTTAATTGGTAAAAACTCCTGCTGAAGGAGCAGAGAAAGAACCAGGGAGCAAAACCCCACTCCTGGTGGCATCCACCACAGCACACTGCAAACAAGATAATTTAGTGCTGTTTTCCAAGCTGTAAGGAATGGCAGAGGAATCAAATTCAGCTGGAATTACATCTTCATATCAAACTGCAACAATGCAAGAAGAACATACACCAAGAGGAGGTCAGAGGACAGCAGGATAACCGTGTTTTGAAAACATGGTTAATAACATAAAGTTGAAGTTTTCATTTCATACCACATTGAAAAAATAGGAAAGAGACACATGAAGCTTGAAATAAGCCTTCCTCTACGTTATTAGTCATAATAAAGAAATGTTAATCAACTGTTTTTATGCTCACTGGCCTAATTTGCAACAAGACAAATACTGATTGCATACAGAAATAACCAGTGAGCTACCAGCGCACTCAAATAATCTCTCCACAGTCTCCTGAGCCACACTGGAGCTTTAAGAACAGATTAGACAAGTCCAGAAGGAGCTGTTCCAGGAAGGTGATGGAACACATGAAGTCCCTTCCAGCCATGCCCCTACACCTGAGGAACAGACACTGAAGGAGCACAAACACATCACACCATTTCCATCTACTCCAAACTAGACTCAGAGCAGCAATTCAGAATTGTCCTCTCAAAAAAATCCATACAGGTAACCCTAGGAAACAGCTTGTTTTGTAAAAGACCTAAAATTTCACCTCTTCCAACCTCACTGCCCCAGCACTGTGCTCCATGTGATCCCAAAAATCTCAAATGCCCAAAGTTTCTGTCCCCACTCAGGCTCTGTCACCATTTCAGCCACCTCACACTCACCCTCAAACCCCTCAACCCCACATCCAGCTATGATACACCTTCCTTGTCTACAGGAAAATCATTTCTCCTCCTCTTCCTCCTGTACAGAACTTTCAACCAAACAAATCTTGGTAGTTACTATTTATTATAAGCCATGAACTGAAGTCCAAAATTATTGCTTCAAAATTTAGAGAGCCATAAAATGAGGTTGCTGTGCAAGCAAAGTCACGGGGACAACTGGTCCTACTTCAACAGGACAGAAATGCAGTTGGATGATTATTCAGGCAGAATAATACAGAATATGTAGAAAATCCAGCCTTGAAATGTGCCCCTTCTGATTCATCTTGGGGCTTTTTGTTTAAGGAATTCACTGCTAGTACCTCCCCTTATTTTACCCATCCCTCAAAGTATCTACCCAGGTACTTTAAATAAATATTTATTAAATAGTCATTAAATTATATTTATTAAAATATATTTTCTTTATATGTATTAAATATTATTTAATAATTTTATTAATATTTAGTAAATACTATTTTACCCAACCCTTTATTGATATTTATTAAATATTATTTTACCCATCCCTTAAAGTATCTGTGCAGATACTTAAATAGTTATTAAATAAATATTTATTAAATTATATTTAAATAAATATTGTCTAATAAATATTTAAAATTCATCAAATTATAGTTATTAAAATATAATTTGTTTATATTCATTAATTATTTAATAAATTCATTAAGATTTATTAAATATTAACATTTTTATTTATTAAATATTATTATTAACCCCTCTTTTTATATTTATTAAATATTATTTTACCCATCCCTTAAAGTATCTACATAAAGCTGTTAACAGAGAGCAGTTTATATCTGAGTGCAATTCAGAAAGGCCCGACTAATGTCCCCACAATACAGAATTTTCACTCTTTTTTAAAAAGTAAAACCATTTATCACCATCCCAGTGTACTTTAAATGCAGCAGGCTAACTTTTCTCAAATTTCTAGGGAAGTTTCTCAGCTGATTCCTTAAATTATAGAGAAGGCTGAGGTGAATACAATGTTGAATTCTTTGTGGAATATATTAATTCATCACACTGAAGTGCAAGATTCTCATGTGACTGCTCATGAGAGTTTAGGCATGGTGTGTTTGTCCACAAAACCTGAGAAAAATAGTGTTAAAAACAAAAAAACACAAAAGTTTGTGGAGAAGTCACTGTATCCTTTCAACAACTGTTAGCAATAGTGAATTCTTGTCAGCACCCACCATAAACAAGTTTTATGGATTTGGAGAAAAAAATTGCAATCAATTCACACATCTCCCAGAATTACTGCTCTCCAAATTCCAGATTAAACACTTCTGCCAGTCAGCCATTTCCAAATACCTCTATTCTCTGAGGGCTGTGTCACCTCAGGGCAATGTCACCTGTCAGGAAAGCAAAGCCCCCCAAGTAATCCCTGGAGAATTTTTGGCTATTCCAGCCAGTGGCACAATCCTCAGCAGCTCCTTGGAAGCAAAATGCCTTCTCTACCTTTGGCTGGGGAATAAAGGAAGGTGGGCATGGAGCCTTCTCAGCTCAGGGTTTGTAAAAGCAGCTCCACTCGAGCCAACTGCCCTGTGTGGTCATGGCAGGAGCAGGGAACCCAGGATTCAGCAGCATTTTTTTAATATTTAAACACAGAACATGGAATAGTGGAATCCCAGACTGGTTTGGGTTGGAAAGGACCTTAAATCCCATCTCATTCCACCCCCCTGCCATGGGCAGGAGCACCTTCCACTGTCCCAGGCTGGTCCAACCTGGCCTTGAACACTTCCAGGGATGGGGCAGAACATTCATGAAGCTCCAGCCTGGCCTGCTTATTTCTAACCTAGTGGCAAAAACTTCTCCATTTCCAGTTCAGAAAGCCTCAGTGAGGCTTAAGCCCCTTTGCTGCCTGTCTTGAAAAGTCCAGCAAAGAGAATACAAAGTCAGAACCCCAAAGCTCCTGTTTTGACAGACCAACTCCTCCTCACAAGGCAAGGGACGCTGAGTTTTCCAGGATGCAGCCAGGCTCCTGAGCAGTGTAAGCACAGGGGTTCAAACCAAATCAATCCAAATCCATGAGCTGCAGGCACCCAATTCACAAAGAAATCTGAAACATCACCCCTTGCATCTTCTCCTCTACCTCAGTGTTCAACTCTATTCAAGAATCAACTGTGGTTTCTCCAAGGATTAAATACAATATTGGAATATTATTTTTTCCTGAAATTTTCAGGATGACAAGTTATATAGAGAAAAGTCCAGCAAAGAGAATACAAAAGCCAGAACCCCAAAGCTCCTATTTTGACAGACAAACTCCTCCCCAAAGACAAGGGACAAAAAAAGAAATGGCAGAGGAATCAAATTCAGGGACACTGAGTTTTCCAGGATGCAGCCAGGCTCCTGAGCACTGTGCTCAGCCCATGAGCTGCAGGCACCCAATTTCACAAAGAAATCTGAAACATCACCCCTTGCATCTTCTGCTCCACCTCACTGTGCTCAACTCTATTCAAGAATCAACTGTAGTTTCTCCAAGGATGAAATACAATACTGAAATAATATTTTTTCCTGGAACTTTCAGGATGACAAGTTACACAGAGACATTCCCTGTCCTTTTCTGCTGCAGTTAATTTACAGAGCATGAGGAGTGTCATGTACTGACCTGCTCAGAAAGTGATGGCTTGAGTTACACACATTTGTAGATGTGCTGGAAATTTGTTCACCAAAGACAATTTATGACTGTGCATCACCCCCTGGAAAAAACACCATGTTCCTCTACCTTCCACAGCTCTACACTCCTTAAAAAAAATAAAAATCAAACCCTCCAGATCTGTACTATAACTGTGATACTCTGCAAGCTGATCCTGCATGGAAACTATGTGAGAAAGCAGCTCACAGAAGCACTGGCTGTCACTCTGAGACAAGACTTCCACCTCTGCAGTCGTCTCCACAGCTCCAAGTTTGAAAACACGCCCAGCCGAGCGTGTCCCTGAATCCCTTGGATGCAGGATCCCTCCTCCCCAGCTGCTGGGTTAGAAACCACTCTGTTCACTAAAACACGGCTAATTATGTTTTACTTCCAGTGACTCCTCAGCAGAAATTGCTACCACTGACTGTTTGGACATGCTGAAAATTGTACACTTTGATATTAACAATCACACTCAGGCATGCACGGCTGCCCTGTGAAAGCTGTGCCCCTGAAAACACCAATTCTCTGCAGAGTTTGAGCAGATTGCACCTCAAATTAAAGCAATTTGCTGGCACTTAAATATTATTCCAAACACCAAAAGCATGAATTACCCTCAAAAAGAGTAATTTAGCTGTTAGAACAGTGAATAAACAAACCTACATTTACATTAAATTGAATATGAGGTATTTACTTACCTTTACCTTAAATTATTTCTTTAAAGACCAAGTGTAAAAGTGGGGCTACATCCTACCACATTACACAGACCTAAGGAGTATATTTGGTGTTATCACCAAGCACATAACTGCTGAGAAGAGATAGCAGCAAAATATTATCAGGCAAAACAGACATGTTTTTATGTAAAAAAACTACACTGACATTAATTTTAACTCCAAGCCTAATGTACTGGAGCAACTATGCCTTAAAAGCAGTGAATCTTGACTAACATCAAACTTCTGCAGCAGGCAGAATCAATTCCTCCTTCCCCTCTCCTGAAACTTTAGTGGTTCCTGAAAAAAAAAAAAACCACTAATTGTCACCTGCAGCAGCTTCTTGAAGAAACTGGAAAAGGATCTCACAGGGAGAGAAAGCTTCAGCTGCATTGGAGCTACTTTGATCAGGAGCCAAAGGTGCCAGGATGACAGTGCTGATGTGTCATATGGCCACAGCAAAACCTCAAAAAAAGGCAACCACGCACACCTTACCACCCCTAAACGGGGCTCACCCCAACTTACAGACAAAACCCCACCAAAAAGACAAATTGGAATTCCCAGCCCAGCCCCAGAGTTCTAATACACAGCCTGAGCTGAAAGTCTTCCTGTTTCCTAAAGCACAGGTGGGGTCCCTCTGCATGTGGGAGCTTTGGAGTGTTTTCCCTCTGGCCCCTGCTGGTGTCAGGCTCCAGTGCCCTGGCAGCAGGAGCTGATCCAGCTGCATCCCACACCCATCCCATCCCATCCCATGCCCATCCCATCCAGCTCCAGCCCTGCCAGGATGGCCTGCTCAGCTCCCTGCTCTCTTGGCTTCAGGTGTGCCAAGGTGCACTCAAATGGCCTCACACAGGGTCCAGAACATCCCCAATCACAGCAACTCCAGCAGCACCAGCCAGGGGTCCTCTGCTGCCCGGGAAGTTTGTTCCAGCACATCTCTCCTGGAAGGACCCTCACCAGCTGCCTGTTCCAAGCTGTGGTCCTTGGTGACTGCCAGAGGTTATTCCCCATATTTACAGTACCTACAAAAAGTTGGTTCTTCCATTGAGGAGCTGTTTCATGGCTACACCAATAAAAATGTGTTAATGAGTTCTTTCCCTGCAGCCTCTGAGCGTTCAGGGTTTGTTTCCCACGTGCAGCACGTGCAGATGGGTGCTTGCTGCAAAGTTTTATCATTTGGATTTAAAAAGCTCTTTAATGACCCAGGCTGACAATGTGAGGGGGCTCAAGCTGCTCTAGGATAGCCTGAGCTGCCACCACCCCACTGTCACCTCTCCTTGCCACACAATTCCCCCTTCTGAGCCCAGGAGGAGCTGGGCCATGGAAAGGGGTCCCTGAGGAGCTCCTGCTCAGGCAGGGCTTGGCCAGGTGAGTTCCTTGGTTGGGTCAGCACAAGGGAGGGATCAAGAACAGCTGGAGGTGGGGACATGATCCCAGCAGCTCTCCCAGCTCCACTGGCAGCTTCAGCTGGTGTAAGCACAGGGTTCAAGCTGAATCAATCCAATTTCTGATCATTTGGAGCATTGTCCACACAGCCTTTAGTGGAAGGTGGTGGTTTACTCTTGAGTTGCAGAGTTCACTCATGACTTACAACTCAGGAGCATCCTCCTGGCTGGCTGTGAAGATGTTTCCCAGTTATTCCAGGACACGTTCAGAGCCCCTGAATTTGCTGCATGCCCACAAACACAGGATAATTCCAGACATCTGTGAGCCACACACAAGTGACAGCAACAAAAAAAAGGCTCTGCAAGTGAAACTTGACCATAAGGCAGCCACTGTCACCTCAAAAAACCCAGACAGGGGTGGTTAACTTTTCCAGGTGACACCACCTCCTTCCTGCCAGGTCCCAAGGCAGCAGGGAAGCACCCAGGAAGCAGCAACATTCCACTCCTCATGGAATCACACACTGGGCTGGGCTGGAAGGGACCTTACAGCCCATCCCATTCCATTCCCCTCCCACACCTTCCACTGTCTCAGGTTGCCCCAAGCCCTGTCCAACCTGACCTTGGGCATTTCCAGGGATCCAAGGCCTCCCCACCCTCACAGGATGCTCTTCTTTTCTGCTTCCAAACTCACTTAAACACTTTAAGATCCAATTCTGCTGCCAAAACTATTTGTGATGCACCAGAAGTTTTATCAAATAATTGAGCTACATCAAAAAGTACCTGGGAAAAGATCCATATATTGCCTTTTTTCTTCTTTAAATCCTGATCAATTCCTCAGTTCAGTTCACCACACCATCCTGTGCACATAAAATGGGTGTGTGTAGCAGGAATAAGAAGTGGGTGTTATTTAAATTGTCACTGCTGCTGAAACAAACACTCAAATTAGAGCTTCAGAGCAAATGACTACTGCCATCATCACTGCAACCTGGGGAGTTTCAAGGAATTAACAACTGAAAAGCAGTCTGGCATTCCCCTTGCTTTGACCCCACAATTTAAACTCTCTGTTATCTCTGTTCACTCAGATTTTGTCTTAGCAGCCTCAAAGCTCAGAATGGTCTCACTGCTACAAGGGGCACTGAACAAATCACAAGTTTTTAAACCTCCAGCCTTCCAACCCCTCTCAAGAAGTGACAGCCAGCACTGCCAGTAAACCAAATAAGCTGTTTCAGAAAGAAGTGGACAAGCAATATTCAACTGCACCACCACCCCCACACAGTGAATTCAAGTGAATCCAAGTGCTTGTAATAAAGACCACTAAGAAACACAGACCTCACTTAAAGTTATTATAAAAAACCTGAATGCAATGGGACTCTCTCCATCAGGCCCAAATCTTTATCTGAAACTAAAGCTTGACATGATAACAACACTTTAGACCTTGCACGTTAAGAAATGCTCCCCAACCCCCTGCATTTTGTCACACACCTGGAACAACCTGCTGCCTTCCTGCACAAAATGTGAGACTGCTCCAAACAAGATGAGCTGCAAGTGAGGAAAGGGACAAAGAGGGCAAGAGGTACAACAGGTTCTCTGCACCTCCCTCAAAACTGCTAAGCTCATTAGGGCTCACAGAAAAGGATAAAGCTCAAGCAAGAGCCATTCCTACTCTACTTTCGCCCACACATAACACTTCCTGCACCCAAAGAAATCACTGGGACCCTCAGGAAGTGAAGCACCAGCTTCCCCTGCTTTCTACATATATTTATTATTTTATTACATTTATTTTATTACACCTTCTTAAGACACTACTGGAAAGCACCTGTACCACTGGTGAGGGGGGTTTTGCCTCCAGCACCTTGGTAAAACCAACAGAGAAAAACCAGCCATTAAAGCATCTTTAACCATGCAACTCGTGCCAGCTGGGAGATCAGCCCGTCCCAATGCACCACCCAACATATCCCAACACACAGGCTAATTAATTATTAATAATTCAGGCCATGGACCACTCCTGAAGGTCCTTGCAGCAAACCCAGCTGAGGTACTGCATGAAGCACAGGCTGAGTTAGAGCCAAGCCCAAGCTCACAGGGAGCACACAATGCAGGCTCTTACTCAAACCAAAGCTGGGTTTGTGTCACAGAGGGGTACTAATGGCAAATAATGAAGTTATTATCTAATATTTAAAAACAGGAACAGATTGCTACATATTCAGCATGAGGAACCATTTAATTGCAAGCACAATTCTAGCAGCTGGCTGGTAACGACAGGCTTGTCCACAGAGCAAAAAATCAACATTTCTCATTACTCCTGACTTTATCAGGGAATAAACTCCCCCAGCAGCACAGAGCATGAGTTACCAAGGCAAAGGGGTTCTGAAGGGATGGTTTCTCAGCCCTGTTCCCACCAGAATCAAGGAACACCTCCCCTGTGAGACCTCACAGAACAGAACTCCTGCTCTCCTCCACCTCCTGCTATGTTCTCACAGAAGCCTTGGAAGGAAAGTGATGCTGGTACTCAGTGCTTAGGTCATGGAGCAGAAGTGGTTTGCCCATATGTTTCCTCGAGGAGAAAAGGCTGAATAAATGAAGACACAATACCAGACATCCCGGATGGCTTCTAGGATGATGTAAGTTCTTTTAAAAATAGCTTATTTCTTATAGGCCTCCTTTGAAATAGTTCAGAATTTACACAGGTAACCTCTAAGTGTGAGAAACTAAGTTATAAATATATTCTGCAGCAATTACTAGAGGAGGTTCAAGTGCTAAACATGTGTAAATTCAATATTGCTCCCGAGTCAGCAGGGCTTTATGGAGCAGCTGGAGATGAACAATCAGCACAGGAGATGATTTCCTGAGGCCAGCAGGTTCTGCAAGCTTGGGGAAACCATTATTTTGACCAGTTCAACCCAACAGAGGTAGAGAAACTTATGTCCTATTTTTTGTTTTTCACTTAAGGCATGACCTGTGAGTCGACCAAGATCCAACTAACCACGCAGGAATAAATATCCACAATGGCAGCTCGTGTTAGGGGATGTGTTAGGGAATTTAAGTGAAGCTTAAATTTACAGACCCTACAGTAAAACACCATGAAGAACCAAGTATCTCCTCCCTTCTCAGCCCACCTGACACTATTGGTGCAGCTTTCAGCCTCTCCAGAAACACACACACCAACTACACTGAAAAACTTGAATTAAATCTAGGCCTCAAAGCTTGACCTTCTTGGTAAATGAGGAAGTCAGTGACAACAATGTCTGCTGTAGGTTTGAACACAACTAATTCTGTCAGGAGAAGATTCTGAGAGCCAGCAGAAAGTAGCTGGAGCTTTCCATGAGTCCTTGCAGGCACAGCAGCTCATGGCTGCACTGACTCTCCCAGCAGGAAAACAGCAGAGCAGCTCCTTGTACTCTCATGATGGTGCCCAAGTGTGATTAAACTCAAAATCTGCTTTTTAAGCATGTTCAAAATGTAAGTTTTTCTTCCCTCTGTGCCAGTGACATGCCAGGTAGTGAACAATCAACAACACCACATATTCCATGTGCTTTGGAGCCAAGAGTCTGAGCTCTCAGCCTGCACAATGAACCTCAGCTACACCACCTCTGCTCTCCTCCAAGAAAAGGTTAAACTGGAAGACAGACCCTGCCTACAGGCACTTTGGAACAATGGGCTGATTTTTCTGCCACCAATTATTGCCCTGGATAAGTATCAAGTATGTAGAATTATAATTTAACATACATCACTCCTAAACCTAAGGGGCTACTGACCTGTTGGGAGCAAGGAGCTGCCTGGTTATTTTGGGTCCTCTCACAACAGCGTCCTGAAACATCAGCGTGTGGAGAAAGGGAAGAGTATCCATCACAAAATTGACTTCCTGGCTGCTTAGCTCTGCACAGCCACAGTGTCTGACAAAGTAACACCAGAATTAGGGTAACCACTGCAGCTGACAGTTCTGAAGTCAAAAGACACCACAGATCTGCTAGAATTTTATTAAAGTAGGTTGGCACTCGGTCTCACGTAGAGTGAAAAATCTGCAGCCACAGAGAGAGAGCTCAGAGCAAACAGGATTCATGAAGTGCACTAACTGACATTTCAGCAAGATCCACGTTAAAGTACTGCAAACTCAGACAACGCTGACATTTAACAGCTCACAATTACCACCAGGATTTGTTACTGTTACTCCAATGTGTAACACTGCAGCTCCCCACAGATGCCCAGCCCGGGGAGTTCTACAGAACCTACAAGGCCAGAGTGATTTTTCTTCAGTCCCCATGACACAGGCAGGCTGCTCCGGGAGGGGTTCCAAATGACAATAACTTTATTGGCTACTTCAGCACTTTGATGCAGGTCTATCACAAAAAAGCACTTGTTCAGATAGGAGCAGGTATGACTTTGATGGAACCAAAGCACCATTTCACACACCCCAGCCCCTAAAATAACACGTATACATTCAGCCTGACGCACCAGAGGCTGCCCCCACAAACTGCAGATGGCCAAGGCAGACCCACCTTGGCATCCTGCGGCGGTGACTGTTGATCTAAGACTCAAAAATTGGACAGATTGAGGGCCCTGCAGTCCTCTCACAGTAATAAACACCTAAGCGGAGAACTGCTCGGATGAGCCAAAAAACCCTTAAAAGGAGCAAATGATCCTTTGGATAACCGCCGCTTAAGGCCACTTACAGGTAAAATACACGCTGACTTCTGTGCTTACACCACATCCCAGAAAGAGCCCATAAGCTCATTACGGCGCTGCAGGAAGGGATAAAAGCGAAGACCGAGGCTGCTCGGTGCTGGAGCAGCTCCAGAGCCCCGCAGCCACCGCCGGAGCCCTCCCGGCGTCCCCGCAGCCCGGGGTCCTCCCGGCCGTGGCCGGAGCGGCGGCTGGGCCCGAGGAACAGGTGGGCGCCCCGGAAGGTCCCGGCGAGCGGCGGCGGGGCCGGCCCAGAGCCCCCTGCAGGCCGCGCCCGAGCCGCGGCCTGGCGTGGGGAGGCGGCCGGGCCGCCCGCCGCATGGCCGGGCAGCACCGGCCGGGCCCGGGGCGCCGAGCGGCGGCGGGGCGGGGGCGGCCGCGGCCCCGGGCGGGCGGGGAGCGGCCTCCGGAGCCCCCAGCGGGGCGGCCCTGAGCTCCCGGCCCGGGGGGCGCGGGCGGGAGGCGCCGCCGGCTGCGGGACCCCGGGCGGACGGCGCGCCGGGAGCTCCGCGCTACCGCCCGCAGCAGAGGCTCCGGGGCAGCCGGGGCGGCCCCGGCGGGAGCCCCGGAGGCCCCGGGAGGGGGAGAAAGGCGTCGCGGCGGGAGCGCCGGGCGGGGGTCGGCCCGGAGCGGCGGGGGCCCGCGGGGCCCGTACTCACGTTGCTCTGCGGGTCGATGGCCTGCAGCAGCCGGTCCCTGATCTGCTGCGGGGACGGGGCCGGAGCCGCTGTCATTGCCTGGGCGAAGCGGGGCGGCTGCGGCTGCGGCCGGGGCGGGCGGGCGGCGGGGCCGGGCCGGGCCGGGGCGGCGGCGGCGGCGGCTCCTCACTCGCCGGCGGCGGCGGCCTCGGGGAGCCGGAGGAGCATGTTCGCTCCCCGCGGGGCGGGGGCGGCGCGGGGGGCCGGGGGGAGCGGGCGAGCCCAGCGCTCCGCTCCGCTCCGCTCGGGCCGAACGCGGGGCGCGCTGGGGGCAGGGCCGGCGCCGCGCGCGGCTCCCTGGGACGCGCCCGACGCCGTGACGTGCGCGCGCCGCGCCCCGGCCCCCGCCCGCCCGCACCGCCGGGGGCGCGCACCGCGCGTGCGCGGGGGAGGGCGGGCGGCGGCGGGAACGCGCGTGCGCCGTCGGGGGAGAGGGGCGGGGCTGGGGCGCCGTGAGGGGTGAAAGGGGGACGCGGGGAGAGGGGGACACTGGGGCGATGCTGAGGAACATGGGGACAGCGAACGGGGATCCATGAAGGGACAGGGGTGATGCTGGGGGACATGGGGACAGCAAACAGGGACCCCTGAAGGGACAGGGGGGACATGGGGGCAGCGAACGGGGACCCCTGAAGGGACAGGGGCTACGCTGGGGGACATGGGGACAGTGAACAGGGACCCCCGAAGGGACAGGGGGGACATGAGGGCAGCGAACGGGGACCCCTGAGGGGACGGGGCCATGCTGAGGGACATGGGGACAACGAACGGGGAGCCCTGAGGGGACAGCCCTGATGTTAGGGGACATGGGGACAGAGAACAGGCACCCCTGAGGGGATAGGGGGGACATGGCAGCAGCAAACAGGGACCCCTGAAGGGATAGGGGTGATGCTGGGGACATGAGGGCAGCAAACAGGGTACGCTGAGGGGACGGGGCGATGCTGAGGGACATGGGGACAGCGAACAGGGACGCCTGAGGGGACAGGGGGGACATGGGGACAGCGAACAGGGACGCCTGAGGGACACGGGCCATGCTGGAGGACGTGGGGGCAGCAGGAAGAAGCTGGAGGAGGGCGCGGCGGCGGGGAGCCGTGAGGGGGAGAGTGGACCCCCACTGAGCACCCTGCCGAGAGAAATAAATAATGGAAATAAATAACGTGAATAAACTCCCTGCAGGCCGGGAAGGTGTGAGGGGTGTTCTGGTCCTCTCAGCAAAGCACTTAAAAGTTGTTCACAGCATTTAAGAGCAGCTTAAAATTGACTTCTGATTTCATTATTTTAAGCAGCTGCTTCAAAGCTGAATCACAGTTTTTGCACAACTGGAGTCTTGTGGGGACAGCACGCTCTGGAGCCACAAGGTGTGTGCAGGGTGATAAAACTGAATTCCTTTAGCAGCAGAACTCCCTGTGATCATAAAGTCATCATTTTTCTAAGGAGAATAAAAAAAGCTGAGCCCAGGGGTGTCCAGCAGGTCACACACTCAGTGATGCCACATCCACCCTTCCCTTCACACTTGGTTGAATGAAGAATAGGCACTAAATGTTTCCCAAGAATTATATTCGTTAAATCCCTGTATTGTATTTGGCAGTGCACTTTTTTTTGGTCTCATTCTAAAGAATCAGAAAAGGGTTAAAATGTACCAAAATTACAGGCAACGAATATGTTTAAATTTAACCAAAGTTTGTACGTATTTCTGCATGGCTCAAACCACACTTGAAGGAGCCTGTCTGTACATTTTTCTGGGTTCATTACAGCCTCCCTCAAATGACCCTTCCCCTGTCATGTTTCATCAACGTGAAAACTTCAGTTCAACCAAGAGGGTGACTCAAGTAAAATGCTGCAGGTGCCTAACACTTGCATCTCACTATCAGGAAAAATTCAAAATATTCCCTAAAATCTGTGCCAGGGAATAATTTAAATCAGGTCTCTCTCCTCAACAACTAAAGAAACTGAAGCTGTGGAAGCCCCACTAACAGTTTACAGTTTGATTTAAAAGATACTCAGCACTGCACTCTCTTAAATGATCTTGGTGATTCTGGGGAAAAGCTGTTGGTCAGAAAGCCCAACTTAATATAAATAACACAAGACTCCAGACAGATTACAGGAATAGCTACAATTTCCCAAAATACACCAATACAGAATCAATTTCTCCTGCAACAGAATGAACATGGCATCAAATATATATTTTACCCTTAAATAGAACTTTATTCAACCAAATCCAAGATTATTCCAAAATTATCTCTTAACATTGGCTTATAGAATTATTTTTGCCATTTTCCCCCATTCAAAATCCCTTCCATATTGCTTAGGAGAAAAAAATTATTTGAAATATTAATTTAAAAAGTTTTTTTTTTCTGGAAAAACAGAGAGAAAGTGAGAATGGCATTTTTTTCCTTGAATATTCTTTTTCTACACCTCCAACAAAATGAATGGAATAGTGAGAAGTTACAAGAACACTCTGCTCAACTTTTACACAAAACTGAGAACTCGGGAGTGTGACTTGGACAGGGGTAACTCGAGCTGGCACAGCCCCACCTGAGACTGGCAAGGCAGAGGTTTAAAACTGGTTTCAATTCTCCTCTGCTCTCAACTCTGAGCTTAGAAAACCAAGTCAAAATTCCCTTTGAGTGAAGCTGAGAAAATTTGTGTGAAGGTTGTGGCTCCAAGCCCTGGCAGAGCAAGAATCTGGAGAGGACGAGCGTGTCCCAGGTCCCCACGGGCCCAGGGCTGCAGCTGGAGAGCAGCAGAATCTTTTATTTCTAGAAAAGTTTGTTCCCAGCCAAAAGTTTCTTCCAATGTGTCCATGGGTGGCTTTCAAGATCCAAATAACCTGGGGGATACAAAAAAATAAAAAAGAAAGGAGATGAGAAACAGCCACACCAGTGCAAGGCTGATTTCATCTTATTAATTTGATGGGTGGGTTTCCACCCCACCCCAAAATGAAAAACATCCCCAAATTTAAACCCAGGTGATTTTTGTTTTGAGCAACCCCCAACCAACAACGCTTAGGATGAGGCTGAATGATTCAGGTGCTGGCACAGGTGGTTTTCATGCACTGGAGGTGCCCACATTAGCAAAAAAAACCCCATGAGATCAACTCATATTTGAAAATTGAAATAAAGAAGTGAAAAAGAATTGTGGAAAAATCAAGTGGGAGAGACAGATGTGAAAAGAGATACGTGTGCAAGAAAAGTGCCAATATATAACTTTCTGTAACCAAGTGAGAAGATGCACAGGGTTACTCACACAATCATGCAGAACATCATGAAGATATTCCACAGGGCAATGAAGATTCGGAAATACCTGAGACTCAGCAAGAACTCTCTGATGTTGTCACCTAGAATCCAAGAGGAGAAGCTTTTGATGTGAAAAACACACCTCAAAAGTCACATTTTCAGCGCTGCCTGAAAATCACAAGTACCTCTGAGAGGGAGAAAAAAAATTTAAAAACAAAACAAAAGGTTTGAATTGAAATTTGAGGCTGTAGGTGAAGGATGGATGCTCTGTTCAGTGCAGCTCTGTAAGGAGACGAGGCAAAATTACCAAAAATTATAAAAGGGGTCACACTGTGAAAAAGGAAGACCTAAAAAGGCTTTCTGGGATTTTTAACCAGCAAACAGAGCTGCAAGGGAGCAACACAGGTGGATCCACGTGGAAATGGCAATCAGGGAGTGAGCAGAGCATTACCTCTATAGCACAGGTACCTACAGGTCAAAAACGCTGAAAGAAATGTGCTTTTTGTGTGTTTCTTCTCATTTCAGTTTACAATTAATAAACCAGTTATTCCAGCCCCATAGCAATTCACATCCAACAAAAAGGGGTGGAAAAGCTGTGGTTTGGCCAAGGATTTCCTCCAGAAAAGCCCGTTCCTGTGCCCGGCTCCCGCATCCCCTCCGTTACCGGTCGTGGGTTCCCTCTGCTCCTCTCCGAATCCCTCCGTGTCCCTCCTCCTCCTGCGGGGCAGAGGGGTCGTGTCAGGCAGGTGAACCCCAAAAAACCCTCCCCGTTCCCCTGCCCGCCCTCCCCGTTCGCTCACAGCCTGAAGTTGAGCACGGCACCGGCGTTCACCAGCAGCGTCCTGCGGGAGAGACGGGGATGGAGAGGGGCAAGGAGAGGGGATGAGGATGGGGAAAAAGGGTCGGGGAAGGGGAATGAGGATGGAGAAGAGAGGGTTTGGGACGGTGGAAGGGGGACGAGGAAACAGAAGAAGGAAACGGGCACGGGAAAAGAGGGAGAGGGAAGGGGAGTGAGGACGGGGATGGAGAACGGGAAAAGAGTCGGGGATGGTGAAAAAGGTCGGGGAAGGGGAACAAGGAAAGTGTCAGGATGGGGGAGAAGGGGAAAGGACGGAAATAGTGAGACGAGAAAGGCGAGTGCGGCCGGGGAAGCGGGTCGGGGAGGGAGAACGGGGATGAGAAGGGTCGGGAAGGGGGAAGGGGTCGAGAAGGGGGACGGGAACAGGGTCAGGCACAGCCAGGCCGGGCTGACCCGGCCGAGCCGCTCCCGGTTCCCGGCCCCGGTACCCGCAGAGCAGCAGATCCCCGATCATGGCTCCGGCGGCGGCTCCGGGGGCCGAGGGGAAGCGGAAGGGGCGGGCGCTGCCCGGGCCGGCGGCGCCTGCGCTCCCCGCGGCGGCTCCGCAGCGGCGGCGGCGGCGGCTCTGCGGCCGGACAGCGCGGGGAGCGAGCGGCCCGGCCCGGGCAGCGCCGGCCGCTCCGCCCGCATCCCCCGCAGCTCCCGCACGGAGCTGCCGGGCCGGGGCAGGGAACCGAGAGCCGGGGACTGAGAGCCGCGCTCCGGGGCCGCGATGGATCTGGCGGAGGCGCTGCCCCTCGGGGAGCTGGCGGCCGCCTTCGCCGCGCTGCCGGTGTTCCCGCTGTTCGACACCGCCTATTTCATCATCTCCGTCCTCTACCTCAAGTACGAGCCCGGTGAGTGCGGCCCTTGGCCGGGGGGCCCCGGGGGGAGCTCCGGTACCGGCACAGAGCCCGCACTGCCCCGCTCCAGCAGGTCCTGACACCTGCCCGTGCCTCTCCCCTGCCGCCTGTCACAGGCCATGTCACAGCTCCGACACCTGTGCCTAAATATAAAGCAGGAAAAACCCCCGCGAACCCGTGACTCTGATTTTGAGAAATAATCCTGGGTTTTATTTGAGGCTGGATTCCGGCAGCATTGAGGTATTTCAGTTCGGTCACTTGGCTGCCACCCTAGGACTGAGAGTTGCGTTTCTGGCCAGTCCCTTGGCTTGAATATTTTTGTGGCAGCACCTTCCTCCTATTTATATACAAAAGGGCTGAAAGTAAAACCTTGATTTTTCCCACCCCCTGGACCATGCCCTGAGCTGTTCTCAGGAACCATAACTGACCTTGCTTTGTTTGTTCTCTTGGGCTTATCTTGCACAGATCGATAGACCTATGCCTTGGCTTTCACCTTCTGCCTTTGTCACAGCCTGGCTGTGCCTCGATCTTTCCCAAACGCCCTTTTCCCTCTGTTTTTGACAATGTGTGCACTCCTCATGCTCTGTTTTGAGCAGTTTCCCGGTAACTGCACAGTGACCGAAGGGAAAACCAACCCCGGGCTCGGGAGTGATTTTCAGACCTCGTGTTGTGCCACCTCCGAGCCGTACAATCCGCACGCTGTTCCCGTTAAACTCCTTTAAACAAGTGCTGCCTTTCCAGGCCTGATCACTCCCAGCTGCCTTCCAGCATGGAGCCTTGAACCGAACAATTAACAGGCAGCCCTCACAAAAATAGCTTTTAAACATATGCAAGCCCAGGAATCCACTTGGGACTGGATAAGGCCGGGGTGTGCTTTTCCCCAGATTCCTGCAGTGCTCCCATCCCACAGTTATGGGCTGAGGATCAGTGTCAGGACAGAACCGTCCTGTTTCCCCCTTGGAGACAGCATGGCTTCGTGGAGCCAAGAAAAACAAGTATTACTAAATTTAAGCCTCGAGCTAAACCTCAGGTTCCTATAGAACCAGTTTCATGTCTCGGCTGTTGCAGCTGTCTCGCTGCCGCTGTGTTTTCAGCTGGTTCAAATGTCCCCGAGGATGGAAGAGCCTAGGCACTCACAGCTTTGGCTCATGCTGATCCACTTACTGCTGTTTAAGGTGTACCAGGTAATCATGTTGATATAACATTTTTAGCAGTTTCACTCTTTGTCTGCTCTCTGAACAGTTTTTGTAACTGAAATGCTTCACGAAGGATTCTGGACCAGCTTAAGGTGCTGAAAGACCCTCCCAGAATTGATGTTATTGGGAGGTTTTCCTGAAAAAGTAGAAAGGTGGATGAAAATTGCTACAGGAGTTTAAAAAAAGGCCATAGCAGATTGTGGGAGGAGACCACAAAGTATTTCCAGACTGGTACAGGAGCAGGGTAGAACCCTCAAATCCTCTTCTCTCAAATAAAGATTAAGAATTCCTGTTCTATTTTTGCAGGTTATCTTATGAATGAAAGAGCTGAACAGATTGTTCATGAATTCTAGAGGGCACCTAGGTTGAAGCAGTGGAGAGAATGGTACCAGTATGCATTTTATTTTTAGACTGTAAAAAGACATTGATTTCAAGGGAAAAAAAAATGTTCTTTATGGTAGCAAATAAAGGAGAGAATCTCTCAGCCAGTTCATAAACTTATAATGACTCTGTTGACATGAGACCTTTGGGGGCTCTGCAGGCTGTGATCATTTCTTGGCCATCTCTGGTGCTTGTCTGGGTTTCACACTTTTATATTTTGTTTTACAGCGCTTTTCTTTGAGCTGCTTTGTGGGAGAACACGTACCTCGAGCCTCTCTCTTCCTGGGTCTTGAAGTTCCTGCTTCATTGCTAGATCCATCTTCTCACTGAGATGTCCTTGAGGGTCCCTTCCACCACTGGTGACTCCGTGATTCCCAATTTTTTTCCCCAGGAGCCGTGGAGATGTCCCGGAAGAGCCCTTTTGCCTCCTGGCTCTGTGCTATGCTCCACTGCTTTGGGAGCTACATCCTGGCTGATCTGCTGCTGGGAGAGGCACCCATTGCCTACTTCAGCCACAACTCCAGTGTCATCCTGGCCACAGCAGTGTGGTGAGTGCCCTGCAGCCCTCCTGATGTGGCACAGGCTGCGGGGAGGTGGGGGAGATGTTGGGACACAGCTCTGATCTCACTGGGATTAACTGGGGACAGCAGAGGTGGGCTGAGGCTGTCTTGTACTCCTGGCTCTGGTTCCCAGTTTCCCTGCCCAGTTGCCTAATGCTGTGATTATCTGGGCTGGGGCACTTCTATTCATAGCAGCCACTGCTGAGCCAGGAGCAGCAGCACCCATGGATCCCACACAGGGCAAGGGGTGGCACATCCTGAAGGTTTGGAGGCATTTTATTTGTTGTGTTGATGAAATGTGCACAAATGAGCCTTTAACTTCCCCAGTGTGGGTTGTAGGTGCTTTTGCCTGGCAGAATGAGCATTGTTGTGAATGAAGTTTTCATAAACAGAAGTTTCGGAGTAAATCTCTCAGCCATCAAGTTTTCTATACTTGAGAAAAAAAAAGAGAAATATCTTTTTTCAGGGCTGAAAAATATAGCAGTCTTCTGGAAAAAGGAGTGTTTGAAATCTGTCCTCCATCTGTAATATCATTTCACTATATGTAGCTTCTTGTTCGCTATGAGCTGATGCTTCTGGACCATACAAGACACAAACTTCTAAAAAATTCTGAATTAAAATTATTGAGTTTTATTCAAGATAGAATATTAGTAGTGAGGGCTCTCTGAGTTACTGAGGGCTCACTCAGATCTTGCTATAGAAAGGCTTCATTGCATGCTGGTTTCCTTTCAGGATTAGCTATGAAATCAGGAACATTTTATTTTTAGGTTTTCCTTCTTCTTCACCTGCCATAACTCAATCTGCCACACTACCCCTCTCTGCACATCCCACATCAGAACAAACCTGTGCCCTTTTTGCAGGTACCTCATATTCTTCTGCCCCATGAACCTCTTCTACAAGTGTGTCAGCTTCCTGCCCGTGAAGCTCATCTTGGTGGCCATGAAGGAGGTGGTTCGGGTGCGCAAGATCTCGGCCGGGGTGCACCATGCCCACCACCTGTACCACCACGGCTGGTTCGTCATGATGGCCACGGGATGGCTCAAAGGTGACCCCTGAGATGCTCCAGAGCCTGCAGGGAGGGCTGGGACAGTGAGGGGACAGCTCAGGGGGAACAGCAGGGAGGGAGGGGATGTGTGTTGTGTTTACTGGGGTGCCCCGACGTTGGAAGGAATGGGGAATCTGACTCCGTGTTCTTAGAAGGCTGATATATTGTATTATATTATATTATATTATATTATATTATATTATATTATTATTATATTATATTATATTATATTATATTATATTATATTATATTATATTATATTATATATATATTATATTATATATATTATATTATATTAATTATCATAATATATAATTATAATATCGTTGTTATAATATATAATATCTATATTATATATAACATATATTACAATTATAATAATTAAACTATACTATATTATATTATACATTATAACATATTATTATAATATAATATATAATATAATAATTATAATATCTAATATCTATATTATATATAAGAAACTATATTATATTATATTATATTATATATATTATATTATATATAATCATACTATGTAATTATAATATCGTTATTATAATATCTAATATCTATATTATATATAACATATATTACAATTATAATATAATTTAATTATTAAATTATGCTATATTATATTATACTATATTATATTATACAGTATATTATATATTAATATAATATATATTAATATAATGTAATTATTATTATGATATCTAATATCTATATTAGATATAATAAACATTATATTATATTATATTATATTATATTATATATATATTATATTATATTATATTATATTATATTTTTATTATATTTTATATTATATTATATTATATTTTATTATATTATATTTGTTATATAATTAATTATATTATATTATAATGCTATTTTAAAACTATACTAAAGAATAGAGAAAGGATACAGACAGAAGGCTACAAAGAATGATAATGAAAACCCTCAACCCCTTCCAGAGTCCTGACACAGCCTGACAGTGATTGGTCATTAAGTTAAAACAATTCACATGAAACCCATCAAACAATCACCTGTTGGTAAACAATGTCCAAACCACATTCCAAAGCAGCAAAACAGAGGAGAAGCAAATGAGATATTGTTTTCCTTTTTCTCTGAGGCTTCTCAGCTTCCCAGGTGAAGAAATCCTGGCGAAGGGACTTTTCAGAAAATGTGGCAGTGGCAGATGTGGGCTCAGGTTCTCACCGTGCAGATGTTTGTGCAGCCTCGCAGAGTGGTTGAAGAGCTGAAGTCAGGAGTTCTTTATTCTTCCTCCTGTGATCTCTGACCTCACCTGGGTCTTTTCAGGGGGTCCTGCCAGTCAGTTTTCTTTAAGGTTATGTTTGGAACAAGCACTTGAGCATCAGTAGCTGCAAGAGGCAAATGCCTTTTCCCTGAGTCAGGATCCACTTGGTAGAAAGTCAGGGAAGCGTTTGCCCTGCTCTCTTGGCTTAGGCTAACTTCTAAATTTGGCGAGAATGTCAAGAACCCTTTGTCCCCTTGAGGATCCAGAGCCCTCTGCTGTGGCAGCTCCAGCTCTGACAGGTTTCTCTGTCTCACAGGTTCTGGTGTGGCCTTGATGTCAAACTTTGAGCAGCTGCTGCGTGGGGTCTGGAAGCCTGAAACAAATGAAATTCTTCATATGTCCTTGTAAGTCAGCAACCTGGAAATTCCCAGCCAGATGAAGAATGGAATGAAAGAACCAGTCAGGGCTGGGTGCAAACCTTCCAGAAAATCTCTTTCTTTCTCTTGCAGCCCTACAAAGGCCAGTCTGTATGGCACAGTCCTCTTCACCCTGCAGCAGACTCACTGGCTGCCCATCTCTGAAGCCAACCTCATCTTCTTTTTCAGCATGTTCATGATAGTCTGCAAGGTAAGTTTACAGCAGCTTTGCTGCCAGCAAATGGCAGAACCTAAAGTGGGAATAATCACCTTCCTGAGCCACTACAGAATTCACTGTCTGTAGGATCTGCTCAGAAAATTCAATGTTAAATTCTCCATCACACAAGCAGCTCCTTGTGCCTCGAGTGATGCAGCAGCAGGGATGTTCTGTGGGGTCAGGAGGATGTTCACTGGTCAGTATTTCCCTGCTCTGTGTGATCTCTGGGTGCTCCCTGTTGTTTGGCAGGTTTTCATGACGGCCACTCACTCCCATGCCTCGCCTTTTGCTCCTCTGGAAAACCTCATCTGCCCCGTCCTCTTTGGCTCTGTCTCCAGCGGGCACCCAAGCCACCACCACGACCACCACGGGGCCTCCCATGAGGTTTCCCACCCTCCTCCTCCTCCTGCCAAGTCCAAAGAGGAGCTGAACGAAGGCACAGGAAAAGGAAGGCAAAAAAAGCTGAATAAAAAAAGCGACAGAAAATAGGCCAAGAAAATTCTTCCAGAGCTGAGTCTCAAAGCCACCTGTGACCTCCTTTATGCTCCAGTCCTTCTCTCTCAGACTCCAGAGGAGAGGTGGAAGCCAGGACACTGCCAGCTGGGTCCCTGAATTTCATTTTTGCTCTCTGTGCTGCTGCTTGCTTCTTGGTCTCTGCCTCTCTCTATTCTGATCAGATTTTCAGGGATTTGGAGGTTTGTGCCAGGGTGGGGAATGGGTGCCACTTCCCAAACTGTCAGCAAATCTGATGCAGCATTTTCAATTGATGTAAAATCTTTCACTGTGTTTATTTATGAATGGGGAGGAATGGTTTGTGCCCTGCAGCTCTTAAGTTCCTTTGAATTTTCACTGACCTTTTCAGTGTCTGCCAAAACAACAAACTGTTAAGACACAATGTGGAAATCAGGTTTCATACTCGAGGAAATTAAATCACCTGGTATGAGCCTGCTCTGGTTTTTCCCAGCTCCCACACCTGCCATATCTCCAAATAATGTGACATTTTAAATGCAATAATGACATGGCCTTTGAGCCAAACCCTGTTCACCTCAGTTCCCTCTGATTCTGATGGTCAGGACATTTATTTGCTCAGCCAAGTCTGTGTTTGCAAGGGCTCTGAAGCTGTGAAGTGCTCCCAGTGCCACGTGTTGGCACTGTCACCATCCTGGGCTGTGTGTGTGGCATGGCTGAGTCCCACCCCAAACCTCAAACTCTTGAACCAGGGGAGAAGCACGGCTCTGGTTTGTTTGTAATCCTGTGGGATACAGGAGGAGTGTGTGTGAGTGTAAGTATTTATTATTATTTATTTATAATTGCCAGGGCACCTAAGGCAAGGACCTGAATCTGGCTTTTTTTTTTTTTTTGACATTGCAATTGGAACTTTTAGTTGTGGCCCTGAGCCCACAGCCACGTGCTGGTTTGGGCTTGCAGTGATCCTGGTGTGCTCCAGGGCAGCCTGAACACTCCCTGGGGGCAGGAAGAAACCTTTCCTATATTCTTAAATTCACATAAAAAGGCTGAAGCAGGGCATTTCACACCAGCTGATGAAAAACTCCCTTAAAGGACTGACAAAAGCACATCAGCTGAAAATCCTGATTACCTTCTCTAGGTCCCCTGGGGCCAAATTGCTGGGCTGTGGATGCAGCTTGTGCCCAGTGAGTGAAGAATCTGAACTGCCTTGCATGGCTCAGGAGGGGTCTGTCAGCTCATTTGTGTTCTGGCTTTTAGAGTAGTCCAAAGCTGTTCTTATAACTGATTTTGTTCTCACAAATGGCATCTTCCAAGGGCTGGCATCACCCCAGGGACAGTGGCGAGCCTGGGGATGTAGCACTGGGCATTTTCCATCCCTGGCACTGAGGTTTGCTGCTGTTTCCATTGCAGCTGGGAATGGAAACAGGATTGGAGAGAAGAGAGGGTTTGTGTGTGTGTGTGTCCCTGTTCAAAGCTGCAGCTGATGGTTAATTAAAGATAAGAAACCCTCCTTGTGTGCAAGCAGGGGAAAAGCCAGGAGGAAAAGTCAAATGTGTGGGTTTGGGGTTTGATAGTGCCTTAATGTTGTGAGTTTCCCTCCCCTTGAGCAGAGAGCAGGAATTCTGTTTTCAGCTCTGTCTGGTCCTGCAGATGCTGCTCTGCTGGAACCTGATGTGTCACGAGCATGCACGAGACTGAATAAATGTTTTATGAGATGTCTGATCCAAGGGGAATTTTGTTTTATAAAAGCTGTCAACAAATAAAAATTGTGAAGTGACTCTGATTGTCCAGTGGCACCTGAGGAAATCTCTGTGTTTGCTTTATACCCTTCCCAGCCACACAGGAGCTCTGTGGCACCAGGACCTGGGGACAAAATGATTCTGGTTGAAGAAGGAGATCAGAATTAATGTCCTACAGCTGTGTCTGAAACTGTTCTTAAATGGAAATAAAGGGTTAAAGGTGTTTGTGGTGTTATTCTCAGAGCAGACAGCTTCAGATTTCAGGGAAGGAAATAAGGAAATTGGAAATTTAGGAATAAGAATAAATTATAAATTTCCTTAAAATTCCCTTGAAAATTTCCTTATTCCTTGAAAAAGGAATTGCCTCCTCTGGTGTTTATACCAGTTGTCTCCATTTTTCCTTTTGTCACTGTAAGAGGGAGGAGGGCATTTACCTGTGACTGGTAAATATATATACACACACACAGTTCCAGCAGATCTTTGTGGAGTATCAGTATTTAAAACTAGAAAAAAAATCAAAATTCCCTGCATGAGTAAATATTTAGTGTGACTAAATGTTCACTGCTTCTCTGCTCTCTGAGTGCAGTCTTTACTCTTCAGAGGCTTTAGACCCTGAATCAAATCAAACTGAGTCAAATCACAACTTCTAATCAAACACAGAGAGAAGAACTAATCCAAAGCAGGTTAAATTTTAAGCTCTGAACACTTCAGAGTACCCAACAGGAGCAGGATCAGTTTTGAGAAGACAACAGCCACAGAGGAATCACAAGTTCCATTTGGTGAAGCCTTTCCCAGTGAGAGAAATGGAACTTGTCTTGAATTTCCATGGCTCAGCACTGCCAGGCTGGTACAATTCCAGCCTGCTGTCCTCCATCCCAAGAAGCAAAAATGGGATTTGAAAAAGCAGCACATTTTAACCACAGCTGTGGGGGGGACACAGAGCTGCTCCAGCACCTCTGGAAAGTCCCACCTGACCTTTCCAGACCCTTCCTTCCTTCAGGCTCTGCTCCAAACAGAAAGAAAATGAGAGTGGGGTGTTTCCTGAAGGGATGGAGTAATTTATTTCCACAGCTCAGAGGTGGAATGATGAGGAAAGCATGACACAGCCAATCGACCCAAACAAGAATCTGCAAAGCTGTTTATATTTTGAAGAGTTTCTCTTGTCTCCTCCACAGATTTAACTCTTTTAAAATGTTCATAAGAGAGTGTAAATTGCACTGGAAAAGGGAATTTCCATTGGCATGATCCGCCAATGGAAAAGGGCAGTGAAAGACAATAAAAAACCAGCTCAGAAAATAATTTGTCACAGTGTTTCAGGTGATTTAATCATTCTGCCCTGTGACATTCAGGTCAGGGTTATTTTGCTCTGTGAACAGGCTGATGAGAGCGGGTTTTTCACATCCTCTGAAGAATCCCACGATGAATAATTTTTCATTAATTATTCCTCTGGAGTCTCTGCCTCCACAGAATATTCCCAGCTCCCAGCCCAGGGCAGGACAGGAGCCTGATCTGATAACTTCTGATACTGACAAGATATTTTGAAGAGCTTTCTCTTCTCTTCTCTTCTCTTCTCTTCTCTTCTCTTCTCTTCTCTTCTCTTCTCTTCTCTTCTCTTCTCTTCTCTTCTCTTCTCTTCTCTTCTCTTCTCTTCTCTCCCCCACAGATTTAACTCTTTTAAAATGTTCATAAACACTCCTTAATTTAGGGCAGATGAGAGTGTAAATTGCACTGGAAAAGGGAATTTCCATTGCCATGATCCACCAATGGAAAAGGGCAGTGAAAGACAATAAAAAAACAGCTCAGAAGAATGGGTCACAGTGTTTCAGGTGATTTCCATTCTGCCCTGTGACATTCAGGTCAGGGTTATTTTGCTCTGTCAGCTGATGAGAGCAGGTTTTTCACTCCTCTGAAGAATCCACGATAAATCTTTTCATTATTATTCCTCTGGATTCTCTGCCTCCACAGAATATTCCCAGTTCCAACCCAGGGCAGGACAGGAGCCTGATCTGATAACTTCTGACACAAGATATTTTGAAGGGCTTCTCTTCTCTTTTCTCTTCTCTTCTCTTCTCTTCTCTTCTCTTCTCTTCTCTTCTCTTCTCTTCTCTTCTCTTCTCTTCTCTTCTCTTCTCTTCTCTTCTCTTCTCTTCTCTCTCTTCCTCTTCTCTCCCCCACAGATTTAACTCTTTTAAAATGTTCATAAACACTCCTTAATTTAGGGCAGATGAGAGTGTAAATTGCACTGGAAAAGGGAATTTCCATTGCCATGATCCACCAATGGAAAAGGGCAGTGAAAGAACAAAAAACCAGCTCAGAAAATACTGGGTCACAGTGTTTCAGGTGATTTAACCATTCTGCCCTGTGACATTCAGGTCAGGGTTATTTTGCTCTGTGAACAGGCTGATGAGAGCAGGTTTTTCACATCCTCTGAAGAATCCCACGATAAATAATTTTTCATTAACGATTCCTCTGGAGTCTCTGGCTCCCCAGAATATTCCCAGCTCCCAGGACAGGAGCCTGGCAGGGCTCAGCCTTGCAGGGACAGACGTCATTCCCTCCAGAGATGTCCTGATCTGATAACTTCTGATACTGACTCCAGTGAGACCAGGCTAAATTTAGCAGTAGGTTTAATCCTCAAAGAGGCCCTGGGTGCCCGCTGGGAAAAGCAAATGTTTCAGTTGCTGTTTCAGCATTTCATGTGGATTGACAGGTTTCCCTTTCCTGTTGCAGAGCCAAACCCGGTGCCTGCAGCTTTTCCATGGTGGCAGATCAGCTCCACAGATAGGGAAAGCTCTACAGGCCTTATGCGTTTGTAATTTAAAACAAAAAGAAAAAAAACAACAAACAAACCCAGAGTATAATTTTACACCAAGCATTAATAATTCTTCCCAGTAAATGAAGTAACAAAAAGAGGAGGGCAAAGGAAAGAATTTCAGAAAGGGCAAAGCCAGTGCAAGAGCACCAAGCCAGAGCAACCAGTTGTTCTTGGTTTTCACATTTCCTTTTGTTATTGATGCCAATATTTACATTGTTGCACGTTTTGTCCAAAGAAGAAACAAATTAAATAATCCAGCAGAGCAGAAAGACCCAGAGGATAAAGATGGAAGTTACCTTGGCGGTCTCCTGAGCGCTACAGAAGTTGTTCCTTTTAACACTTGCCAGGTGATCAGCTGCCAAATGCCTGCTCCTTCCTGCAGCCTCTCGATGGTGCTTTAAGGGCACAAAAAAAGCATTAAAAATTTGAGTTTTGTGTGTTTCAGCTTTTTCTGGCCCTTAGCTATGATTCTCTGTTTTATGGTTCTTGTGCTGTTCTTTAGAGGATGTAACTGGCTCCTGTGAGGATGCTAAGGAAGGTAAATCAGGGATAAATTGGCATTTCCTGGGGCCTTAAATTTTAATTCTTTGTCCAAATAACGAGAAATCAGAATATACATCTATACAAGGCTTTCCAGAGAGGTCTCAAAGGGAGTTTGGATTTAGTGTGAGCTGCTTCCATCCAGGAAAACAGGACACAGACAAGGCAAACCACTCACAACGGAGAAATTACACTGGTGATGCCAAATATTCTGCACAGTGGGTTGATATTTTCCTCTTTAGGATGCTCTCAGTATCGGCCCCAGGGCATCTGGTTCATCCTTCGTGCCCAACAAGGAAATGCCAATTAAAGGGGTTGGAATTTCATCAGACACCAACATGACTTGGTGAACACCCACAAAATTACCTCGCAGCTAAGAATTTCATCCTGCTCCGAAGGCAGCGGGCTGTGAACGAGCTGTTGGGGGGCTGGTGGCTCCGGGAACAGGCAGAGAGTGAGAAATCTCTTCCCCGACATGCCAGAGCCCACGCTGCCATCCTGAGTCACAGTTGCTGCTCGCTTCACCTCTGTGATGACATCTGCGACAAAAAGATGTTGATGGTGCTAAGATCAACAGTCAGGAATACCTTGGAGTCTGGGCTGTCTTTCACACTTGTGCATTTGCATCTTTCACGCGTTATCCTTAGGAAAAAAATGCCATTTATATTTCCTTATCTGCTTCCTTTACTTGCCAAAAGCGAATGTGGGGAGGGATTTTTTTTTTTTTTAAGGAGTTTGTGAATGTCAGGAAGAATCGGTGTGAGACAGTGATTCCATCTTAGCCTTAGGGTACAGGTAGGCTATAGGCCTGGAATGCAGGAAAACAGGTCTGAAATGTTCAGAGGCTTCAACATTTTTATAGCCTGAGGAGATCCAGAATGTCCCCGGAAAAGATTTCCTTGTCTGATTTTGTTTGGTTTTGATTTGCAAATTACAGCGAGCTGCCCCAAAACCCGGCATTCCAAACTGCTGCTGCCCCATGATCCCAGCTGTGAAAATGCGTATTTTATGATTGGCTTTTCACAAATATTAAAATAAATATTATGTGTTGTGTTAGAAAGTGATGCTGTATTAATTCTCTTAAGTAGTGTTGTAAATACAGTTTTAAGTTATAACAAAATGTTAAAATAGAAACTGTGCTATGAAAGATACTTTTTTTTTTTAAAGAAAGGACTCTCACTGAGATAGCAGCCACAGGACACCTGAATCTTTCAGAGAAAGAGAATTTATTGCTCCATTATCAGGAGAAACGAACTTCTTCCTGCCTCGCTTGGGCAGGATGACGCCGTTAGGATTCAGAGGAAGAAGCTGACACTGACCAGACAAAATCCTGTATTTGAATGGAATTTATGCATCATGTATGAGATGTATGAATATGCAACAGGTTATTGTTTTTAAGGGTTAATCCTCTGTTAACTGTGTCCTTATGTTGCCCAGAAAAAGGGCAGACGTCCTTAACTCTTTGTTTCTATTGTCTCATATTGTTCTAATTAAAATTGTCCAAATTATTATTACTCTAATTGTTTTACTATTCTTATAACCATTTTATTACTATTAAACATTTAAAATTTTAAAAACAACTGATTGGCGTTTTTCACGCCAGCCCTGGTGCTCCTCAGAGGAATCACAAGTTCCTGGCAGCTGCAGCATCCCTCAGGAAGGGAATTTTCTTCTCTCCTTCTGATTTCTCACTTGCTGGGCTTTTTGCAAGTAATTACATTTTTATTTTCTATCTTTCCCCAATGGAGCTGGCAGCTCTTGGCATTCCAAAAAAAAAAGCTCTGCAGGCTTGGGGACCTCTGTGCCACTGACTTTCTTTGTGTGTGACAAGAATCGGTGACAATGGCAGGGAGATGCAGCGGGAGAAGCAGAGAACACATCCCAGATTGTGATGCCTTGAAATGCAGCCTAAAAATCCATCTTCAGAGTGCTGGTGTTGGCTTAAATTAGATTTAGAATAATGTAGGCTAAACCCCACTGTAGGCCCTGTGCTGTTTGTCTGTCTCTCGAGGTAAGGCTCCCTGCCTGTTTGATTTATGACAGATTAGGATGTCGGTTAATCTCCTCTCATTTGGGTAGATGACTGTGGAGATTAATCAAGTATTGTCTGCAAAAGGAGCCTATAAATGAAGATTACTAATTTTTCATTAATTATTCCTCTGTATGCCAGAGGGATCCAGCCAGGGATAGACACCAGCCTCTGAAATCTCATTTCATGAGAGAACCAGGAAAAGCACAGCAGCTGCTCTGGCTCATACTGGTTGTCTCTCACATGCTCAGTTCAGTCTCCTGAAAAAGGCAAAAATCCACAGAAATGATAGATTCTGGGCTTTTGTGATGTTAGGACACACACCAAAGGTTTATGTCCAAAAAGGAGACAGAAGAATCCTTTCTGGCTTTATTCAAATAAAGGAAGAGGCCATGGGGCATTCCCCTGGGATCTCTCGAATTTTTGGAGGATGCAGCCTCCTTTTTATCCCAATTTCCCTTCTCTCTTTCCCCACTGGCTGAGGTACTTGAGAGGTTCAGACTTCCTGATACTCTTAATACCAAAGATTTCCCTCTAATCTACAACCCTCCTTTTTAATTTTTAATTCTTAGGGAATTTAGGGTTTTTTTCTTCTCCGTTGTTTCTTTCATCTCTCAACGTCTAATTTCATTTATCAGCAAACCTAAAGTTTATTTGTAAAAGCAAATATCTCTTTCCATTCATCAATCAGTGGAATCCTTCCCATTGTTTCTTTTATCTCCCAGTGCTGGTTTTATCTATCAGCAGCCCCACAGCCTGTTTGTAAAGACAAATCTGCTATTCCTCTCAACCAGAAGTCCCCTTTTTATCCTGGTTTTTTGTCCATTTTGTGAAAAATGCGTATTTTATGATTGGCTTTTCACAAATATTCAAATGAATATTATATGTGTTGTGTTAGAAAGTGATGCTGTATTAATTCTCTTAAGTAGTGTGGTAAATATAGTTTTAGGTTATAATAAAATGTTAAAATAGAAACTACGCTATGTAAGATACTTTTTTTAAAGAAAGGACTTGCAGTGAGATAGCAGCCACAGGACACCTGAATCTTTCAGAGGAAAAGAATTTATTTCTCCATTATCAGGAGAAACGAACTTCTTCCTGCCTCGCTCAGCCTTGAAGATTCAGAGGAAGAAGCTGACATGACCAGACAGAATCCTGTGTTTGAATGGAATTTATGCATCATGTATGAGGTGTATGAATATGCAACAGGTTATTGTTTTTAAGGGTTAATCCTGTGTTAACTGTGTCCTTTTTCAGGCTTATGTTGCCCAGAAAAAAGTACCCAGACTGTCCATAACTCTTTGTTCTTATTGTCTCATATTGTCCTAATTCAAACTGTCCAAATTATTATTACTCTATTTATATTGCTATTTTTATAACCATCTTATTATCATTAAACTTTAAAAATTTTTAAAACCAAGTGATTGGCATTTTGGTTTCTTTTTGGATCCTTCATTTGCATGAAGGTTTAAGGCTCCTAATTGGCCCATTACAGTTCTGTCCATTTCTCTTGGGGGTGGTGCTCTTTAATTAGGTGTATTATGGTACATTGAGTTCCTTATTTCTTATAACTACTCTTTCCCAAAATCCTGGACAACACAAGCTGCATTGCCATCCAGCCCTGGAACAGCAAGAAGTGTTTGTGGAGAGCTTCTCCTCTTGGACAATGCCCAAATATTTCCCACTTCCTCTGCCCACTGGGACACAGTTGCCAGACTGAGCTCCTAAAGTGGCAACTGGCAGTGGGTAGCAGTGACTCAGATTTTCGGGAATTACAAAACTCAGCTTCTCCCTAGTGAAAATCATTCCCTCAGACTCCATTTTAACCAAGAAAGGCTTAGAGGGGCTCTGAGTTGCACAAAAAATGCCTCCCAAGGGGGGGAAGCATGTGTTAGGTGTTAGGACGAGGGAAGAGATGAGGATCTGACTCCATGTTTCAGAAGGCTTGATTTATCATTTTATTATATATATTATATCTATTATATATTATATATATATATATTATATTATATTATATATATATTATATATTATATAATATATTTAATATTATTATAATATAATACATATAATATATATAATATATAAATAATATCTATTATATATAATATATATAATCTAATATAAATATATATATATATATAATATATAATATAGATAATATAATAATATATATATTTATATTTTATATTATATTTTATATTTTATATTTTATATAATATATTATATTCTATATTCTATATTATATATTCTATATAATATATTCTATATTATATATTATATATTATATATTATATATTAAATTTAAAATAATATTAAATATTTTTATATTTTTATACATTATATTAAAATTTTATTAAATTTATTATTTTATGACATTTATTACATTAAAAATATTATATATATAAATATTTAGTATATTCTTCTATACTAAAAGAATAGAAGAAAGGATTTAATCAGAAGGTTAGCAAAGAATAGAAAAAGAAAGACTGATAACAAAGGCTTGTGGCTCGGACAGAGAGTCTGAGCCAGCTGGGCTGTGATTGGCCATTAATTAGAAACAACCACATGAGACCAATCACAGATGCACCTGTTCCATTCCACAGCAGCAGATAACCATTGGTTACATTTTGTTCCTGAGGCCTCTCGGCTTCTCAGGAGGAAAAACCCTAAGGAAAGGATTTTTCAGAAAATGTCTGTGGCAGGAAGCAGAGCAGGATTCCCGGCAGGGAGGTGAAGGTGCTCTTTGGGCAGGGAGGGGTCTCAGCCCAGTTTGCAGTTTCTGTTTGCAGAACAGTTGCAGCTGCAGCCTCTGGAAGGAATCCATGAGAACTGCAGAAATTTAAGGTTGAACTCGGTGATCTTGGAGATCTTTTCCAGCCTTAATGACTCTATGATTAGTCAGCATGTAAGGACACAGACAGTGCTGGGTTTTATCTACAACACCTGTCCAGGGTGTGTTTGACCTCAGGCATTTTTGGGATGAAGCATGTAACATGTGATTGGATTTTCACTAAAAGACAATAAATTAAACCCACTCTCTCACTGGAAGGTTTGGAATTCCTGTGGGCTGGAGTGTAAAGTGACACAAGAATTCCCTTCAACTCCTGCAGTCTTGCTGAGAGCTAATGAATTATTCCAGGGTTTTGTGCTAAGCTCTGCTCCCTGTGGGACAGCAGTGCAGACAGAATTCCCGCCCCAGGGAGCTCTTTCCTCCCTGACTGGCACAGGCCCCATCAGTGATCACTTTTCACTCAGGCCAGTTCCAAAGAAAGCTGCAGACAGAGCCATTCCCCTTCCTAATTTTAGCACTCCCTCTTGTACTACTTTATCACATGATTCTGTAAGGCCATGAAAGTTTACATAATTTTGGGGAGAGAATATGCCAGTTCTGAAGTAATTTTAATCTCATATGACAAAACACACCTTTATATTTGTTGAATAAAAATATAGATTTATTTATATTTCCTTTATTTGGGAAATTCCCTTCATTTATATAAAAAATACAGATTTATTTATATTTCCTTTATTTGGGAAATTCCCATTATTTGTATAAAATTATATTTATATCTTTATATTTATAGGTATACTTATATTTCCATTTATTTATATATATTTCATTTATTTTGATATATATATTCCCTTTATTTATATATATTCTATACATTTTAGTTTTGCATGTATGAAAAGTATCCATGAACATAATATTGTGTATCAGTGAACAGGCTGCTGGGTGAGAGCTCTCATGCATGTATGTGCTTAATTTCTTTCTATTTGCTTTGTCTTCTTAATTTATCTGAATTTTCCCTAGCTGGCTGTTTGATTTAATTCAGGGAATGCATCACTTAAAAGGTGTCACACAGATTTTTCTGGAAATGTGGGAATCTCTCTTGTAAAAGGCACAGCAGGGGAAGCAGTGTAAGAATTTCAGACTCCACTGTGTATGAAAAGCTTCCCTGGGAGCAGAATTGCCTTTTATTAGGGCTCTTTCTCACTGCTGAGCTGGCCAACAGCGCAGTGTGGGGGTTTGAAATGAGCTGGAGGATTTGCTGCAGCAAGGTATAAGAAATGTGTTTTTCTGGATCAGTGCTGCTGTGCTGTGTTCTGTTACCAAGCAATCCAAAATGCCTCAATCCAGAGTTTTCATGTTCTTTTTTTAACCATAGAATCCTGGATTGGTTTGGGTTGGGAGGGACCTTAAAGCTCATCCAATGTGTGGGAACCCAGAACGTCCCTCTGGTTGTCCTGAGCAGCCCAGACCCTGCCAGGGGGCTCAGAGACCCTGGCACAGAGCCCAAAACACCTGTGGGTTTGATTATGACCCATGGAGCAAATTACCAACCTTGTATGAAGATCAGCAAGCCACAACAGTTTAAGTAGAATAATAGTGAAGTTATCACGGGGTGGAAAAGTAGATTTTGGGGTTTTTGGAATGGGGGTTCAGGAGGCAAGATGGAGGGAACTGGGTGTGTCCAGCCTTTCTCCTTCTTCTTCTTGGCCTCCATCTTGTGCTGTGATGTTGGCACAAGTTGGGAATGGCAATATCAATAATGGCCAGAGCAACAAGCTCCAGTGGTGTCGGAATTCAGGGCATCCCTCTGGCTGTCCTGAGCAGCCCAGACCCTGCCAGGGGGCTCAGAGACCCTGGCACAGAGCCCAAAATGCCCCTGTGGGTTTGATTATGACCCATGGAGCAAATTACCAACCTTAGATGAAGATCAGCAAGCCACAACAGTTTAAGTAGAATAATAGTGAAGTTATCACGGGGTGGAAAAGTAGATTTTGGGGTTTTTGGAATGGGGGTTCAGGAGGCAAGATGGAGGGAACTGGGTGTGTCCAGCCTTTCTCCTTCTTCTTCTTGGCCTCCATCTTCTGCTGTGATGGTGGCACTTTTAGATTAGTTTAGAGCAGAAGCTCACTGTCTAACATAGGTGATGGGTATTGGGAAGTAATTGTAAACATTGTATATGTAGTTTTTAGTATAAAGACCTAACACTGCCCTGGGGGCAGGCAGAGTGCCTGGACTGTCCTGCTGAGCAGATCTCGGCAGGACAGGAGAAAGAATTTTATAGATAAGATACAATGAACAACCTTGAGACCGAGAAATGAAAAGCCCTGGCTCCTTCTTCAAGCACCCAGGCTGGGAAAAGAGACTTTCCAACTCTTCTCGGGGTCACTCTGACAAGCTAAAGATCCTGACACCAGTGCCACCCTGCCATGGCAGGGACACCTCCCACTGTCCCAGGCTGCTCCCAGCCCTGTCCAGCCTGGCCTTGGGCACTGCCAGGGATCCAGGGGCAGCCCCAGCTGCTCTGGGCACCCTGTGCCAGGGCCTGCCCACCCTGCCAGGGAACAATTCCTGCCCAAGATCCCATCCAGCCCTGCCCTCTGGCAGTGGGAGCCATTCCCTGGGTCCTGTCCCTCCCTCCCTTGCCCTAAGGGCTGCTCCCTGTGACCCCCCCAGACTCAGGGTGGGGTTTTGGGGTGCCTGTGCAGGGTCAGGGGTTGGACTCTGTGATCCCATATCCCTGTGGGTGCCTTCCCACCCAGGATATTCCAGGGTTTAATTTAATGATTCTGTGATTCACAGTCCTGACTTGAGAGGTAAAATCCTGGAGAAGGTTTATCCAGAGGCACAGGCCCAATGTTTGAGGGGAAATCTCTCCTCTCTGTCCTGTCCAAAAGCCATCAAAATGCATGAGGTGGACCAAAAAATAATCCCAAAATGTTCATAGAGTGGTCAGCAATTGTTGTGGTGTTGTGAGGGTCCCCAGGATGAGGTGAGAGATGAGAATTTACTCCAAGTTCTCAGAAGGCTGATATATTCTATTCTATTCTATTCTATTCTATTCTATTCAAAACTATACTAAAGAAAGAGAAAGGAAACATCAAAATGCTAAACAAGAATGAATAATAAAAACTTGTGACTGACCAGAGTCCCAACACAGCTGGACTGGGATTGGTCATTAATTAAAAACAATTCACATGCTGGGTAAACAATTTTCCAAATCACATTCCAGAGGAGAAAAACATGGAGAAGCTCAGGCTTCTCATCTTGCCAGGAGAAGAAATCCTGGCAAAGGGATTTTTCATAAAATATCATGGTGACACTCATAGATTTTCCATCTCCTCAGAAGTCAAACACTGCTGCACCAGCTTCCTAGAACCTTTGAATAAAGTGTATTTGTATGATTGAGTTGTCTGGATTTCAAGGCTGAGGTGGCTTGATTTAAGTGGATCATCACCTTCAAACACTTGGACATGAGAGTTTATAGAATCTTTTAATTTCTGTATTCAACTGGAAAAAAAAGTGCCATGTATAAATTCCACTGGATATACTTCAGGGATAATTTAATCCTAATTACACTAATTTGCACAGAATTTCTACCACCAAAGAGGCTATTGAAATATGAGGGATCATTATTTGGCAGAATATAGGCTTGAAATGTTGCAGCTGCAGTCATGAGGTTCCTCGTCCTGAAAGACCAAGTTGTTTACTGGGTAAACTAGCACTGTCCAAAATCCCCAGGTTTTTCACAGGAGAAATCCTTAGCAAGAGATTTTTAATATTTCAGTGTCTCTTGCAGAGTGCTGGCAATTAGGGTTGCATGTCCTTGATCACATTGGAATGGGATTATCTTTATGATACTGCTGATGTTCAGACTTGTCTAAAAATTAAATTTAATTTTCCCCATATCACTGTTTTTACATTAGTGGTGACTCCACACAGCTGAGGTTTGCTCAGTAACTAGGGAAAAACCACAAATCCCCCTTGCAAAGAAGCAGAAATGGAAATGCCATAGCAACCAGCAGGGACAGAGCAGGGTGTCACTGCAGGCTGGCACCAGCTCCCTGCTTCTGTCTCCAATCCTCTGCTCCCTCCTAAGCCCTGAGAGCTGCCCAGCCCAGCTCAGTGTCCTTGGAGCACTTTGGTGACAGCCATGAAGAGAAATCCACACCCAGAGCTTTGAGCCTTGCACAAGGGGAGGCTCACACCCCTGCAGAAGGGCCAGGTGGCTGCCTCAGGTTGTTTTGGCTTTAAAAAGGGAGAAAGTTTTGCTGAACCAAGAGAATAAACACACAAAGTCTCAGGGGGTGTAACAGAAGTTTCCTCAGGGAAAAATCCACACCATGACATTTCCCAGGTTTTACGCTGGAGCCATCCCTGTGTGACCAGATCATTGCACTTTGCACATCACAGAAATGCAGCTCTGGGTGCTCTTACAGGCTCACCAGAGCCAGGTCCTAAGAGGTTTTTCTGCCTCTGCCCTCTCAGGGATGAGGATAATCAACACAGAAGTGCCAGGCAGCTGCCCTGGGTTGTTTTGGCTTTAAAAAGGGAGAAAGTTTTGCTGAACCAAGAGAATAAACACACAAAGTCTCAGGGGGTGTAACAGAAGTTTCCTCAGGGAAAAATCCACACCATGATATTTCCAGGTTTTACACCAGAGCCATCCAGATCATTTCACTTTGCACACCACAGAAATACAGCAGCTCTGGCTGCTCTCACGGGCTCACCAGAGCCAGGTCCTAAAAGGTTTTTGTCTCTGCCCTCTCAGGGATGAGGATAATCCACACAGAAATGCTGGCCAGGCTTTTTGCCTTGGTACTTTCCTACCTGGAGCTGATGGGGCAGCTGCTGCAGGGTCTGTCCCTACCCTGTGCTCATCCCACTCTGTGGATTTCTCAGGGTTGTGTGTAGGATCCTACCTATCCTCAAAGGTAGAATCATTCCTGGGGCAGATACAGCCCAAAAATATTTCTAATTATCCCTCTGTTATGAATGAGATGCAAGAAACACAATAAACAGGAAGGAAGAATTGATTGTGTTCATCCGAGGAACACAGAAACCAGTCAACCACATGGCAACCAAGAGGCAGGAGCAGCAGTTTGCCACAGCACAGGATGATTTAGCCCTTGCAGAGCCACAGGTCCACCCACACCATCAGATCCCTGATTTTCTTGGAGATCACAGAGTCACTGTGCCCCTCAGCCACGGGAAGGTGATGTGAGGACTGTTCTTTGGGATGCACATCCTGAATAATGAACCTGGCTCTGCCAGAAATCAAATTCCAGATGTGCAGACTGTCATCCATGGCAGCAGAAACAGCACAGGCTCCTTTTTCAAACCCTTCCACACACCTCACCTCAGCTATCAAATAAGAGAGGGGCTCACAAAATGAGGGATTTTCTCTGCAAGAAACACAAAAATAAATTAGGAGAAAAGCCCTGTTTGTGTAGGACCCTAGCTTGGAGACAAAGGCAGGAGGAAGGTGCTGTGCCTTTGTGCTGGCCATGCCCTGGCCCCATTGGCAGCTGCTTCCACAAATGAGGGGAAAGTGGGTCATTCAGTCGTCAGGACAACAGCAGCACACACTGACCTAGATATGGCTGCAGGAACCTAATCTTGCTCCTGGCAAAGACCACGGGGTTCACACAGGACCAGGGGTTCCAACTGGGGAAACACAGCACAGAAACAAGCTCAAAAATGTCATTTTTCTGGCTGTGGCAGCAAGAGCAGCCTCTCCCTCCTCTCTGTTTCACAGTGATGGCACTCGGTCCTGGCTGCCAGTGGCAGCTTCCTGGGATGGCTTTTCTCCAGGATCCCTGCTCCAGCAGAACCACCCCTGACACTGCAGGAGGGCTGAGCCACAATTCCAATGGGACTGCTGCCAGCACCCTGACCCACAGGGTGTCAGGTTGGGTTCTGACTCTGGCAGTGTTGGTTTAGTTACTGCATTGTTTATTTTATCTTTTTAATTTCTTCCCTAGTAAAGAACTGTTATTCCTGCTCCCATATTTTTTGCCTGAGAGCCCCTTAATTTAAAAAGGATAGCAATTTGGAGGGAGAGGGTGTGGTGGTGTTCTCAGGGGTCCCAGGGATGAGGGAAGAGATGAGAATCTTGACTCCATGTTTCAGAAGGCTGATTTATTATTTTATTAAATAAATTATATTAAAAGAAAATGATATATTAAAACTACACTAAAGAACAGAAGGATTTCATCAGAAGGCCAGAAAAGGAATTATAATAAAATCTTGTGACTGCTCACAGCCTCGACACAGGTGGCTGTCATTGGTCATCAAGTAAAAACAATTTCACATGCTGGGTAAACAATTCTCCAAATCACATTCCAAAGCAGCAAAACGTGGAGAAGCTGAAGCTTCCCAGCTTCTCAGGAGAAAGGATCCTAAAGAAAGGATTTTTCAGGAAATATGTCTGTGCCAAGGGGGTTTACATTTTTCATGTCAGGGGAGGCTCCTGCCCTCCTTAGCAGAAACCTGGCTTTCCAAACCAAGGCAGTCCCCCACAGGGATTCAGTCCCTCAGGAGTGCCCTGGGATGCCTTTGGAAGGTCACAGAGCTCCTGCCTGGCAGCAGCAGCCAGTGGAGCCCAGGCTCTCTGGAGCTCTGTCAGCAGCAACTTGAGCTGAGCTATTCTGAGGCACCAGGAGCTGAGTGTCAATGGTTAATCGACATCCAGCTCCCAGGACTCCCAAGAAAACACCCAAATCCTGACTAACTGACAGGCACAAGCTTTTCCCAGCACCCAGGGCTGGTTTGGGAGCAGTCTTACAGCTGGATTCACCACCCAGGTGTTGGTGCTGGCAGGGGCTGAAGGTTGGGAAATCTGCTCTGACACAAAACAAAACTCACAGGAGTTATTTATCTGCAGCTGGTTCTGCTCATGTCACCACATGGCACAAACCAGGGAAGAGGATGAGACTTCTCCAGTTAGTAATACAAAACAGGAATTGGGCCAGCTCAGGAGAATACTGGAGGAAAAAAGAAAAAAAATGCTGATTTTCTTTCACCTGACAACACAAGGATAGCTCTGAGCTACTCCTTTCCACAGATGGAATAAAGGATTTTACTCTGTCCTACCAGGCTCTTCCCTGCACAGCTATGAGCGCTTCATAACTAGGAGCTGTATTTGGTCCCACCATCATCCTCCTGCAAAAATCTGTATTTATTATCTCTATTCTTAAGCACTGAAAACTCTAAAACGTCTCCACTTCAACCTATTATTTACCAGCACAACAATCTAATGCCATTTTCAGCCCACATCTCTCCTGAAAGGCCTTTGCAGTGCCTGCTTCTCCAAAGATGATAAATACTTGTAAGCTGGGTCAAGAAATCAATCCATCACAGTCTGGGATGTTGAAAGCAGTATCTGTGAAAGAAAAAGTCTGTATTAATTTAATCCTTCCTGTATGAAGGGAAATGGGTCACAGGGCAACAGTTTGTAGAAGTATCAGAACAGGGGATGGCATATCAAATCCAGAGGCAGTGTGTGAGCAGCTGGGATATCCCAGCACAACACAGAGAAAAACATTCTGGGTTCAAAAACCACCAGCAAGTTTAAAGGCAAAACAGGAAAGGCACTTCTCTATGATGCAAATAATGGGTAATGCTTTAACGAAAAACAAACCACGTGGCTTATTTTATCGCCTCTCCTCATATCATTCAGTTTTAGTGAGTTCAAATTGCCTGCTGACAGGGACCGCTGGGACAAGTGGCATATTTTAAGCTCACACTTTTCCTGATTTATCCTGCTACCCCAGAGCAACCCTTGAGCTCAGAGCACACTAGTGAGGGGCTCCCCGGGCTCCCCCAAACCCCTCCATGATTCCCCAACCCCTCATTACCCTTCCAACCCCAGCTCTTCCACAGCCCTGGCTCTTCCAGCCCCTGGGGCTTCCCCAGCCCTCCTTTTTCAAGCTCCCCTCAGGTCCCACCAGCCCTCCCGGCCTTCCCCAGCCACCCCTGGGCTCCTCCAGCCCTGTCTGAACCCCTCCAACACCCCCGGCTCCCTCAGCCCCGCAGCACCAGACGCGGCTCCTCCAGCCCGGCAGTTGCAGTTCTCAGCCGGCGGCTCCTGCAGACTCCGTGGGATCCTGCAGCCCCCTCAGTCCCGCTGCAGCCCCCGCAGCCCCCGGGGCCCCTCAGCGGGCGCTGCTCCGCCTCACTCCCGCCGCAGCCCCCGGGGCTCCTCCGCGGGCTGTTCCCCCTCAGTCCCGCCGCAGCCCCCGGGGCTCCTCCGCGGGCTGTTCCCCCTCAGTCCCGCCGCTCCCGCCCCGACGCTCGAACGGCCGGAAGCGGCACTAGGGGCGTGGTCTGTCACTAATGAGGGCGTGCCCTGCTGGACAAGGGCGTGGCCACACCGCGTGGGTGCTAAGGAGGCGTGGCTTACCACAGGGAGTGGCCAAGCAGAGGGCGGGGACGCGAAGGGGGCGTGGCCTGTGCCGTGCGCGCTGACGCAGCGGCCGCGCGCGCCGCCGGGGCCGCGCTCGCCCGCCCGAACCCAACATGGCGGCGGGGGGCGGCGGCGGCGGCCGCGGGGCCGGCGGGGGCAGCGCCCCGCGCTGGGGCGGCGGCGGCGGCCGGCCCGCGCCGCACGAGAAGCTGCCGGTGCACGTGAGTGCGGGGGCCGCCCCGGCGGCCGCCATCGCCCCTTCCCCACCCTCCCCGCCCCCGCGAATGGCCGCTCCGAGCCCCCCCGCGACGGCCCCGCCCGCCCCCGCTGTGACCTGCCCTGTGCCGGCCGCGGTGCCGAACTCGTTCCCCGGGGCTTGTCCCTCACCCGCCGGTATCGGGGGGTGTCCTGGGGGCTTGTCCTCATCGCGCCGGGGGCTTCCCCGCCCTCCTCCGCTGCTTTCGTGGGGTCCCCTGGGGCCGCATCCTTTTCCCCCGGTACCGTGTCGTGTTCCCCCGGTACCGTGAGGGCTCCCCGGGCCTGTTCCCCCCTCCCCTGGGCCGTGCCGCTCTCCCCGGCCCTACTGTTCTCTCTGGTACCGCGGTCATGCTCCCCAGGGACCTGTTCCCGGCTCCCCGGTACCGTGCGCCCCTCCGTGCCTTGACACCCCCGAGCCCGGGCAGCCACCGGGGCCTCACCGGTACCGAGTGCCCTTCCCGGTGCTGCGGGGCTCCCCCGGGGCCGGTTCTCCTGCCTGGGCTCACCGTGTTCTCCCCCCCACAGGTGGAGGATGCCCTTTCCTACCTGGACCAGGTGAAGATTCGCTTTGGCAGCGACCCCGCCACCTACAACGGCTTCCTGGAGATCATGAAGGAGTTCAAGAGCCAGAGGTAAAGCCCAGGTCCTGCAGCCCTGGGTGCTCCAGGGAGCTCCTCAGCCTTTCACAGAACCTCAGAATATCCTGAGCTGGAAGGGACCCTCAGGGATCAAATCCAGCCACCCCAACAAGCCCACCCTGAGCACCCCTGGGAGCTCCTGGAGCTCTGGCAGCCTTGGCACCATTCCCTGGGGAGCCTGGGCAGTGCCCAGCAGCCTCGGGGGGAAGAACCTTGCCCTGAGCTCCATGCCAAGCCCTGGCACAGCTCCAGCCCTTCCCTCAGGTCTCAGCCTTTGTGGGGTCTCTCTGCCTGTGCAGAGCCCCCCAGCTTTCACCCCGTCATTCCCCCTCTGCACACTCACTGCCCTGTCCCACAGTGGTGCAGTCATGTGAAGCTGGAGTATTTCTGCCCATCCCATAATTTTCCAGAGGTGAAATCCACAGGATAAAGCAAAATCTGCTTTTGCTTTCCACTCTGAAACACAGATCTGGGAAATAAGTGAAGCAGCCTGAGCAGAACCTGTGACCTGCCAGCCCTGGAGGTGCTGTCTGTCTGTCCTGCCCCTTTGCCAACCTGCACACTCATCTCTCCTCTCCATGGATAACATTCCCAGGGTGAAGCTGCAGTGGTCATTCCCTCTAGTTTGGCTAATTACTTTTTAAAGAATTGCATCCCTGATTTACCAGATACTTCCCATTTCTCCTGACGTTTTCTGGGCTTAACTTGTGTTTCTGATTTGGATAAAAAAGTAACAAACCCCTCTCAATTTTAGCATTGACACACCTGGAGTCATCCGACGTGTTTCTCAGCTTTTCCATGAGCATCCTGACCTCATTGTAGGATTCAATGCATTTCTCCCTCTGGGCTACAGGATAGAAATTCCAAAGAATGGGAAATTAAGTATACAGTCACCTTTGAATAGTCAGGTAGGTCCCTGAGCTCTTATTCCCTAAATAAACTGTTCCTTGTGTCACTGGACATGTCTGCACAGTTTAGGCTGTGGAGATTTATGTGTAGTGCACGTTGCTGATGGTTTTAGATGGTTTTCAAACCTGTGATAACGGGTGTAATATAAATTTAAATGTTTATTCAAAGAGTCATAGAGTGCTTTGGGTTGGAAGGGACCTTAAAGATCACCTAGGTCCAACCCCTGATTTATTCTCAAACCAGGTAGTTTGACTTACACAGGAATGATGATTCTGCATGGAAACACCACTGCAGCACCAAATATTTCAGTATTTGGAAACTGAAATTTAACAATATCAAGCCAATTACTGAAATTGTGATTGGCTTGACATTGTTAAATGGGTTCCCATTATGGGTTGTGGGTAGTGGCAAATTTCAAAGGGTGATCCTGGAAGAATTGCGCTTCCAGTCTTCCACTGAGAAACCAGGAAACTTGTTTAGGAAACAGGCAAAAGAACTGTGAAATCATTGAATTGTTTACCTTAGGAAAGATCTTTCAGATCATGGATCTTTAAGATCCCCATCAGGTTCTGTTGATGTGAAACATACTTGCTGGGATACAGATGGGTGTTGCCCCTGCTTGTTTTTTGTTATTATTGTGTGGTTGTGGAGCTGAAATAGAGCCATGAACTGAATTCTGCTGATAAACTTGTGGTTTAACTCCAGTTAGCAGCAGGAACTACCTTTTAAATCTCAGCTCCCTCAGATCTCTGTGTTATTTAGGAATTAACACCTGTAAGGGTGTTATATTTAATATACCCCTTAAAACTGGCAGCTCCTCTGCAACAACCAATGGCAGCAGAACCTGCAGGGGTGTTTGGTGCAGCCTCTCAAGTCAGGCCAATAAGGCTGTGACAGCCACAAATCAGGTGGTTCCTACACCAGGGGGAACTTCAGGCATTATTTTAACAGGTGGAGTTAATAAACCAGGTAGGGAAATTGATTGGTGACTGCAATACTTTTTCTTCCTTTTTCATACGACATTATTTTTTAGCTGGAGTCCTTGCCAGCACAGCTGCTGGCTTGTTGTTGAGCTGATCCCTGATCTTTTTCCAACCCATCTCGTGTGTCCTGTGCCCCCAGGTGCCCCCAGAGCCTGTTCCCAGTGCACTCCCTGGCAGTGGGCTGGTCTTGCACTACTCCCAGGAGAACTCCCACAACCACAGCGACTGCTCCGAGGAGTTCCGGCAGCAGCTTCCCTACAAAGAAGATAAATCCCAAATTCCCTTGGAATCTGATTCTGTGGAGTTCAATAATGCCATCAGTTACGTGAATAAGATCAAAACACGTTTCCTTGACCATCCAGAGATTTACAGATCCTTTCTAGAAATTCTTCACACTTACCAGGTAAAAAGTCTCCTGTGGAAGAGGCGGTGGGTTGGCACCGGAGCTGTTGGAGTTGTGGTTATCAAATTTAATCTCTGCCTGTTGAACAGACTTAGAGTTCCCAAGCACTTGTCTTCATAGATATTCACAGGAAATGACAAAAAATGTGAAAACTGTGGGGTGTAAAGAGGTTGTAGCCTAACTTGTCTTTACTCACCTTCAGTTGATTTTGTGATCCTGTGTGTGAAAAGAGGCTCTGTAAGAACCTGGGGCTGCCTCAGAGTCCTTTCAAGTTCTGTGGCATTCATGTTTTTGGCTCAGGGTGAGTTTTCTGGCAGAGTGAGGGATCTTTTGACTCTGTTGAACATCTGTGTGTATCTTTTCAGAAGGAGCAGCTGAACACCAAGGGCCGACCCTTCCGGGGCATGTCAGAGGAGGAAGTGTTCACTGAAGTGGCCAATCTGTTCCGGGGACAGGAAGATCTGCTCTCAGAGTTTGGACAGTTCCTCCCAGAGGCAAAAAGGTCTTTGGTATGTGCTGAGAGCAGGGCAGGATGTTGAATGCTCTGTCTGCATGTAGAATATGCAAAACATGGAAAATCATACAGCCGGTAATGAACGTTGCTCCTCTTCATTGTTTGGATTTTCTCAGAACAGGTGACTTAACCACATGCTCTGTGTCCTGTTAGGACTCTTTATTTGAGAGAAGAACGTTGAAATCATTATTTATTTACTTCAGTTCACAGGAAATGGACCATGTGAAGTGAACAGTGTCCAGAAAACTGAGCATGAGAAGAATCTGGAGCACAGCAAGAAGCGATCCAGGCCACTGCTGCTGCGTCCTGTTTCTGGCCCAGCAAAGGTATCTTTCAGCAAGTAAAAAGTCATAAAAACCTCGTATTACTTGCGCTTACTAATTGCTGAGATAGAGGTGTAATGAGTAGTGTATTTGATGTATGTAGGTGTATGAGAAACAAAATTTTGAGTTATTTTAATTGCTGTAGAAAAAGGGAATTTTTAATGCATGCTGAAATGTGTGTGGTAACATGTTTGATACTAAATATCACAAGTTTCTGTGCTAAGTATTGGCCCTGGAAGGGGACAGTTTATTGCTTCTGTGCAGAATCTCAAGTGATTCTCTTTTTTTGTTGTTTCTTCTTAGCTGGGAGACATTTGACAGAGATTGCTGTGAGGATGTGACACAGCAATGCCAGATCACTGCTGGGGAAATAGAGGGTCTCAGCCTTTGCAGGGAGCTGTTCTGTGCCAACAGAGTGGAATTTGATGGCATTTGAGTCACAACATTTTAAATATAACTGCTTGTTCTTTTAACAGAAGAAAATGAAGCTGCGAGGTACCAAAGATCTGTCAGTTGCAACAGTGGGGAAATATGGGACACTGCAAGAGTTTTCCTTCTTTGACAAGGTCAGTATTTGTCCTTTTCTCACATTCTCTGGACTTATCTTCAGCCTTTTACATGGTTGTTAGTTTGTTGGTTTTCTGTACAATTTATTTGTCAGCACTTAAGACATTCCCTGACTTTTCAGGTATAGAAAGACTGACAAAAATTAAAATAAGTGGGTTTGGAAGATGAATAGACTGATAATGCATCATTTTCTCAATACAAGTGGCATTCAGGTGCTGTGATCATCTCTCCAAACTGCTGCAGGTGCGCAGGGTGCTCAAGAGTCAGGAGGTCTATGAAAATTTTCTCCGTTGCATTGCTCTCTTCAACCAGGAGTTGGTCTCTGGCTCTGAGTTGCTCCAGCTTGTTACACCCTTTTTAGGGTAAGTTACTAACTTACCTCTCTGCCCTTTACTTTGTAGGTCCAACTCTGTTATTTTTTGGGCACATTGTAAACTTTTTAACAGAAGTTTTGTGTTTAATTTACAAATATCTCCTGCGTGGCAGGCAAGAAAATTAAGTTTAATCCAAAACTAGGAGTAATAAAATCTGAACCTTTAAATTTATCTGTAGAGCTCTTAATGAGTATTGTGAGGAAGATATTTTCTTCAGTGTGTTCACACTGTCCATTTAATATCTCAAAGTGTAATAAAGGTATAAACATGAAATCTGAGAACAGGGCTGTGAGAAGGATAAACAGCTCCAGCTCTGCTCTGAGCCTCCTGAGCTGTTTGGCTTGCAGCAGGAGAGGGAGAATCAAATGGCAAGGATCAGTTTCTCCTCAGGCACTTAAGGGGAGTGTTTGTGTGGTGAAGGGAAATAATTTTCCTACCTTAAGTAAAAAAAACCAAACTCTACAGCAATTCAGAAAGAGTGATAACAGAGGTGAGATGTTGGTGAAAGATTTCTCCCCGCACTGTTGAGTTTGTTGAGATATTTCTGTCTCCCTTTTATTAACCACCTTAAAACTGTCACACTGAAATAACAAAATACTTGTGTTTTGAAGGAAATTCCCAGAACTCTTTGCACAGTTCAAGTCCTTCCTTGGGGTGAAAGAGCTTTCCTTTTCTTCTCCTCTGAGCGACCGCTCCGGGGACGGAATGAGCCGGGAAATCGATTACGCCTCCTGCAAACGCATCGGATCCAGTTACAGAGCTCTCCCAAAAACCTACCAGCAGCCAAAGTGCAGTGGGAGAACAGCCATTTGCAAGGAGGTACTCTGGGATCGAGCTGTTCAATCCCTGAACACACATAAAAATCAGAGTGGGGCGGTTCATGCCACAGCTGCTGCATGTGGAGTCCCCTTTTCAGTGCTAATTCAATTTATTCAGCCAATTTATTGAAATAATACCCACATTTCACTGATTTTATCTAAACCTTTCTCAAATCACACCTCTAATACCTTTTGAGTCTGCGTGCAGACAGAAATTTATTCCTATAGACAGAAAAGAATATTGAATATCCTGGAATTAATTTTCTAGCAGTGGGCCCTTATGGCCTTTGGGAACATTTTTTCTCTGGAAGAGCCTTGTGAGGCAGTGTCTGAGGTGCCATTCCTGCTGTTGTGGGGGGCACTGTCTCCTTTATTTACAGCTGCTGATCACTGCAGAGTGATCTCTGTGAGGTGATAGTGAAGGTGTTGAGTTTTCTGAACAGGGCCCTGCAGTTCCACACAGACCTCAAATCTATGGAGCAGTGACCTGGAAATTAGGCCTGGAATATCCTACAGAACCTCAGGAAAGAACTATGCAAAAATACAAGAGAGAAAACGCCACGAGACCAGCTCTGGGCTCACAAGGCTCAATGTCATGTCTGCACTGTTGCAGGTGTTAAATGATACCTGGGTTTCATTTCCATCCTGGTCTGAAGATTCCACTTTTGTCAGCTCCAAGAAGACTCCGTATGAGGAGCAGCTGCACCGCTGCGAGGACGAGCGCTTTGAGGTACCTCCGCTGCTCAGCTCCCTCTCTGCTCCCTCAGAAAGCAAAACCTCTGGATTTTGCTGAATTAATTAGTGGCCAATTCCTGAAAGTTCTGTTGGTGTTTGTTGGTTTGAGGTGGAGTTTGGTGTGGAGTCTGAGTTCTTCCTAGGCTTGAAAGTTCTGTTGGTGTTACTTGGTTTGAGATGGAGTTTGGTGTGCTGTGCTTGGAGTCTAATAGTTCTTCCTAGGCTTGAATCCGGTTCTAAATTGCATGTGACCTTTGGGAGAGCTGGCAGAGGTTTGTTTTCCAGTAAAAAACCTTCCTGCTGCTTCCTGGCTCCACCCTGTGGGGCTGGAACACCTTCTACAAACCGGAGCTGCTGCTGCTCTCCGTGTTCCTGCTCTGCCTGTTCTGACACTGATTTCTGGGAACTCTCAACAGCTGGATGTTGTCCTGGAGACCAATTTAGCCACAATCCGTGTGCTGGAGAGCGTGCAGAAGAAACTGTCCCGCCTGAGCCAGGAGGACCAGGAGAAATTTCGCCTGGATGATTGTTTGGGAGGAACCTCAGAAGTGATCCAGCGCCGGGCCATCTACCGCATCTACGGTGACAAAGCACCAGAGATCATCGAGAGTCTGAAGAAAAACCCAGTTACTGCTGTCCCTGTGGTTCTTAAGAGGTAATTCCCATTGTGCTGTGTTCTTTAAGAAGATGAAAAAGGATTTTTAAAGGGTTTTTAAACAATAAAACGTGAGGGTTTATAAAACCTCAGGCTGCGCTGCTGCAAGTTCTGGTTGGACATCAGGGGGAATTTCTTCACAGAAAGGGTTGTTGAACATTGGAAGGGGGTGCCCAGGGAGGTGGTGAAGTCCCCATCCCTGGAGCTGTTCAAAAACCAACTGGACATGGCACTTGGTGCTCTGGTCTTGTTGACAAAGCAGTGATTGGTCAAAGGTTGGACTTGATGATCTCAGAGGTCTTTTCCAACCTAAATGGTTTTGTGATTCTGTAGGTGTTTCAACTCATCATCACTGGTGATGCTTTCTCAAATTTATTTATTGCTTCCAGGAATCAATTCTGGTTTTCCACTGAAAACTTCTTGCTGCACCACAGTTGGCTACATTAAAATGTTTTGGTGTTTTTCTGTGTCTGTCTGTCTGAACTGATGTAGACTGTTCATTTATGCAGATTGAAAGCAAAAGAGGAAGAATGGAGGGAGGCCCAGCAGGGCTTCAACAAGATTTGGAGGGAGCAGTATGAGAAGGCCTATTTGAAATCCCTGGACCACCAGGCTGTCAACTTCAAGCAGAATGACACCAAAGCTCTGCGCTCCAAGAGCTTGCTGAATGAAATTGAGAGTGTCTATGACGAGGTGGGTGTGACAGGGAGGGAGCCCTCCTCCATTCCCTGCCTTGCTGGTGTGGCCCAGCTGTGTCCACAGCACCTGGGACCGTGTGGAAGTGGTTGGAAATTGGGTCAAAAACAGCTGTGCCAAGCACAGTGTTATACTGGCTTATTCCTCCTGGAATGGCTCTTGAGTATGGATTGGAAGGATCTTTATCTGTTTGTCTCTTGATTACAGCATCAGGAGCAGCATTCAGAGGGGAGGAGTTCATCCACGAATGAGCCTCATCTTATCTTCATCTATGAAGACAAGCAGATTTTGGAAGATGCAGCATCTCTTATCAGCTATTATGTGAAAAGGCAGCCCACCATCCAAAAGGAGGATCAGGCAACCATCAGGCAGATTGTGCATCACTTCATACCTGAGCTATTCTTCTCTCAGCCACCTGAACACAACATTTCTGAGGAATCAACAGATGAGGACAGAGAAAACCACCAGGGGCAGAACCTGGATACTCCTGAGCTGCGGAAAAAACACGTGCCTGGGCCTCCAAGCAGTCCTTTGGAGACCAAAGCAACCTTCTGTGATGTGACAGCTGCTGAGCCCCACAACACCCTGGATGATGTTTACAGCCTCTTCTTTGTCAATAATAATTGGTATTTCTTCCTACGCCTTCACCAGACTCTGTGCTCCAGGCTCCTCAAGATTTATCGCCAGGCCCAGAAGCAGCTTCTGGAATATAGGACTGAGAAAGAGAGAGAGAAGCTCCTCTGTGAAGGGAGGAAAGAAAAAACCAATGATCCAGCCATGGAGCTAAGACTCAAACAACCAAGTAAGAATAATGCAGGGCTTAGTTCATTCATAATGCTCTGGGTGCCAGTGCTCCATTGTGTTTGTCTGAGTCACCAGGGCCAGCAGGCAGCTCTGTGAGGGGTGTGGAGGTGCAATCCTCTGCTGTATTGGTGATTTGTGGACACAGCTCCTTCAGCAGGGCAGTCAGGGTGTCACAGGCTGCTTCACTTTCTGCCAGCCCACTGTGCTCAGCTTTTCCCAGGTACCTCACTGTAGGAATCCGTTACTTTCATTTACAATGTAAACGGCCCCACAAAGAAATAGTTATTGCCCAGGGCACTCCTGGAAGTGCATGAGGGAAACTGTCCCAGCCTGTCAGGGCAGCTGGCAGGGAGCTGCCTGTCTGTAATGTCACTCTCCTGTCTGTAATGTCACTCTCCTGTCTGTAATGTCACTCTCCTGTCTGTAATGTCACTCTCTGCACTGGGTTTTGTGGTTCTTGAGCAGTGCTGCTGTGGTGGTGTTTGCAGGGGTCCCAGGATGAGGGAAGAGATGAGAATCTTGACTCCATGTTTCAGAAGGCTGATTTATTATTTTATGATATATATTATATTGAAATGATGTATTAAAAATATACTAAAGCATAGAAGAAAGGATTTCATCAGAAAGCTAGCAAGGAATAGAAAGGAATGGAATGATAATAAAATCTTGTGGCTGACCAGGGAGTCTGAGACAGCTGGACTGTGATTGGCCATTAATTAAAAACAACCAACATGAGACCAATCAAAGATTCACCTGTTGCATTCCACAGCAGCAGATAATTATTGTTTACATTTCGTTTCTGAGGCCTCTCAGCTTCTCAGGAGAAAAAGATCCTAGAGAAAAGGATTTTTCATAAAATATGTCTGTGACATGCTGCCTGTTGCACTGCTTGACTTCACTCTGCCTGTTCTGTGTGTGAAATGAACTCCCTTTCCCCATGCCAGGTGAGGTGGAGCTGGAGGAGTACTACCCAGCCTTCCTGGACATGGTGAGGAGCCTCCTGGATGGGAACATCGACCCCACTCAGTATGAGGACACCCTGAGGGAGATGTTCACCATCCACGCCTACATCGGCTTCACCATGGACAAGCTGGTGCAGAACATCGTGCGCCAGGTGAGCCTGGGCTGGGCTGCTCATCTCCCCTCACACACTGCCAGGCTTCTCCCAGTGCCCTGCAGAGCAACGGGCACTGAGCTGAGAGCAAATCCAGAGAAAAGTTCAGTCTGACAGAGAAGTGCCCCAGCAGAAGTTTAGTGAGAGAATTCAGCTTCCATACCAAAACCATCTTAGGGGATTTACCTTTCCCAATGTTTTTTTGAGTTCCAGTCTTTTCAAAATTCTGCCATGCTCAAAATACATCTGTCATTCTGATTTTCTAAGATTTTCTAAGTTTTCTGATGTCTACATTCTTGTAACAAACTTTCTCACACACTTTCTGTAAATAACTCATTGTTTTGCATTCTTTTATAGAAGAAGAAAAATTTGATAGACTTTTAGTTTGGTCAGTGTCATTGGAGAGGTGGCACTTTCACCCTCCAATCCATTGTCACTTTTGGAAAACTATAAATGTTAAAATCAGAAAATAAATTTCCCTCTTCTTCACCTTGAAAGCAGCAGTGTATGCGCTCGTGTTGTTTCGTGTTCTTTAGTGACAAACATCTAAGGCAAATGTCACACAAAAAATGTCAGGTTCTTCTTACTCAAATCTGTCTCCCAGCTGTAGTTTTATAGTTAAGGCACATCAGCCCCTCACTCTCCTCTCTTCCTTTCATTGCAAAGTCATGAAAAAGAGAGTGAAATATGGGAAGTCTCTGGAGTTTGCTGCTTCAGCTGAGTGTGATGCCATGCTGAATTTTACATTCCTTTCATGACACACTGGAGTTAACTCTTGGCCCAGGTTTGCTGACTGAATTCCCCCTTTTTTAATGGAAGCTTCACCATCTAGTGAGCGATGACATCTGCTTGAAGGTGGTTGAGCTCTACCTGAACGAGAGGAAGCGAGGAGCTGCTGGGGGGAATTTGTCATCCCGCTGTGTCCGGGCAGCAAAGGAGACCAGCTACCAGTGGAAGGCTGAACGGTGCATGGCAGATGAGAACTGCTTCAAGGTGAGACCTTGCTGCCAAGGGAACTTCACAAAATCACTGAAAAACTTCAGGAAGTCTCCAAGGTGACATTTCACCTGGGAGAAGTTGGGTTTGGAAGCTCCAAGGTGAGAGAGTGAGCAATATGGAGAGAAGGTACCAAAATCAGAGCCCAGGCAGTGAGGGGACGTCGTGGCTCACTGAGAAGCCCTTCTGCTTCTCTCCTAGCTTCTATTTGTTGTCCAAATGACTTGTGAATATGCAGCATTTTATTGTGAATCCCTGTGGCAAATATTTTCTGTAACTTTATCCCAGGTCATGTTTCTCCAGAGGAAAGGACAGGTGATCATGACCATTGAGCTGCTGGATACAGAAGAAACTCAGACAGAAGATCCTGTGGAGGTCCAGGTAACACCACAGTGATCATAGGGTCTCTGTACCACAGAGCAGATGTCTAAGAATGAGGAAACTAATTTCCCTGCTTTCTTGTTCCAAACTGTGAGGCTTTGCCAGGAGGACAAGTTTGCCTGGGAGGTGGGCAGATGACTTGTGGGGCTGTGGCCATTGACAGAAATGGTGCTTTAGCAAAAGAGTATCAGCATAAATCAGCCTCAGAATAATCAGCTTGGAAATAAACAGATTCTTTGCAGTGATGTTTGTCCTGATGAAGTGAAATCTCACTGGAACTTGTCTCCCTCGTGTAGCACCTGGCAAACTACATGGAGCAGTACGTTGGGGTGGAAGGAGCTCCCAACAACCAGAACGATGGCTTCCTCCTGAAACCGGTCTTTCTGCAAAGGTGAGCTGCTCCCTGCCCTGAGCCACACCTGCAGCAGCTGCTGCTGCCTCCTCCCTGCCCCTGTGCCAGGGGCTCTGGGTGCTGTGCCAGCCCTGGGGGAATGCACTCACCTTTGGGGGCTGCTCCAGGCCAGTGAGCTGCATGGGAATGCTGAAGGAGAAATTTGTGATCACTGAGGTTTGTTCATGGAACTGTGTTGGAATGGAGCAGGATGGACTCTGGATGGGATTCTGGGTCTACTTTGTTCCCATTTCACTAAATATTTGTCAGAAGATATGGAGAAAGATCCCAGAGAGAGCCTGAAATACAAAACATGCAAATACAAGTCCTATACTTGTGCTGTGAGCCCTGTCAGCTGAGGAGAGCACTTCACCAGGTGTGACACATGCTTTGTCATCCTTGTTTTGCTCCAGGAACCTGAAGAAGTTTCGCAAGTGGCAATGCAAGCAGGTGAGGGCCCTGCGCAGCGAGGTCAAGAGCTCCTGGAAGCGCCTGATCGGGGTGGAGAGCGCCTGCAACGTCGACTGCCGCTTCAAGCTCAACACCCACAAGATGATGTTCATCATGAACTCTGAGGATTACATGTACAGGAGGGGAGCTCTCTGCAGAGCCAAGCAGGTACATCTCCCTTTTGCTCCCTCGGCAGCCCAGGTGGTAGCAGAGGTTGGGGGTGGGAGGTAAAATGTAGGTACCAATAATTCCGATTCCACAGTACCAATTGCAGGAATTGTGGCTTAATTCTTGCAAGATGCACCCAAAAGTTACTGCTCTATGTTGGGTGTAACACAGAGGAGGGCTGGTGAATGCTCTGTACTTTGGATTAGTTTAGCAGCCTTTTCTTTACATGCAAATTCTAAGTGGGAGTGGCAGCCATTAGGAAATAGGGGTGGTTAAACGGTCTGCGGTTTCCTGTTTCCGTTTGTGCTGTTCCCAAAGCACTGCACACCTCAGGTAGAGCTGAGGGCTTTGGCTTTTCCCCCAGGGACCTCTCAGTGATCTTTACTGCCCTGCTCCCAGGTCCAGCCCGTGGTGCTGCTGAAGCACCACCAGCAGTTCGAGGAGTGGCACAACCGGTGGCTGGAGGAGAACGTGTCCATGGAGGCCGTGGATGTGGTTCAAGACTGGCTCATGGGGGATGAGGATGAGGAGATGGTGCCCTGCAAAACCACCTGTGAGACAGTGAATGTCCATGGGGTGCCAGTGAACAGATACAGAGTCCAGTACAGCCGCCGTCCTGCTTCACCCTGAGCACCCAGAGATGCAGAGCTCTGCTGGTGAAGCACATTTACTATGAGAATAGTGGTGGGAATGCAATGTATGTATTAATGATATTTATCCAAACAGCATTTTACTTTGGATTATCATGTATTTTCCATATGGCATAGACTTGTCTCCTTGCAGTGTAATCCTCCAGCCATCATGAAGAGACTTTGAAAAGCTTTTGTGGGAAGGGGGCTCTTGGCACTGCCACACACTTTTTAGCAGTTTCCTGGCTTTAGGCCACTGCTGAACAGCTCAGTGAGGGGGTGAGCTACCACTAGTGGCTTTGTTGGAAAGGTGGAGCTGGGCTGGTGTTTGAGCAGATGCTGGCAGCTGCTTCCACTTCCAAGGGTTTGATATTCCCTATCTTCCTGACTTTGTGCTGTCTTGGAGCCTGAAGAACTCTTCACTGTACCCTGGGAGTGCCAGCAGGGCTGAGAGCCCCTGGCACAGGGAGGCTTTGTTATCCCTGTGACCCAACAAGGCAACAAATGACTCTTGTTCCTGGTGCTCTGGTGAGAAAAATGCCAAAACTGACACGAGGATGGCCAGCACTCAAGGCTCTGACTCTCCTTCATCAACCAATTGTTCAGGAGCCTGAACTGAGGGAAGAACCCTGAGCTGTGGTGCTGGGATGGGAGTGATGCTCAGCCAGAGATCCTGCAGCTGCTGGCATTGCTTTGCGAGCTGAGGAGCTGCTGCAGACTCTGCCTTCCACGGGGAGGAATATCCATGGGGAGGAACGTCCATTGCGAGGTCTGGCCCGGTTTTTGGGTTTGTTTTTGCATGTTGGTGGGCAGCTCCGGAGCTGGGCGTTTCCCTGTGCGTGCCCTGCCCCCGGCGCTCCGGGGCTGCAGCACATCGGTGCCATCGGCAGATGGAGCTCCTGGAGCACAGCTGGGAGCTGAGATCCAGCCCACGCACTCTGCTGTTTCTGCTGGGTCAGCACAGGCGCTGGGTTTGCAGGGACACACGGAAATCTGCGAGGAGCAGAGGGAGATCCAGCCACAACCGTCCTAGACGAGCATCCATACTGCTATTGAAGCTTTTTTTGCCATGAAGCCTAACACAGCCTGCCCTGATCCCTGCAGAACACTACATCTGACTTAATCTAGTGAGAAATCAAGGAAATTGACTGGTGTCTGTCCTGCAGCCCCACTGTGACTTCACTCCTGTTTTTCAGGGGCCAAGGGCAAGCACGCTGTCCGTGGAGTGTATTACAAAATTAACATTTTTGAGGCATACCCAGCCTCCTTTCAGCTTTGCTTCCAACTTTTCCCTGGCTTTTGGGGCAATAACCCCCCCCACCCCGAAACTTTCTGTGGCTTTGATTTTTAGGTCATGATTTCTGCCAGACCTAAGGAGCAGCCTGTAGGATTTGTCCTGGGTTATTTCCACTGTACGACATTTGGTTTCGCAATTGTCTCACTTGACAGTAGAAAAATTGGCCTTTGGGGTATGTTTAATAGAAAACTGTCCCAAGTCTTTGTCTTTTTTGCAAAATAATCTGTGGGAGGGAAGGAGGGAGGCCACTCTCTGGCATTTGTGGCCACTTGCACAACCACTGCCAGCAGAGACTTTTCAAGAGTCTGTGTTCTCCTGGGCTGGGTTTCTGCTAAACTTTGGTTCCTGAAACGATCTGAAGGTTCTTCTCCTGCCCTCCTTGCAGTGATAAGAGACCACGAGGCTCTGCAGGGGCTGGGGGGAGCAGGGGGACAAGCCCAGTGCCAAGCACAGTGTCCCCCTTTCCCTTCCAGCCAGCTCACCAAAACACACCTCAGTCCTGCTCACCTCTCTGCTGTCTCCCAGTGGAGATGACAATTGTGCCAAATTTTATGGTTTTATGATACAGAAAACTGTTTACTAGAAAATAGATGGCAACTCGTGGCTTAAAATGTATTTGATTCCAGGTGTCCCAAGGTGGGCAACACACCTGGGCACCGTCCTGTTCCATCACCCATTCTAAGTGTACTTCAGGTATTTTTAAGCATCCTTATTTTGTAAACCTTAATTTATAATCTGAACTGATTAAGCAAGACTTTTGCCCTTTACAGTGCTATTGTCTCAAAGCTGAGAGTAGCAAGGGATGTGAAGGGAATATCAGGCAGGTTTGAGAGGGGCTTGTTCATGTCTGAGGGTTTCAGCTGTGTAACTGCACGACCTTGAGTCAAGAGTTTGTTCTTCCATTTGTTTGAAGGATCTTTGCTTTTGGGCTTGTAATTGCTTTGCCAGCTCCTTGAATGTAGTTTTTTTTATATTTATTTGCACATTCAAGTAAAATAAAATATTGATTTTAAAAGTCTGCTGCTCTCACTGTTTTACGTTTCTTTCCAACTAATTTAAACTTTGTGACAAACCCCCAGAATTGATTGTCTTTTACCTGAAACTGGATTTTAAATGGGAGAAAAAAGCAATGGAAAGGTTGAAGTTCCTGGACAGGCTGATGCAGCTGTGTGACAGCAAGTGCTCTGTGAGGGTGTGAGCAGTGCACTGCTGATGGAAAAGGGAAATACATTCCCTGCAAGCAGAGATCCCACGCAGGAGCTGGGGCTGCACTCACCAAAACCCCTCCTGCAGCAGGGAGCCCAGGGGGTGGCACAGTTGCTCCACCAGAGAGGTCTCAAAGCAAACATTGGAAGGGCTGGAGCTGTGCCAGGCCTTGGCATGGAGCTCAGGGCAAGGTTCTTCCCCCCGAGGCTGCTGGGCACTGCCCAGGCTCCCCAGGGAATGGTGCCAAGGCTGCCAGAGCTCCAGGAGCGTTTGGACACAGAATTCCAGAATCACAGAATCACTGGGTTGGAAGAGACCTCCAAGACCATCAAGTCCAACCCAGCCCCAACAGCTCAACTGAACCCTGGCACCCAGTGCCACATCCAGGCTTTGTTAAACACACCCAGGGATGGGGACTCCACCACCTCCCCGGGCAGCCATTCCAGAACTTCATCACCCTTTCTGTAAAAAACTTTTTCCTGATATCCAACCTGTATTTCCCTTGGTGCAGCCTGAGGCTGTGTGCTCTGGTTCTGTCAGTGCTGCTGGAGAAAGAGCCCAGCCCCAGCTGAGCCCAGGCACCTTTCAGGAGCTGCACAGAGTGATGGGGGCACCCCTGAGTCTCCTTTTCTCCAGGCTGAGCACCCCCCAGCTCCATCAGGGGTTCCTCACAGGGTTTGTGTTCCCAGCCCCTCAGAGGTGCTCAGGGTGGGGTTTGGGGGTCTGTGCAGGGACAGGGGCTGGATTTGATCCCTGGGGGTCCCTCCCAGCTCTGTGACCTTTTCAGCTTTTCCCTGCCCAGGCTCAGAGCGGTCACACAAAGATGCAGGGCCAGGGGCTGGATTTGATCCTTGTGGGATCCTTCCAGCTCTGGATTGACTTCTTGCAGCCTGGTTCCTGCCTTGCAGCACCTTTGAGGTGAGGCACAGCCCCAGGAATCCCTCACTGAACACAAGCAAAGCTCAAGAGAAGGGGCTGATCCCAGTTCCCAACCCCACAAGCACATCTGCTACAGGTTAAGACAACACAACTGCAACCATGAAAATAACCCTCCACCCGCCTTTCCCTCAGCCTCCCCAAATTCCTGGCTAATAACATGTTTAAGTGTGTTCCCTGTGAGCTCTGCAGGACAAATGAATGAGTGGATTTTGCAAATGAAGCTGTAGTGATGTGACCCAGAGCTGATAGGAGTTTCCTTGACATCATCCCCAACACTTCCGTTGCCATAACAAAAGGCAGCTCTGCTCTCTGGGCAGCCCCCTGCTCACTCACAGGGAAACAAACTCTTGTTCTCCCCAGAACAATCCTCTGTGCACAGAATGATTGGATTAAAATGGTGCTGGTGGGCTCTCAGAGGACACAGCCCACTTTGCACAAGTCTTCTCTTGGCCCTCTCACAAAGGGGATGTTCTCTGTGCTGCACAGCCAGATGTGACATGAGAGCTCTTGGAAATATATTGGAGTGAAGTGGACGACAGCAAACAGCTTCAAAACATCCCTCAGGTTTGCAGGATGGGATAGGTATAAATGGTTTGCACAATTAAACTCAGAGTTGTTAAAGGGAGTACCTGAGTTCAGCATTTAACATTCCAGGATGTTTTTTAATTGTTTCCTCATCACAGGGATGCACTGGGAGAGCTGAGGCTGTGAACCAGTGAGAGAGTCTGGTGAGCAAACACAAACTGAGGTTTTCTTCATGTTTTAGCCATTCCTCTGGATTAGAACTAACTAATTCAATTCACAGACTAAATTAAAGTCTAGCAACTCCTAACCTGTGCTAAAGAGGAGTTAATTAAACTCCTAGTTAACTAAACTCCTAGTTAACTAAACTCCTAGTTAACTAAACTCCTAACCTGTGCTAAAGAGGAGTTAACTAAACTCCTAGTTAACTGAACTCCTAGTTAACTAAATCCTAACCTGTGCTAAAGAGGTCATTCTGATGAATGAAAAAGGAATGATGATGATGATGATGATGATGATGATGGTGATGATGAGGCTGTGTCAGACCAGGTAACCCCCACCCCACTGTCACTATGTTGCTGAGAAAGGCCCCTAAAAATCTATTCCAGAACACTGAGCTGTAGGGGTGTTAATAAGCTTCAAATATTCCTGGAAAATGTCTTCACGTGGACTTTTATGGTGTGAAGTGAAAACTGCCAGCAAGCAGAAGAGCAGCTCTGAAAAGCCTCCCTGAGCAGGGTGAGGCTGAGGAGAGTCTGGGATCACCCAGGGTGGGATCCCAGAGGAACAGGAGAGCTGTGGGACGAGCAGGAGGAGAGGAGAGGATTCCCTGGAGCCATGGACAGTCTCAGGCTGGCCCAGGGAGAAGGAGGGGACCTGTGACAGAGATTTGAGGGCACCTTGAACGTGCAGAACCTGCGGAATCAGCTCTGAGCTGCTGCTCAGGAACCCCCTGGAGCTGCTGGAACAAAGCAGCCACAGTGAATCCCATCTTTACCCACCACAGTTTGCTCTTCCAAGCCTCCAAGATGTATGGGACAGGCCAGGTGGGGTTTGTACCCTCCCTCTGAGCTCTGAAATCCCCAGCCTGATTTCCAGCATTACATCTTTTGGGTTCAGAGCCACGGAATGGAAGAGCCCCTGCTCCCAGGAGATGATGTATTGCACAATGAATTACTTTAAAACCAAATTGTTGCCCCACAGGGCAGGGATCACACGACTTAAAGAGATGTTAACAAGCCGTGACAAACCTCTGGCATCAGAATTTTCAGGCAAGCTGTTCTGCATCTAAGGCAGTCACTAAAGATCACACAGCATCTGAAAAATGAAGGATACAGCGATGAGTAACCCCTCTCTGCTCCACTCCAGAGACCTGCCCATAGGAAGCAGGGCTGTGATTTGCACACTATCTGAACCTGATTATGGCTAATTTTTTGCATACAGAGCATGGAAAGGATCCTGGCTGAGGCATGGAAAATATGTGGCCACATGAGTCATTCTGCAATGGTTCATAAATCCTGAGAGAATCACAAAAGCAAAACATCTAACATTGCATCTTCCCTCTCCCTGCCAGTGGAACTCCACCTCTTGACACGCTCGGCACAGGGATGTGGGAATATGGTGAAAGCAAAGGAAATAGGATCATTTTCTCCTTGGAATAGAAGAATCTCATCAAACAGCAGCCAGGCTCAGATTTGCAACCTTCACAGAAGAGGCCATTCATGAGGCGAGGAGAAAGAAACGAGCTGCTCCTCGGCTTGCCAAACCAAATTTACAGTTCCTACTGCCTGGGCTCCAGCTCCTGTCCTTCCTTCCTTCCCTGCAGAGCCAGGCAAGGGCTGCAGAGCACAGCCCAAAGCCCAGCACCCTCCTGTCCCACTGCACATGGTGGCCAGGGCCACTCTGGGGCTCTGACACAGGAGATGGGAGAGGATTTAGGTGTCAGAACTCAGCACATCCCTCTGGGTGTCCAGGGTTGCCCAGAACCCTGCCAGGGGGCTCAGAGACCCTGGCACACAGCCCAGAGCACCTGCGGGTTTGATTTTGACCCCTGGAGCAAGTTACCAGCTTTGTGTGAGGACATGAAAGTCACAGAAGTTTAAATAGTATAATAATAAAATTATCACAGGGTGAAAATGTAGATTTTAGGATTTTTGGTACGGGGGTTGTGGGGACAAGATGGAGGAACTTGGGTGTGTCCAGCCTTTCTTCTTCTTCTTCTTCTTCTCCATTTTCTGCAGTGATGTTGGCACTTTGGGATTGGTTTAGAGTAGAAGTGCACTGTCTAACATAGGTGATCGGTGTTGGGAATTAAGTGTAAATATACGTAGTTTGTAATATAAAAAGACAACACTGCCTCGGGGGTGCTCAGAGTGCCTGTGGCTGCCCTGCTGAGCAGATCTCGGCTGGGCAGAAAGAAAATGTTATAGATAAGAATTAATAAACAACCTCAAGACAGAAAAGTGAAGAGCCCTGACTCGTTCTTCGGAGGCGTGGGCAAAACCATCCTGCACATCTCGGGGCAGCAATTAACAACCAAAAACCTGAGATTTAGGAGCTTCCCAGAGCAGAGCGCAGAAGGGACCTGCTCTGGGGGTTAGAGCAGGGGGACCTGGCAGGAAAGGCTCTTAAGGCTCATTTAACCTCTGCCAGGGCCTGTTACAGCATCATCTGGGCTGTCTGCAGCTCCCTGTGCTGCTCTGGGTTCTTATCCCAGGCAGAGTGGGGATGGTGCAGGGTGGGACTGCTCAGCTCTGGGAAAAAGCAGCTTTTTGTGGGGCAGGAGCGGCTGGAGCTCCCCATTATCTCCCCACCAGCAGGGACTTCCTGAGTGCCCTTTGCAGGCCCCTTTCCTTTCCTTTCCTGCTGCTTGGAGCTGCTCTCCCTGTCCCAGTGCTTTATCAGAGGAAGCAAAACTTCTCCTCTCTCTGCCACCCACCCTTGGTGTGTCATGGTGCTTCTGCTGCTGCTTTCCAGTGCAACCCAGAGGACTTTTGACCATCCTCTGCAGTAAAAGGTGCAGGAGCTTGGTGCTGTTTAGCCAGGAATAAAAGGGAATAAAAGGGAATAAAATAAAATAATAAAATAATAAAAGGGAATAAAATAAAAGGGAATAAAAGGGAATAAAAGGGAACAGAGAAGGGCCCAGCCTGATCTGGAGGCTGCAAGGCTGACACTAAAACCCTTCCATTGCCAGAACACAAGTCTGCAGGAGCCCCCTGGAATCACTGGCAGATCTGGGTGGTCTGCAGCTCTGATATCCCCCTGTTTGTAATACCAGCAAATGTTGTGACTCAGGCTTTAGGAAAAGACCTCGGCTCACCCACAGAGCCACCCAGGTCTCTGTGGTGGGAGGATGCTCAGCATTTCCATGGGCTGAGCTGCGTGGGTTCTGCTCATGTGCAGACTGCACCAAACCCCACCACATTTGTTATTTCCAGGAATATTCCGGAGCAGGAAGGAGACCCAGATGAGTCACTTGAGCCATCATCTCACACTGAGGATGAAGTGCAGCCCGAAAACACTCCAGGCCTGGGTGAATAAACCCTCCCAGTCCCACTCTGACGCTGGGGGTGTCCAGTGGTGCCAACCCCTCCATCCCCTCATCCTGCTGCTCCTTCCGAGAGTTAAGGAGCAGCAGGAGCAGGAAATGCGTAAGCAAGGTCCCTTGTGCTGCTGCTGCTGCTGCTCCCACACAGCTCTGGGCTCCGCCAGACCCTGCACTGCCATGGGCACCCTTGGGAACAGGCAGCTCCTGCTCTGCTGTGCCCTCTGGGGACTCTGCCTGGCCTCGGATTATGATGGTGAGTGTCTGCTTTGGGTCAAAGCTGCCTCTTGTTAAAGTGCTGCGTGTTTGGATCTTTGTAAGATCCCTGGAAGCTCATTTTTTAATGGGTTCACATGGGAGGATGCTCTGATAGAGCTTCGTGTGGGCTCTTGTTGAACAGAGGTGATACAGCAGAGAAAGAAGCTGGGGTGGAAGAAACCAGAAAGAGAAAGGAAAAATAGAGGAGCAGTAAACCAGAAAGGACTCAAAAGCTAAATCTTTAGGTAATTATACACCCAAAGCCACAACTTTACACTGGAGTGGCTCCAGAACTTCAGATTGTTGTGAAAGCCCAGCAGAGGAATTGTTCTCTGGATTCCCAGGCCTGTTCATGGCTGTACATGGGAATTTCTCTCTGGATTCCCAGGCCTGTTCATGGCTGTACAGGGGAATTTCTCTCTGGATTCCCAGGCCTGTTCATGAATTTACAGAGGAATTTCTCTCTGGATTCCCAGGCCTGCTGATGGCTATAGAGCATCACAGTCCATTGTGAGCTGTGGGAAACCACAGGGCAAAGGAATCAGGGCTGTTCTCATAAAGGTGGCTGAGGGTGGCTCCTGCACACCTAACTCTGCCAGCCAGCTTTTTCTGTCCACTCAACAGCCTTTCCAGAACATTCCCAGTTGTAGGGACCCCAACAGAAAAGACAAAGAGCTGCCTTTGGGGTGAGCTGTGTGCTCAGCCTGTACAGAGTGTCCAGCTGAGTGAGGAACGGGCTGAGTGAGGAACAAACTGAATAGGAACAGGCTGAGTGAGGAATGGGCTGAGTAAGGAGCAGGCTGGGTGAGGAACACACTGAGTGTGTAATGGGGAGAGTGAGGAACAGGCTGAGCAAGGAGCAGGCTGAGTGTGTAACGGGCAGAGTGAGGAACAGGCTGAGGAACAAACTGAATAAGGAACAGACTGAGTGAGTAACAGGCCTCCATCCCCTCCCAGATTACTCCCAGAACAGCACCAGCGAGCAGCCCAGTGCACCAGAGGTCACCCCTTGTCCCCGAGCCATCCCAGGGGACCAGGCCACGGTTAACAACGTCACCTACCTGCTGATCCCCGAGGCCACCCGTGCCCAGCTGGGCAGTGCCGTCACCGTGCGCCTCATCCCGTGTCTGTATGTGCTGGTGTTCCTGCTGGGGCTGCCCTCCAACGGCCTGGCCCTCTGGGTGCTGGCCACGCGGGCCGAGCGCCGGGCCCCCACCGTGTTCCTGATGAACCTGGCCATGGCCGACCTGCTGCTCATCTCCGTGCTGCCCTTCAAGATCTCCTACTACTTCCTAGGCAACCACTGGCCCTTTGGGGAAGGGCTGTGCCGCCTCACCACGGCCCTTTTCTACGGCAACATGTACGGCTCCGTGCTGCTGCTCAGCTGCATCAGCGTGGATCGCTACCTGGCCGTGGCTCACCCCTTCTCCTCCCGTGCCTTCCGCACTCCCACCTTTGCTGCCAGCACCTGTGCCGGGGTCTGGCTCTGCTCTGCTGCCCTGACGCTGCCCCTGACCCTGCAGCAGCAATCCTACCCCCTGCTCGGGGCAGGCCTCACGCTGTGCCACGATGTCCTGCCCAGGCATGAAGATGATGGGTTCTACTTTTATTATTTCGTGGTGTTGATCTCCTGCGCCTTCCTGCTGCCGCTGGTGCTGCTGGTGCTGAGCTCGGGCGCGGTGCTGCGCGTCCTCCTGCGCGGGGGCGGCCGCTACGGCCACGCTGCCAAGCTCACAGCCCTCATGGTGGTCACCCTCGTGGTTTTTTATGCTCCCAGTAACATCCTGCTGCTGCTTCACTACTCCAGCCCCTGCTCCCGGCTTCACGGCCGGCTGTACCTCAGCTACATGGTCAGCCTGGCCCTCAGCACCTTCAACAGTTGCGCCGATCCCTTTGTCTATTACTACGTGTCGGAGGATTTTCGGGAGAAGGTGAGGAGGAGAGTGTTCAGGGGCAGCAAAAAAACCACCACGTCCCTAAAGACCTCCAAGGAAACACTGCCCCGTTCCAAGCACTCGCTGGTGTGAGCCTCCAGGGCACTCATCATGCACACAGAGGGGATAAGAGGAATTCAGAGCTGGAATTCCACAAGTTTCACCCTGAACAGCACTCCCCAGGAGCCAAGTGCTTTCCCCTGTCTGCACAAATATAAGGATGAATAAAGCCAGGCTGTGGGGTTCTTTGCCCAGACAAGATGCTGAGTGCTGGACACATCCATCCTGCACTGGGACACTGCCTGCAGCTTCTCAGCTGGTCCCACACCACCAGGGATGTTCCTCCCCATACAGCTGGGTCTGGTGTTCCTAGCCTGCCTTCCTGCCTTGCTCTCTGTCCTTAAATGCATATTCCCTTCCCCTAAAACTGAAAAAGAGCCATCGTTGCAAACCCAAATTTCTAAATGTTTCAAAAGCCACTCTCCTGAACTAAACCAGTCTGTCAAAAGAGTGCAGAGTGCTGCTGGCTTGTGTAGCAAAAACATTCTTGGCTTGATTTGTCAGCAATGTCAGCCCACTGTTGGTAAAAGGTGTAAAAATCCCCTTCACTCATCCCTGTTTTGCAAATCACCCTTGGCATCCATAATTTCTTTTAGGCAGAGGTTGTATTAATGGATTTTGTAAAAAAATGATGTCTCATGGAGGGAAATAGTAAAGTAGGAATGGAGCAAAGCCTCTGGTACTCCACACTCCCTTCGTGTAATGTCACCCACAGCCAAAAGCTGGCTCTGATCAAAGAGGTGCTCAGGTTTGTTGTTTGTTGGAACCTGCTGCAAATCTGACAAAATGCAGCCTGTTCATCTCTCAGACACAACTGGGGCACAGCTCTGAGAGCAGCCAGGTAGAAAATGAGCAATAAACCTCTTTGGAGCTCCTTAACTCTTTCGTTTTCCCAGCACAGGCTTGACAACATAAAGCGTGAATAAGAGGCAGAGAGGATTGTCTTAAAATCAGTTTTTAATAAAATATTTATCAGAATCTAAAACAAACACTTTTCTGGACTCAGACTTGCTAAGATGTGTGTGAACAAACCAACAACTGGTCAGAGAGCTGTTTGTGTGTACCTGTGGGGGCAAAAGGCAGGGGAAACACAAAGCTGGGCTCCAGGTGCTGGGCACTCAGTCAGAAACAGCAGGGACTTAAAAAAACCCCAAGCCCAAACCCAAAGCCAGGCTGGTAGAGGTTTTCTAAAGAGTTTCTCTATTCACAATAATGAAAACCAGGTTATTGTGCATTAAATGTCAACAGTGAGTGTGAGCAAAGCAAGTGCTGGTGTGTCAGGGATGTTCTTCAAGCAAGCTGAACATTCTTCTGGTATTTGCTTTCTACTGAGGCTGATTAAGAAGGAGGGGAAGAGGCAAGACCAAAACACAGGACAAGAAAGAACAAGAGGAACTATTGCTTTAAAATAAATACCATGGTAATGATTACTCTGCATAATGTACAGTTACAAATATATAAATATTAATTTCCTTGAAAGGATTGCAAGCATCAATCACTGATAACTAGCACTGCTGCAGCTATTCAGTCACAGAACTCGATGGAAGAAGAGATTTCTGTGTCTTACAAACCCACTGGCACTTTTCTCCTTTTGCAGTGAGGGACCATCAGGAAAAGAGAAATATCTCGGACAGAGGGAGGCAAAGTCTCTAAACCAGAATAACCCAAAGCAGCAGCAGCAGCTGCTGGCCTTGCTGGCTTTGGCTTTCCAGCACCCAGCTGGCCTTTTCCTTGGTGGAAAAAAAATAAAATAAAACCAATCCTTCTGTCGAAACTGCCTGGCTGAGGTGCACAAAGTGGGAGCCTGAGCTGTCCTTGTGCTCTCAGGGACAGGAGGGAGACTGAGCAGAGCTGGGCCTAAGCCTGTGAATGGCTTTGAGATTGTTCAGCTGTGCTGTGTCCAGTGCTGCTCAGGGATCCAGTCCTACAGTTTCTGTATTCCAAGCAGGATGTTGAACAATGGAGGAAAAATAATCTATGATTTTTTTTCCCCTAGATAAGAATGAATGATGGTTACAAGAAACATGAACTGCAAATGTGGGACAGGGGAGAGCTCTGGACCCTCAGCTGGGGTGGAGAAGGGAGCAGAGACCTCCTTTATTCCTGTGATGGGGGGAAAAGGCAGCCACAGTGGTGGAACTGCAGGTTCCTTGATTCATTTCCTTCAATAAAATCACCTTTTTTTCTTTTTAGCCACAAAGAGGAGCTGGTTTGGTGCAGCAAGAGCAGGGGGAGGCAGAGGCTGCCAGGAGCAGAGGGACTGGAAGTGCCAAGGCTGGGGTGAAGTCAGGATCCAGAAATCCTGTTCCATCCCCTCCCACACACTGCCCTGCTCTGTCTGGCTCTGAGGACATCAAAGCTGCTCTGCCTTTGCCTTCTGAGGGTCCAGGGCTCTCTGGCTTTACTTTGAATTGTAAAACAGAAGCCAGACTCCTCTGCCTCCAGCACTGGCACAGAGATCCCTCAGACAAGGCCCTGATTGATGGGCTGGCACCACCAGCAGGAATTATTTACCTGGCAGCAGCAGGGGGATGTGTGCAGCTGGAATTAGGACATTACATGTCCCACAGCCTGAGGAAAGTGAAGAAAACCAAGTTTAATTCTTGGCTGGAACTCCCCATCCTCACCTCCTCATCCCCAGGGGGAGGTCTGAGTGCCCAAGGATCTGTGAGAGGACCAAGAAATTTAAAAAACGCCTTCAAATATCTCTCCAGAAGCATTCACTGGGTGTACAATGGGTGAGAGAGAGGAGAGGAAGACCAGAAAAGGGCTGAGGAATCCAGAGCACAGGTCCCAGCTCCTGGATGAAGGCAGTGACAGCCATCACCAGGGTGACCAAATGCCTCATCCTCAAACTCACAGCACCAAACAGCTGCAGCCTGAACCAGCAAACAGCAGGGTTTGTATTGTGCACTTTTGAGTTTTAGAAAAGGAAAAAAAAAAAAAAGAAAAAGAAAAAAAGGAATCTTGTTGCAGCTCACACTAGGCCTGTTATTTACCCAGGGATAAATATTGACTCAGTCCTGTGTGTGTACACAATAGCCAGCCAGGACAGTTGCTTGCAGGAGGTGGAATTTAGTTTAAAGGCATTAATTTACCTGCCAGGCAGGAATGCAGCTGGCAGGGTGAGGGCAGGATCTGCCCCTGCACACCCTGGACCCCCATCCCAGCAGGATCCCCACGAGGGGAGGCTGGCACAGCTGCCAACTTCTGAGGCAGCTCAGAAATTTCTGGGAACTTCAAGACCCAGACCTTCATCATGTCAACTGCATTCTGCAAATGTCTGGCCCCAGACAAAAAGGACTGGAAACTACACATGCCCAACCTCTGGGATACCTCCTGGTTGTCCCCATGTGGACATTTTTCTGGAATAAACTTGCCTTTATTCTGGAATGGAATGTCTACACTGGGATATATTCTTGTCATGGTTCCTGTGTAAACAAGCCTTAAAAATGAATGGAGCTGGGTTTTTTTTTTTCTGTTTCCATTCACCAATAAACACCCTCAAAAGGAGTTTCCACCCTGCTCTGGGTCCTGGTAACAATAGAAGTGGGAAGATAAAATATTAACACTATTTTGCAAGAGGCAATTGCATGTAACTCCTCCAAAGAGAACAATGCTGCTCCAGGCAGGAAGGGAAACTCAAAAATCTTGGCTCCTGCACTTTTGGAAACACAAAGGTTTTCTTTTTAAGTTTTGCCACGTTGCTTGGGGCAGGTCAGACCGAGGGAGTCCAGCCTGTGATGCCAGGGATTGGTACTGGCCAGCAGAGCCAGGGCCTGGACAAGGAGTACCAGGACCAGAACATGCTGTGCTGGATGCCAGTGGGAGCAAAATAAAAGGGGTTGGTGAAGTCAGGCAAACATTTAAAAAGGGCTGTGCCTGGGCCAGGTTCATTTTCAGGCCAGGCTTTGAGGAGAAAGGGGCTGAGAAGGCTGCAAGCAGCCCCTGTCAGCACGTAGTGCAACACAAAGAGGGCTCCCCCACCTCATCCCTGCCTCTGCTGAGGCTGCAAACAGCAGCAGACATGAAGCCTTTCAGCCCTGGCAGTGGATTTCAGTTTTCTCAGGTAAAATGTACCTCCCTGAATTGTGGAGCCACAGGGAAGTGTTTCTCTTGTGGGTGCAGACTGATGGGCTGGGGAAGATGAGCAGCCTCTTGCTATGTCATAATTGGCAAAACACACTGATTTTTTATTATTATAATTTGACCAAAAAACTTCTCAGCCATCTTTCCTCAAACAGCAGTTCAGCTAAGCACAAGGCCTGGACTTAGCTCCTAAGTGTAGCTAGGAAATGGCATTTGCAGAATATCCTGATAGCAGAGAAAACACTTGGAAATGCTCTATAGGTTTGAATTCCAGCCCCTATTTTTTCTCACCTAGAGGGCACAGCATAATGGTGTCCCATCACTGGGAGGGCTCCAAAGAGGATGCACAGGACGGCAGGAAAATGGACAGAAAAATAACTCTGATTGTCCCCCTTAGAGCTCCAGATCTGCCCCGTGGGGCAGCAAAGCCTACAGTTCTGAGGGCATCAGGAAGTAGTCATCATTCAGGTTCTGTTCTGCAGCAGGTCATCTGGAGGAGCAAACTCATACAGGAGTCGATTCTGAGCCTCTTCTCTTGATTTAAATTATGTATTTCTGTGGGAAAGAGAACACAAGGAAGAAAAGTCACCTTGCTGTGATGCATCTTTGTGAGATATTGCTGAGCCTGGGCAGAGAAAAGCTGAAAAGGTCACAGAGCTGGGAGGGACCTCCAGGGATCAAATCCAGCCCCTGTCCCTGCACAGACCCCCAAACCCCACCCTGAGCACCCTGGAGGGGCTGGGAACACAAACCCTGTGAGGAACCCCTGAGGGAGCTGGAGGTGCTCAGCCTGGAGAAAAGGAGACTCAGGGGTGCCCTCATCACTCTGTGCAGCTCCTGAAAGGTGCCTGGGCTCAGCTGGGGCTGGGCTCTTTCTCCAGCAACTGACAGAACCAGAGCACACAGCCTCAAGCTGCACCAAGGGAAATACAGGTTGGATATTAGGAAAAAAATATAGGATGGATATCAGGAAAAGGTTTTTTACAGAAAGGGTGATGAAGTTCTGGAATGGCTGCCCGGGGAGGTGGTGGAGTCCCCATCCCTGGGTGTGTTTAACAAAGCTGGATGTGGCACTGGGTGCCAGGGTTCAGTTGAGGTGTTGGGGCTGGGTTGGACTCGATGGTCTTGAAGGTCTCTCCCAACCCAGTGATTCTGTGAATTCTGGAATTCTGTGTCCAAACGCTCCTGGAGCTCTGGCAGCCTTGGCACCATTCCCTGGGGAGCCTGGGCAGTGCCCAGCAGCCTCGGGGGGAAGAACCTTGCCCTGAGCTCCGTGCCAAGGCCTGGCACAGCTCCAGCCCTTGCTGGGCTCCTGTCCCTGTCACCCCAAAGCAAGATCCATGTCCATTCCTCCTCCCCACCTTCCCCTCAGTCTCCTCTGCTCCAGCTGAACACACCCAGTGACAGATCACTCCATTCCCCTGGGGATGAAACCACTGAGGCCCCAGAGCCTTTTACAGATGCCCCATTCCCTTTTTGGGGAGCTGACCAGCACAAGGACACCACAGGTGGCTCAGAGCAGCCGCCTGCCCCTCTGTGGACTCACCATTCTGCTGGGGTGGCCTCAGCCTGGCTGCTGTCCCCTCCCCTGGAGGTGCTGGCCGTGCTCAGCTCTGCCACCAGCTCGAACGTGTCGCCCTCCACGGCGAAGGCGTCGGGGTCGTACTCGTAGGAGTAGTAGGACAGGTCTGTGTGCAGGGGGGGGCCCTCCTCGGCTGCTGGGGGAACCAGAGCTGCAGGAGCTGCAGGAGCAGGGCAGGGCAGCAGGAGGAAGGGGTTTTAGTCAGGGACACCTGGGTGTTGTGATTTCAGGGTTTACCCCAGAACCTCGGGTCCCTCCACTGATAATTCCCTCCCAGGTGTGTCAGTGACCTCTCCTTTCCCCTCCCAGCACTGTCTGTCAGTCCTGGAATTCCAGAAGGGATTGGCAGAACTCAAAGGATGCCCTCTACCCTGTGTAGCCATGATATTTTCTGAAAAATCCTTTCCTGAAGATTTTTTTTTCCTGAGAAGCTGAGAAGCCTCAAGAACAAAATGTAAACAATAATTATCTGCTGCTGTAAAATACAACAGGTAAATCTGTGATTAGTCCATGTTAGTTGTTTCTAATTAATGGCCAGTCACAGCCCAGCTGTCTGGACTGTCTCAATCAGTCACAAACCTTTGTTATTCATTCTTTTTCTATTCTTAGCTAACCTTCTGATGAAATCCTTTCTTCTATTCTTTTAGTATAGTTTTAGTATAATATATATCATAAAAAAATATATCAGCCTTCTGAAACATGGAGTCAACATTCTCATCTCTTCCCTCATCCTGGGACCCCTGTGAACACCACCACACCCCCGGGGGGCATTGGGCCATCCAGGTGTCCTTTGTCCCTTTGTCCCTCCCCTCCTGTCCCTGCTTGGTGGCTCCCTGCCCCTTCCTGCCCCTCTCCCCGGGGTTAAAGGAGCAGCAACCACGGGGTCAGGGAGTTCTGTTGGAGCTGGTGCTGCATTCAGAGGCCTGTGGGCCAGAATAAAGCTCTGGATCCAAACCCTCCATCAGAACCGACTCCTTTCCTTCACTATCGCATTAAAGCTTCTCCAGCACAGGGAAACCTGAGGAGCAGCCCCTGTTATGGGGGGAAGCTCCATCCCAGCACCACCAGAGCTCCTGCAGGCCTGGCCTTGTCTCCAGTGCCAACTGCAGCACCCAGCCAGCCCAAAGTGTCTGTGGGGTGAAACACCACACATCCCACAGCCCAAAGTGTCTGTGGGGTGAAACACCACACACCCAGCCAGCCAAAAGTGTCTCTGGGGTGAAACACCACACACCCAGCCAGCCAAAAGTGTCTCTGGGGTGAAACACCACACACCCGGCCAGCCAAAAGTGTCTCTGGGGTGAAACACCACAGTTGCCACTATTTGGTTCAGCACCAAGAGCCAGGCAAGTTCAGGCACATCCTGTCTGCAATATTGGTAATAATTCCAATACCAGAGAAGGAGGCAGCAGGTGTCAGCACACCTGCACAAGGTTTGGTGGGGTTCACAGGGGAGGGGAGAAGCTGCTGCAAAAGGAGTTTTCAATGTCCCAGTCTGAGAAATTGGAATAAAATGAAAGGAAGGAGGGGGAAGAAAGAGAGGGGTAAAGGGGAAATAAGGAGGAAAAGGGAAAACAAAGGGGGAAGGTAAATAAGGGTGGGAAAAGGAGGAAGCAAGGAGGGGAAAATGAGAAAACAAGGGGGGGAAGAAGAAGAAACAAGGGGGAAAGAAGAAGAAACAAGGAGAGAAAGAAGGAGAAACAAGAAGAGAAAGAAGGAGAAAGAAGGGGAAAGAAGGAGAAACAATGAGGGAAAGAAAGAGAAAAGAGGAGAGAAAGGAGAAACAAGGAGGGAAAGAAGGAGAAAACAAGGGGGAAAAAGGAGAAACAAGGGGAGAAAGAAGGAGAAAACAAGGGGGAAAGAAAGAGAAAAAAGGAGAGAAAGAAGGGGAAACAAGGGAAGAAAGAAGAAACAAGGGGAGAAAGAAGGAGAAAACAAGGGGGGAAGGGAAATAAAGGGAGGCAAAGGGCAATGTAGTTTGAAAAAAGTCTCCTTTTTGAGCATGGAATTAACTGAGGAGCTGAAGTTCAAACCCATCAGCCTGACAGCTGCACACAGCGAGATAAAAGTGCCATTCAGAGGGCAGGTGGCACAGGGGATTCACTCTGCACCCTGAATATCCCTCCTCTGACCAGGCTCCTCAGGTCAGGAGAGCCCCATCTGTATGGGGACATGTCCTGTGTGCCCTCAGCTGTGCATCATTCCATAAAACAAGTGACAAAGCTGCAGGGACACCCTGAGGGAACAGCTCACCTGCTGACTGATCAGTGCAGGCAGCCAATTTTCTTTTCAGCCCAACAAGTGGGAAGGTTTTGAGGCCAGGAACCCACAGCAGAGCCATGGACTCCAGCCTGAAGGAGGAGCTGAGGTACCTCTGCCCCATCACAGTCACCCAGCACTGAAATTTCCATCCCTTTGTGTAGGGACAGATCCAGCACAGGCAGGAGCAGGAATCTCTCCTTTTCCCACTCCCTGCAGCCTGTGCTGACACTGGCAGGTCCCTCTCACCAGGCTGTGCCTCTGTGCTCCCTGTCCAGAGGGCAAAACTGCAAGATAAAGGGCAATGTAGTTTGAAAAAAATCCCCTTTTTGAGCATGGAATTAATTGAGGTGCTGAAGTTCAAACCCATCAGATAAAACTTCCAGGAACAGCAGCAAATCTGTGTTTCCTAAAGTGCTCCTCGAGCCAGCTCAGCTGTCCATCCTTCCTGTGTACACTGCTTTAATCCAAACCAAAGCAAGCTCTGAGGCAGAATTATTGCAGGGAGGAAAAGTCCCCAGCCTGCCCAAAGCTGGCTTGATTTAAAGAGAACACTCATCAAGGCCTTTGAAAATGTTTGTTCTCTAGAAAGAAAAATATCTGAAGGATCTTCCCTGTTGCCTCCCACATCCTCCCAGCTCTGGGCAGGGGAGTCAGGCTCTGTTCCCTCCTTCTTGGCCTCCTCCCTGGGAGAACCTGCCAGACCATGAACTCCTTCTATGAATGGGTGATTGCTGTCCACCAGGGCTGGGATGAACATCACAGGCCTGACTCTTCCCAGGAATTCAGCTCTGGAGCCCAAGCAAAGAGCACAGGCCGAGGTTTCCTGCTGCACACAAACCACTCCCCCAGCCCCAAATGTTTATGCCACGGCCAATGTTTGCTGAGCAGTGATGGGGGGAGAGGAAAAAGAGCCCTGTGCCAGCTCAATCAATCCTGAAAGAGCTGCAGCCCTATGGGGAACACACCAGCCAGGGAATTTTGGGATGACTCTACCTGGAAGCAGAGCTCAGGCTGATGCTTGTGGTAGGAACTGGTGTGGGTGATGGCATTTAATGAAAAAACAAACAAACAAACAAAAACTTCACAAACAAAACTCCACCACCAAACAAAAGTGTCCTAATTCCACCTAGAACTTTCTTCCAGTTCCAGCCATTGGCCCTTTCTGAGTGTTGGAGCAAAACTGTGCAAAGGGCTTGGCTGTGGGGAGAGGCAGGGGCCCAGAGAGCTGAGCCAGGGGGTTCCTGCTCACAGCAGCACTGATACCCCAGCACCACTGCCCCACACACCTGGATGCTGTTTTCCACCAAATCCATGAAGAATCAGCACTATGATGGCAACAAATTGTCCTCCAACATCAGTGGCTGTGCCTTGAGTGCCTTTGGCAGAGGAGATTTATCTTGCAGTTTTGCCCTCTGGACAGGGAACACAGAGGCACAGCCTGGTGAGAGGGACCTGCCAGTGTCAGCACAGGCTGCAGGGAGTGGGAAAAGGAGAGATTCCTGCTCCTGCCTTTGCTGGGTCTGTCCCTACACAAAGGGATGGAAATTTCAGTGCTGGGTGACTGTGCTGGGGCAGAGGTACCTCAGCTCCTCCTTCAGGCTAGAGTCCATGGCTCTGCTGTGGGTTCCTGGCCTCAAAACCTTCCCACTTGTTGGGCTGAAAAGAAAATTGGCTGCCTGCACTGATCAGTCAGCAGGTGAGCTGTTCCCTCAGGGTGTCCCTGCAGCTTTGTCACTTGTTTTATGGAATGATGCACAGCTGAGGGCACACAGGACATGTCCCCATACAGATGGGGCTCTCCTGACATGAGGAGCCTGGTCAGAGGAGGGATTTTCAGGGTGCAGAGTGAATCCCCTGTGCCATCTGCCCCCTTTTATCTCACTGTGTGCAGAAGAACAGAAGAGAGTTAGTGATGTGTGGAAGCAATCAAAGCATCGCTGCATCACAGAGACACTGTCAGAACTACAGGGGATCCCACAGGCTCCAAAATCCACCCAGATCCTTGTGGCCAAGGAGTGACAAGGATCTCAGGAAAGGCACAGCCAGAAATTCAGTGAGATCCCAGTCAGTAACTCAGCTCCTGTTCCAGGGTTTTCTATCCAAACAAATATTGCAGCAGGCTGTGAAGGCACACGAGCACACCCAGAGCTGGGTCCACTCATCAAAATCCTGTCCCACCCTTTTGAGACTCAGTAATTCACCTGAGAAGGACCAGCTGAGGAAGGGGATTCACACAGGAGTTATTACAGCTGAGTCCTGTCACCCTGCAAACTTCCCTGGCAATCAGAGGATCTACAGATGCAAAGAGGATCCCACCCACTTGTTCAAAAAAAGTTTTAAGGTCAAACCTCAGCCATTCTGCTTCTCTGCAGACTTTGGGAAGGCATTTAAAAATGTTCTGACAGCAGCAACAGCGCTGCATCCTGACCTTTCAGGGCCATCTCTGTTCAATTACTCATCTTGAACAGCTGGAATTTATTCCAGCAAACCCACTGGCGTGTGTGGAACTTCACTGTGGGTCCAGAGGGAGCCCCAACACATCCTGCAATTCCCACTGATGGCTGGGAGGCTGCTTGCTCCTCAATTAAAGATCTCAATTAAAGCATCCAGCAGCCCAAGCTGAGCTGCACCAGTCCCATGGCAAACACAGGAGGCTCTCAGACAACACAAACACCACGTGCCTCTCTGAGAACCCAGCATTTGCTGCAGATTAACACACCCAGTCGGTTTTACACCAACCTGCCCTAAGCTTGATTCGGCTCCTGGAGTTTTGCAGCCCTTTAGGAAGTCCCAGATTTAGGCACGGCTCAGCAGAGCCCCTGCTGGAGCACCTGAGCCGACTTAACCCCATCACATGCTCCAGCAGCCCAGGAGAGGCTGCCTGAGGAGGGGCTCATTCATCCGCTGCACTTTGATTCATGTCCCGTGTGCTTGACCTGAGAGGAGCCCTGAGGATTAATGAAAATCACATGCTGGGCCCTTTTCCTGGGGTGGGATTTAGTCAGTTTGATTCCTGAATGCTCATTCTGCCATGGTTGCTCTCAGCTCAGCATCCTCCTGCCAGGAAATTTGGGCACTCCCAGATCCCAGGACAAAGCCAGCTCCAAGTGCTTGTGCTTTGACAAAAATCCCTATGGCACTCAAGTTTGTCCATCTAAAATCTGAATTAAAATGCCACACAAAATGAGATTTTCCCCTTTAGCTCCTTCTGAGCCAGCACTGTTTCTGTCAATTCAGAACAGAAACCACAGAGGGATTTTCCTTTGACTTCAATGCAGATTATTTCAGAAACTCTGTTCTAAACATTTTTTTGGATTGTGGATTACCATCAAGTTCCAGCATTTTTTCCCCAGGTAATCATATCAAATTTTTATTTGAAAATTATGTAATGGCAGCCCCATTTTTGTAGACCTTGGTGTGGCCTCGCATTCCAGCAGTGCCCAAATGAAACACTTTGGGAATGCTGCTTGAAAGGCTTCAGATTGCAAATTTTCCATGCTGAACACATGGCATGTGTATAGAATAAAAGGCAACAAGATATAAATATATTCACAATAAGTCCAGGAGAAAAAAAAAAAAAGGGGGAGGAAAGTAGTAGAGACATTAAACACTAAGACTTGAATGACCATAAGAAAATGTGATAATGGAATATTCACCATGTTTCTGCACCTTAATAAGACAACTGTCCATCAGCTGCTGCCCAAAAAGGAAAGAACAGGATGGTGTCTCCTGTTGGACATGTGTTAGTCTGACTCTGGTGCACAAGGAGGACATGAGGAGCCACAAAACTCCTGAATTTAATTCTTCTCCTGAAGACTTTAACTGGTTTTACCAATTTGTTGGGAGAGTTGGAGGCCAGGGGAAAAAATTAATGAGTGGAAAGCAGCCAGGAAAAATCTAGACCAGTTTATTTACTAGAAACAGCATGAAACAAGCTATTCTATTGACCCTCCACTGCTTCTTGGTGAGATTTATTGTGAGCCATGAGCGAGTTCGACACGAGTCTCGGAAAAAAGTGCACGAACATAAGCACCAAATAAAATGAGCAGCCAAATTCCTGGCTACTCCATCCACTGACCTTAACATTTTTGTTCACTAAGGCTCCTTATTCCAAACAGCAGCTCTGAGAGAACCAAGGCTGCCAGCCCCATTTTTGCACAGAACTGCAGGGACAAAGTTAATCCACCTGGATTTGAGTCCTTGCAGTGGTTTGGGCTCTTGTCAGTTGTTTTTTGGAACACATTACATCAGCCTGGCTTTCAATGGGATCTTTCCAGCTTAATAGTGGAAGAAAAGATCACAGAGAGTGTGTTGTTCAAACACAGCAAGGCTGAGAGAATAGGAGGGTCAGTTGTCCACTCCTACAAACAATTATCTAAATTCTGCAGATGCTGAGCTGGACAGGATTCCTGCATGATTTCCTGGAAGGAAAAGGACTAGGAGAGCTGTCTGCTACTGAATACCTCTCATCCTCAGCTTCCTTGACCTCTTCATCTTTTTTCTGATTTCTGAATATTCTATCTTTTCTATAAGATGGGGAAGTTCTGCATCTTTATTTAAAATGTGCTTGAGAGCCACTTTTACGTAGTACAGAGATAGGACAAACTTTAACCTTATTTAAGAAAGCCTTTGGATAAATGCAAAAGTATTGCATTACCTGCTGGAGTCTGGGGAACACTGGGCTGCTCAGCTGTGTGGGCGTGTGCCTCCCTTTCTTCTGGCAAGTTCTTGGCTGCAAATACAAAGAAAAATAAACTAATTTGTCACATAATTCCTTAATAATGCCTCTCTAGTAAAGGTTTGCATTTCCAGAGATGGTGTAATCAGTTCTCTGATACACTACACACCTCAAAAGCCCATGCAGAATCTCCAAAGCATGCTACATTTCATGGATTCAATTTTTATCCAGGAATATTCACTTCAGATCAAACAGTATCACTCATTTTCTCTTCAATTCATTCTGACTGGTAAAACATGTATCCATGAGAACAGCAAAACAGCTATTTCAAGCTGAAAAGCAGCTGCCCGTATCCCTTAATCAGCTGTACTATGAACAGCAAAATAACACAGAGCAAGCTCAGAATTCTCCTCCTTTCCCTACCACACGAATGGAATATTAATTTGCTCGAATGACGATTTGTGACACCCAGCAGCTGAACCACGACAGAAAAGAGAAGAAAATGCAACCTACAGGCAGAAGAACACTGAGACATGGGCATCTGCTCTATCCTGGTGTTGTTCCTGCAGGATGCCACCTCCATCTGGCAGTGGTTGGGGTAGATGTGGCCATCGGAGGCGCACACGGGCTCGCCGTCGTAGCCACAGTCCCGCGAGCACAGGCACTGCTCAAAGTGCTCGTCCTCCAGGCACCCAAAGATGTTGTTGCAAGGGCCAGAGTGGACAAAGCCTGGGGATTAAACAAAGCCCAGTCAGTTTTGCACAGCACAGTGGTGTAAATCTTCTAAATTTATGGATTCTCACAAGTGGGATGAGAATATTTCACTGCTCATCACCTTTTATGTTGAATTCTTGAAGATTTCTAAGAGGAATTTATAAACTTTATAGAGTTAAAAGCTCTGGGAACAAAGTTGCCTTTTTGAAGGAGCCGTGGTGCAACAGCTTCCTGACTTGGGATAAAGCAACTGGTTTTTGGCCACAGAGCACAGAGAGGAACAACAGCTTCTGGGGCAAGTTATTCCTTTCATGGATGTATGAAATTGTTCAATCTTCCTACAGTTAATTGTGGAACTCCACTGCAAAGTATTGGAGAGAAAGAAAACCAAATTGCATGGTAAGAAATATTAGAGAGAAAGAAAACCAAATTGCATGGTGAGGATTTTTTACCTCCTCATTTACTGACACATCTCCCCATGTGCAGGGTCTTCCAGAATTAGACATTTTATCTTTCCTCTGAGGCAAATCAATCACTTTGGTGCCTGAAGAGCACCACTGCTCTGTTTGTCCTGACTTTAACACTGTCAAACCCCCAAACCTTTGTGAAACTTACACTAATACAGAGAGGGAAACACAACATTTGTCTAAATATAATTTATAATATTATATAATTTTATATATTTCTATATAAATAGAATATAAAATTATATTATTTTATTATACTAACACAGAGAGGGAAACACAACATTTGTCTAAATATAATTTATAATATTATATCATAATATATCATAATATATAATTTTATATATGCATATAAAAGATAATATACAAATTATATTATTTTATTATACTAACACAGAGAGGGAAACACAACATTTGTCTAAATACAATTTATAATTTTATATAATAATATATAATTTAAAATATTTATATATAAATATATAAAATTATATAATTATATATTTATTTCTATAATTTATATATTTATATATAAATATAATATTGAAATATTATAATTCAGAATATAAATGTTCTGAGTTCAGAACAGTTGTGGGTCCCATTTTTCCTCAAGATCTGTGTGGTTTTGGGGTAACTCACCAACCCACTGGCTGGCTGAGCTTTCCACCTCATTGCAGGTTGGGCCATCACAGAGCTCCCTGGCCAGGGGGCTGTTCTCACTCACGTTGTAGAAACGAGTGGCTTCAAAAGCTGCAGCAAGGAGGAGAAATCACAGCTGAACCTCCTGCCTGGAGATCTGATGGCAGCAGGGATCAGAGGGAAACAGGCACCAACCTGGCTCATAGTAATCGTACACTTTGATGGGAACTGGGGCTGTTTTCCCAACTATGTGCTCTCTGAAAGCTTGGAACTTCACACAGGTCATGCACTGGCTGGGAATCTGTGAGAAATGGGGTAAAACACTCAAAAACTACACTTGAAAATGAACACAGCATGTGCCCCAAATGCCAAGCACAAAGACACCTCCAATACTCCAAGTACAGGGACAGAGATAATGAATAAAAACCAAACAGGGTGAACCAAACCAGGATGCTTTGCTGACCTTTAAAACACATATTTGCCACAGACACTCCACTTGTGTTCCCTGGCTTGCCCACAACCACCAGACAATTTCCTGCTGCTGACCAAGCCAAGAGAGATCTCACCTTCCACTCTCAGCTCTGTGCTGGGAGATCTAAATTATGCTGCATTTAGCACTGCTAGTTGGACCTGAAAATCAGATTATTCCAAGGCAAAAATCTGAGTGATATCCACCCAAAACCACTCCATGGGCTGAAGGGAATCACCTGCCTCTGTTATACTTTGGTTTCCAAGCAAAACCAGAACCCCACCTGCAGGAAAAGAAGCTCAAGCAAAAACCACTTAAAGCTGCAGGGTGATCCTCACCCCTGAGAGACCCCCAACCCTGCCTGTGCCTCATCTCCTACTCATTTGCCTCTCAATAAAATCCAACATAATTATAAGAAACAAAGCCATTACCTCATCAAAATAAAACAGGACTTTTCTTCCATCCACCTCATATCTTTTTAACCCAATTTGCTTGTTCATCAATAACTGTGGGTTAAAAAAAAATTAAAAATCATCATGTTCAGTATAGAAAACAGGTAGAAATGAGAGAATAAGTAAGATTTCAGGTTGCTTAGAAAACTGATCAGACACTAAAGTCCAGGATTTCTTCTGCTGGAAAATGGTGTTTCCATAAGAAAGGGAAAATGCAGAGATTGAAGTTGCTGTCACATGACAGAAAGGGAAAAGCCACCTGTGTGTCCCTGCCTGTCCTGCTGAGGAATTCTTGCAAGAGAGGGAAAATGCAAAGGGGTTGAAATTGCTGTCACATGACTGAGGGGAAAAAGCCACTTCTGTGTCCTGCTGAGGAATTCTTGCAAGGTGCATCAGCTAAGGGCTCTTCCTTATCCCCCTGGGACTCTCTGCTGCCTCATCCATGATCTCATCCAGCAGCTCCCAGATTGTTTTCAGTGCCAAGGCTCCAGCAAGACCCCAGAGACCCCAAACCACTCAATGAAGTCTCTTAGTTATTTACACCCCTCAGACCACCAGGGAATCTCCCTGGGTATTGAAGGTCCCCTCCTCCCAGCAGCTGAAAAATCCAAAACATTCTTCTGCCAGGAAAATTAATCCTCCCATTTGAAAAGAGCAGCCATTTGAAAGAGCCCCAGGCACCCTCCCTTTTGACAAATAGGGTCAGGCCAGGCCTCTGCTCCTCAGCTTCTCTCCCTTCCAGGCCCAGGGATTTGGAATTTGGGGTTTGCACTGTACCAGGCAAGCCCACAGACCCACTTCTTTTTATATTTTTATCTTTTTATCTGCACACCATCTAAGGGCACTTCCCACATCTCCAAACCTTCATTTTCAATTTTCCAAAAGTTCCTCCTATGATTTCTGCCCTTGGAACATCTCAATACTGTGTTTGTTCTGCCTGATCAAGCATTACTATTTTGATAATTTGTATTTAGAATGCATCTGGCACGTGGAAAATATCTAATACTGAAGCTGGGGAGGATGAGGGTTTGTGGAAAATGACTTTGGTGTTTTAATCAAAATTTGGAGAGCCAAGATAGGGCCAGAGCACTCTATTCTATAATTCTATTCTCTAAACTGTCCCATTACTTCAACCCCTGTCAGACAATCCCATTTGTAAACATATTATTGTGTTTTGTGGTTTTTTTGTGGTTTTTTGTCTGTTTGTTTGGGGTTTCTGGTTTTGTTTTTGGGGTTTTTTAGGGGTTTGTTTCTGTTCTTTTTTTTTGGGTTTTTGGTGGTTGTTTTTTTTTTTTTTTTTTTTTGTTTTTATTTGGTTTTTAATGTTCTTAAGTTACTTTGAGATTGCAGGCTAAAGTCTCTAAAAATGGGAACAAATCATTATAATAATTATTATTTTCATAATTATTACTAATAAATTTAATAACTATTACATCTATTAATGTAATATTAATATATATTATTATATGTATATCTTAAGTTACTTTGAGATGGCAGGCTAAAATCTCTGTGGAAATGGGAACAAATAATTATAATAATTATAATATATGTTATATAATATATAATATATAATATATAATATATAATATATAATATATAATATATAATATATAATATATAATATATAATATATAAATATATAATATATAATATATATATAATATATATTATATATAAATATAATATATAATATATATATATATATATATAATATATAATATAAATATAATTATAGTAATTATAATAATATAACTAAAAAATATGAAAATAATAATAATAATAATAATAACAATTATGATTTAGAATGACACAAAACAAGCAGCACTGCTTCTTTCTGAACACTGAAATTTGCCCAAACCTGCCACCAGCAGAGTGCTCCTACTTGTAACCGCTGCTCCCCAGCTTCCTGCTCCTCCTGTAACAAGCCAAGTACCATCTCTTTAAGCCCCCCACAATATGGAAAAGGCCAATTTAATTTGTCCTTATAATTTTAGGGCCCTGCTGGTGGCTGTTATTCCTCAGCAGTCCATGGCTGCAGACAGGACTTTTATGAGGGCCTGGAGACGCCGGCGCCACTGGGAACTGCTGGGCTCAGCTAAAAGTGCATTTTTCTGGTGGGGTTTGATCTGTCCCAGCCCAAGGTGACCTCCTGACCCTGTCGACATCCAGCATTATTAGGAGGATTTGTGGTGGGTTGTGCACAGAGCCCTCATTAAGCGCAGCTGCCCTGAGGCTGCATGTGGGGCTGCTCCCGGCCTGGGCTGAGGGGAAAATCACAAAATGCCAAAAAAATGCCAGAAAATGCTGATTTACAGCCCAGGCCCTCCACAGCAGGGCAGGGAAAAGGCAGCAGGGGCAAAGGTGGGACTTGGCTCTGCTCAAGGTGGGGTCCAAAATATGTGGTGAGGCTTCAGGGGGTGAATTTTATGTTGGGCCCTTGTTTGGTAGCCATGAAGAAATTATAGAATGGTTTGGGCTGGAGGGACCTTAAAACTCATCCAGTGCCATCCCTGCCATGGCAGGGACACCTTCACTGTCCCAGGCTGCTCCAAGCCCTGTCCAGCCTGGCCTTGGGCACTGCCAGGGATCCAGGGGCAGCCCCAGCTGCTCTGGGAATTCCATCCCAGCCCCTCCTCACCCTCCCAGGGAACAATTCCTTCCAAATATCCCACAAAAATCTCCCCTTTCCCAGTGGAAGCCATTCCCTGTGTCCTGTCCCTCCAGGCCTTGTCCCCAGTCCCTCCCTGGAGCCCCTTCAGGCCCTGCAAGGGGCTCTGAAGTGTCTCTGGAGCCTTCTCCTCTCCTGCCAGGCAACAATTCCTGCCCAATATCCCATCTAAATGGGATTTTTGCCCATCTAAATTTCACTTTTTTCAGTGGGAAGCCATTCCCTGTGTCCTGTCCCTCCAGGCCTTGACCCCAGTCCCTCTCCAGCTCCTCTTGGAGCCCCTTCAGGCCCTGCAAGGGGCTCTGAGCTCTCCCTGCAGCCTTCTCCTCCTCTCCTGCCAGGGAACATTTTCTGCCCAATATCCCATCTAAATGGAATTTTTGCCCATCTAAATGTCACTTTTCCAGCGGGAAGCCATTCCCTGTGTCCTGTCCCTCCAGGCCTTGTCCCCAGTCCCTCTCCTGGAGCCCCTTCAGGCCCTGCAGGGGCTGTGACGTCCCCCTGAAGCCTTCTCCTTTCCAGGTGAGCACCCCCAGCTCTGCCAGGGAACAATTCCTGCCCAATATCCCATCTAAATATGATTTTTCCCCATCTAAATGGGATTTTTGTCCATCTAAATGGGATTTTTGCCCATCTAAATTTCACTTTTTTAGTAGGAAGCCATTCCCTGTGTCCTGTCCCTCCAGGCCTCGTCCCCTGTCCCTCTGCAGCTCGCCTGGAGCCCCTTCAGGCCCTGCAAGGGGCTCTGAGGTTCCCCTGGCAGAGCTAGATCAGGTGGGGCTGTATCTGCATTTTGGGGTTGTATCTACAGATCTAACTGGGTTTTGTCACCACATTTCATTTTTAGAGATGCAAAAGGGTTTAAATGCAATAAAAAAACCCAGGGAATTCAGGTCTTCAAGGGGAACATTCCCTCCTGAAGATGCAAAATCCTTCCCAGTTTAGGAAAATCTCCTGCTTTCCAAAGGAAGCAATACTGGTTCAGCAGCAGAGCCTTCTGGGCTCACACACACACTTATGACAGGAATTTTTGGTTTTGAGGCCCTGGCACAGGGTGCCCAGAGGAGCTGTGGCTGCCCCTGGATCCCTGGCAGCGCCCAAGGCCAGGCTGGACAGGAAAAGGGAGAAAATGGGGGGAAAATGGGGGAAAAATGGGAAAAAAGGGGGAAAAATGGGGGAAAAATGGGGGGGAAATGGAGGGAAAATGGGGGAAAAATGGGGAAAGATGAGGGGGAAATGGAGGAAAAATGGGGGGGAAATGGGGGGGAAATAGGAAAAAGGAAAGAAAAAAGGAAAGGGAAAGGGGGGAAAAGTAAATAAAAAGGAAAAAAGAAAAAAAGGAGTACAGGAATATATTCCTTGAGAACTTTCCAGTTCTCCTGCAGTGAAAACCCTTCACGCTCTTTCTTTTGACCCTTTCCCTCTGCTCACAGAGCATTCCATAGGTTTAACACCATGAAGATATCCTGTTGTTCTCCTCCTGGGACATTTGGAGCTCTCTCTGGTTCTAATCCATATTTTTTCTGCTGTTATTTACATGAATGACTGTGCAAGAGAATATATTTGACAGCACTGCAAATGACCATCACTCCAGCACCTTCAACAGAGGGGAAAAGCAGGAACCAAATCCACTGCAGGCTCCTCACCTAAATTTTCCTCTTTTTTTCTTCATGGGGATGCTGGAAAACTCCTGCTCCCACCTGAACATTCAGTTGGCAGCATGAGAGAGAATATCAGACCCACAGGCAAATAAAAACTGACTCATTTTACATGCTTGGATTTGAAAATAGATTTCTCCACGTGCAGCTTGTGAATGGATATTAAAAAGAGCAGTTTTTCTCTTTATAGGAATAATTTCATATCTGATATCCTGCTCTGAAAGGATGTAATTGCTTCTCAGGCATTAACACAAAAATGTCTGTGGCTTCAGGGACATTTGACAGCAGCTTCTGACATGGATTGTAAACCCCTCCAGAAGGTTTTTTCCTCCAAGAAAATGCAATGGTGTTTCAATTATAAATCAGCCAAATCAAGGGAAATCCTAGAGAAGATAAAGCAATGTCCACTCCTCCTTGAATTATGAGATCAAATTAAACTTCACAATGATTCTACTTTAAAATTCTTCCCTCAGATCCCTTCCCAATATAATGAGATAAAGTTATTAACAGAAGAGGTCCTTTAGAAGCAAAATATTTTTACCAGCTCTCAAGGATGCAAAAATTTTACACCTCTTCAGTTAAACAGGCCTTAAAAAAATAAAGCTTTGCAGCATAAGAACCCCACCAGTGAATGCAACGTTCCACAAAATGTAATGAGTTGTAATGAATGGAATACTCCCACAAATATAGAGCAAAGCTCAAGATTTCAGTTCATCTGCCCTGAAGGGCTGGCTGGGCACGAGGCACATTCTGTCCACCTCAGCTTGGCTGCAAGAAACACCATGTTCTCCCAGAGAGAAGAGGAAAAAAAATAAAAAGGGCAAAAAATTCCAAGACACAGAGCCTCCAAAGAAATGGGATCCAGATGTTGGAGATAACACAGCTCACTAAGCAGCCATAAACAGCTCCTGTTAGAGCACATTTGCACCTCAGCTTTTCCAAGGGCTCTCAGTTAATTACTGTGCACTGGCTCAGGAAAATCTTGGCTTGGCCAGGCTGGGTTTGCTCAGCCTGCTCTGAATGTCTGTTCCCTCATTTCAGAGAGATTTTTTGACAAGTGAAATCTCTTCCTCCCCTTTCCCAATTTTAACTGAATCTTTTCAGCAGCGCTCTGACACTCAATGGCCTCCTCTTGCCCCTCAGAGGGAACCCCTCCCAGGCAGAGATCCACATCCCAGCCCTGCACCCTCACCCCACTGATCCCATCCCATCCCACTGATCCTAGTGATCCCATCCCAGTGATCCCATCCCATCGATCCTATTGATCCCATCCCACCCCACTAATCCCATCCCAGTGATCCCATCCCATCCCATTGATCCCATCCCATCTCATTGATCCCATCCCATCGATCCTATTGATCCCATCCCACCCCACTAATCCCATCCCATTGATCCCATCCCATCCCATTGATCCCATCCCAATCCCATCAATCCCATCCCATCTCATTGATCCCATCCCATCCCATGGATCCCATCCCACTGATCCCATCCCATGGATCCCAATCCCATCCCATCAATTCTATCCCATCCTATTGATCCCATCCCATCCCATTGATCCCATCCCACTGATCCCACCCAATCCCATCCCAATCCCATCCCTTACCTGCTCCAGGCTCTCAATATCTGCCCGAAACCCTGAGAACAGAGGCACTTCCAACACAGCCATGTTTGAGGATCCAGAGTGCAGCCATCTTCCCATGGGAACAAAAAGAGAGAAAATGGAAACAAACTCAAGATCCATGGATGACTCAGAATGGAGAAACCAACTCCAGAAGAAAAAAAAAACAACATATTAAAAGGCTCTCCTCATTGCAGTGCTTGGGGAAAGCCACAAGCCATAAGTTGGTTTTTAAAAATCCTCTTTTCTGCTTTTATTTAACAAAATGATGCCCAGCTCACAGGGGGTGGGAGATGTCCTGGAACACAGAGGCAGAAAAGCAGAGGGATGCAGCCACCTGTGGGGCTGATTACATTCTTTTTCATTAATCACCGAGAAAATCCACTTGGTAAAAGGAAATAAACCCTTGGAGCAGGAGAAACTTCTGTTCCACCCTGAGAGGAGGGCTGTGGATGGACTGTGGTGGGAGAGGGATGCTAATTCCCAACCCTAGGCAAGGTCATTCAGTCCTGGGCTTCCATAAATGCCTGGTTCACCCCTGGCACTGAGAAAAGAGCTTTTGCTAACGAGTCAGCAAAGTGGTGTTAAATCACTGCCTTTATCATCCTCTAGAGTATAACTGAAAACTCAGAAAAATCCCTGAAACTGAGTTGTGACAAATGTGCACAAAACCCCACCCATGAAAGGCAAGGAGAGAAGGGCTGTTGGGGCAAAATCTCAATTTTTGCAGCATGGCAGAGGAGTGTCCACCGTAAGACAGCTCCTAGAATTCCAGAACAAGGCTCCTTTTCTCTGTGCTCCCAGGCCTCCCCCCTTGGCAGCTCACCTGTTTGCTGTGCCCCACCTGGGCTGGGCCCAGCAGGGCTCATCAGCTCATGGCCAGCTCTGAGAAAACACAATCCCACAGCTTCCAGCACCACATTTGCCAGCTCTCAGCTGGCTCCTCTCTCTGGAGTCCCCTCAGCTCAGGGGTTGAGGTTGGGGTGCCACACCCCAGCCCAAGGCTCACAGTAGCATGAGGGCTCTGGGTGAGGCACTCAGAGCTCCCAGAGCCATTAAACCTCCTCAATTCCCATCTAACTCCATGCTCCTCTTGGTAATGGACACAAAAAGATGCAAGAGCATGCAAAGTGTATTAAAAGAGAGCCACACTCCCAAATAAATCATCCAATATCCCTCTGCCTGCATCTCCCCAGCCTCTGTTACACATCACAGTTCTCTGTTTTCCACCCTGGGCTCTCCCTAACCCTTCAGCAGTGCCCCAGGGATGTCACTGGGCATGACAACACTTCATCACATCCTGAGAACACCCCCAGCTCCAAAATAGCTCAGTTGTCATCCTCAGCTGCACTCCTCTCTTCACACTGCCCCAGCAAGATGATGATGATGGAGCTGAGAGCATCATTACAGGAAGAAGGGGAGGAAAGGAAGATTTCATTTGCTTTTGTTTCCTTTCCAAGCAATCCATCTCCCTGCACTGGGCTTCCTCTCAAATTTCTGCCTCAGCTGCAGCAATTCCCAGGGCAGGAATTTCAGAACTATCAGCAGAGAGGTTGTGCTGATGCAGGGCAGCCTCCTCAGCATCTGACACCACTGTGGAATTTTATCCTCTCCCCAAAACAGGCTGAGGGCTCGGGCAGGGGGAGAAGAGGTTGGCACAGTGACATTGTGACGCTTGGGGGCAGTGCCTGTGCCAGAACACAGCCGCAAGGACCAGGGGCAAGTTTGGGCCAAGGAAAACAAATCCCAGATTTTCCTGGGGCCCTGCAGCTCTGCAGTCTCTGTGTGTCCTTTCCTCTGCAGGAAGGAAGGGACAGAAGCTGACAGGGGAGCCAGAGTTTCCCATTAAGCTCTGATAAGGCAGCCACAATTTTCCATTTCCATCTGAGGCACTCTCTGGAGCTCTATTGGAGAGAAGCAGCACCTGCCCTGCTCCTGGTCACAAACATGAAATTAGTTCTGAATTTCTTGGGAATGGTTTCTCCTGTTGCACAGTAGGACGCTGTGAGCCCTCTTTATTTCCTCTGGTTGTGGCTTTTTTTCTCTTGGGTCGAATTCCCAATAACCTCCCTAAAAATCCAAATGCTTTCTAAAGAGATCAGCAACTCCTGATGATTGCAGCAGTACCAAAGTGTTTGAGCAAAACTTGTAAGTGGATTTAATACAGGTCAGAAACTATTCTTGCTGCTGTTTGTCTACAGCCAAGCTTTCTCACAATAACTTTAGTTTTCCAATCTATAAAATGAGACAGAACTGCTCATGTCTCTGCAAAGTGCTTTGAGAGCTTGAAATGAAACTTCTGGATCGTGCCACTCTAAAAAGTTATTTTACATTTCATTATATGGAGCAAGGAGATAAGGAATTGAAGAGCTTATTAACAAATATCTGCATATATTGTGCCTTTACCATAGATTCCAAATTCATACCATGGCAACAAGCATCTTCTGTTAGGTTTTTGGTTTCCAAAACTGAACCACTAAGGAGCTGATATAATAATGTCAAGTCAGTAATATTTATAAAACTATTGATACAATTAAGATATTAGTTAACCAGTTGAATTTACCTTTCTCTTTGAGAGTTTTAAGAAAATAGTCCTGAACTTTTTCTTTTCACCCTTACACAAAGAAATCACATCACATTTGTCATTTGGAATGACTCTGTCCTACAGCCCACAGTGGTGAAAATAATCCAGAACTTTTTCTTTTCATCCTTATACAAGCAAATCACATCACATTTGTCATTTTCAGGGTTTGGAGAGGCAATAACGAAACTCAGCGATAAAACCTCAAGGTATTGTTCTTATTTTTCTACCTTTGACACACACTTAGCACTGAAATCATCAAGAATGACCTTGGAATGACTCTGTCCTACAACCCAAGTGGTGAAAATGATCCAGAACTTTTTCCTTTCATCCTTATACAAGCAAATCATATCACATTTGTCATTTTCAGGGTTTGGAGAGGCAATAACGAAACTCAGTGATAACATTTTTCTTATTTTTCTACCTTTGACACACACTTAGCACTGAAATGATCAAGAATGACCTTGGAATGACTCTGTCCTACAACCCAAGTGGTGAAAATGATCCAGAACTTTTTCTTTTTATCCTTATACAAGGAAATCACATCACATTTGTCATTTTCAGGGTCTGGAGAGGCAATAATGAAACTCCGTGATAACATTTTTCTTATTTTTCTACCTTTGACACACACTTAGCACTGAAAAGATCAAGAATGACCTTGGAATGACTCTGTCCTACAACCCAAGTGGTGAAAATGATCCAGAACTTTTTCTTTTCACCCTAACACAAGAAAATCACATCACATGTGTCATTTTCAGGGTTTGGAGAGGCAATAATAAAACTCAGTGATAACATAAGAAGGAGTTGTCCCTTCTTGACCAGTAGGTGAAAGAAGATTCCTAAAGGCCAGTCACATCTTAGATCTTGTGAGCTGATTCAGTCCTCAGCATCACCTATCTCCCCTCATTGGCAAAGCTTTAAAGCTAACAGAGCCCCTGACAACTTTGGGGCTGTAAGTATTAGTCCAGTATTCCAGATCATCTCTTCTTCATGGTCTGGCTCAGTGGTACTCTGGCATTGATTAAAAAACGTGCAAAAGATTGACAGACAGCACTATATATGTGTATAGATATATACACTACAGATAATATATATATTTACAAACTATATTCTGTATATATGTATAAATATGATATATTTATATATCATATTATACATTATATATTTATATAAATATTCTTTATTATTTATTTTTGATATATTAAATATTTAAATATTATATATTTATATAGTAAATATTTATATAAAGAGGAGGGCAATAGTAAATTTCTCCTTTTTTTTTTTTTGCTTTTGAGAAAAAAGAAAATTGTTTCTGTAAGAACTGTGGATTTCTAATAATAAAGGACTTTTCATGCCTTTTGATGATGGAGTCTCTGTATCACCTTTGTCTGTCCCCGATACCCCTTTGGTGACAATGCACACCAAGAGCAGCAATCCAAGAGCTCACTGAGGAGCAGGACTGGCATTTCCTACCTGGTGCAGGTCTCAAGGATATATACACTATATATAATATATATATTTACAAATTATATTATGCATAAATGTGTAAATATATAATATTTATATAAAGAGGAGGACAATAGTAAATTTCTGCCTTTTTTTTCTCTTTTGAGAAAAAAGAAAATTGTTTCTGTAAGAACTGTGGATTTCTAGTAATAAAGTGCCTTTTCATGCCTTCTGATGATGGAGTCTCTGTATCACTGTTGTCTGTCCCCAATACCCTTCGGTGACAATGTACACCAAGAGCAGCAAACCAAACATTCTGTGGGGAACAGGAATAGCATTTCCTACCTGGTGCAGTTCTCCAGGATATATACACAATATATAATATATACATTTACAAACTATATTATATATATATAAAAAAATATAATATTTATATAAAGAGGAGGGCAATAGTAAATATTGTCACCCTTTGGTGACAATGCACACCAAGTCCAGCAAACCAAACATTCTGTGGGGAGCAGGACTGGCCTTTCCTACCTGGTGCAGGTCTCCAGGATGACTTTGTACTCTCGCTGGTCCTGGTCTGAGGCGGGGTCCTCGTCGTCCCCCAGGGCCCTGTCCCTGTGCAGGGCTCCGGGGCGGCGCTCGGCGCCTGAGCCCGAGCGCAGCGGGGCCGGGGCTGGCAGGGGCTGCTCTGCCTTGGGCTCCTTCAGGTTCACCAGCAGCTGGAAGGCTGGCTTGGCTATGGGATCAGGCACATTGTAAGTGACATCAATCTGCAGTGGGAAGAGGGGAAAGAAAAACTAATCAGGGTGGGTTATTACAGCTCCAATGTAATCTGTCACAGACATCTTTTATGAAAAATCCTTTCCTTAGGATTTTTTCTCCTGAGAAGCTGAGAGGCCTCAGGAACAAAATGTAATCATTGATTATCTGCTGCTGTGGAATGCAACAGGTGCATCTGTGATTGGGCTCATGTGGTTGTTTCTAATTAATGGCCAATCACAGTCAGCTGGCTTGGACTCTCTGTCTGAGCCACAAACCTTTGTTATCATTCTTTCCTATTCTATTCTTAGCTAGCCTTCTGATGAAATCCTTTCTTCTATTCTTTTAGTATTGTTTTAATACAATATATATCATAAAATAATAAATCAAGCCATCTGAAACATGGAGTCAGATCCTCATCTCTTCCCTCACCCTGGGACCCCTGCAAACATGGTGACAGTAATCCAATGTAATTTCAACACAAAAAAGTGTCCACAAACATCCAGCACAGACACAAGATCTCCTCAGAGGGGGAGGCAACAGAGGCTTTACCACATGTGGTAATTACATATCCTCTGAACACAGAGAGACATAGCTCTCTCCCAGGATTTTCCTGGGAAGCTGTAAGAAAGTTCAGAGAAGAGAATGAGAAACCATTCTTATCTCCATTTGCTGCACCTGTTGCTGTGCACCTGTGTTATGGAGATTGTTTACCAAAGGGTGATTTCTTAATTGGACACTGGATGGTGATTGGATTGATGGACCAATGAACTTAAAAATATATCAGACAGTCTGTAAAGGTTATGAGTTTTTTTATAGTATAGTATAGCATAGTAAAGCAATTGATCAGGTGATTTCTTAATTGGACACTGGATGGTGTTTGGATTGATTGACCAATTAAATTAAAACTGAGTCAGACAGTCTGTAAAGGTTATGAATTTCTTAATAGTATAGTATAGTATATTATAGTATAATATAGTATAGCTTAATAAAGCAATTGATCAGCCTTCTGCAGTCATGGAGTCAATGCTAATTATTGGAGTCATGGAGTCAATGCTAATTATTCCCCATTCAGGGGGGAATTGTTGCTACAATAACACACAGTTCTATCTCTGTTTAAGCTCTACCAGGGCTTACATAGACATCTACACATTTACTTCCCCAATTAAAGCAACACCAATAGTTATAGAAGTATTTTGAGAGAAATTCCAAGTGTAAGTCATTCCTCACAGCAAAGTGGGATTAGAAAAGCAGCAAACAGGCTGTGAGGTTAGAGATCATCTGCTGCCATGCCTTCTCCAGCCCCATGACAAGCTCACCTGCATCAGACAGCAGCCTTCACCCTTGGCACTCACAAACAGCCCTGTTGGAATACTGGGGATCTGGGGAGAATGCACAAGACAAGACATGGCACTCAGAATGGAAATGAATATTAAATTTAGCTCCGTTCTGTACAAAATATCTTTATAAAGGACACTGCAGCAGGGAAGTGAGCACGTCTTAGTCTCTTCACCAGCTGCACTTACAATGGCGGAGACAAACAGCAGCACAAAATCAACAGCAGGCATTGCTTATGGTGAAAAAATGCCTTTAATTAGGAGTGCTGCCTCCTTCCCAGCAGAATCCAGCCACAAACCCACAGAAAATCCCACAGTGCTTAACTTCTGCTTTTACCATCACTGATCCAAGTCCTCATTCAGAACCTGGCTCACGTGGATTGCTTTAAAAACCTGCCTGCACAAAACCACCTACCACTGCAGTCTGAAGGACTTTTTTATTCATCTTGTTAAGCTCAAAGGTCTCCTGGTAGTCCAGGTTTGTAGAAGCCAAGGAAATGGTCAGGTTAACTCCTCCAACATAAGAAAGGATGGCATATTCAGCCAGAGCCTGCAGGGCCACACAGGTGTCCTGGGGGCCAGAAGAGGGAGAAATCAGAATAGTGAAGAATACAGGAGCACAGCAAACTTCCAAACAGCTCCAGCTGGCAGAATCTCCCTTATTAATTCATATGGCAAAAGAAACACCAGGTTTTGCTCACTTTTCCTATCAAAGGCACCTGTGAGGACAGACTCTGGGTTCCTTTCAAATTACCAATCTGAGAAGGAAGCAGTAAAGAGCCCTGGAAAGTTTTTCTTCTTGCCAGAACACAAACAGTTTCTGTCAGGAAGATGGAAACTCCACATTCCTGAACCAATTGCCAATGCATGCATCCCAGGTACCTTTTCCAGAGGCTGCCCACCTGAGTAGAGGAGAATCCTCCCAGTGCATTCCTCTGCTGTGAGAGCCACTTGACCACAGGGAGTGCAGAGGCCACATCTCCCAGCAGTGTGTAGGTCAGAAGGGCATAAGATGTCATTTCCACCTCTGCAGAAACAACTGAAAGAGGGGTGAATTAAAAAAAAAAAAAATCAAAATACCACCTAAAAGTGAGAATACAGGTCTAGAGATAGTTCTAGGAATATTCATTGACTGAAAAATAATTTTAAAAAGTTAAGAATTTGTAGAAGCAAACACAGGAAAAGGGAACTGGATTAAAATGTCTGCACTCAAGGTGCTTCACCTCCCTGAGATATCTCTGCTTTCAACAAAAGCCTCCCTTCAGGCAATAGATAACCAATAATTAAGATATTTACACAATAAACTCCTTTTTCTTGACTGTATCCCACAAGTAATTCCTCTCCCACTCCAGTTCTACTCTGCTGCTGCCCACACTGTTGTCCTGCCCTAGAGATTTTCATAAAATATCCAGTTAGATCCCTCTTGAGCATTGCTGCACCTGCATCATATCCAAAGAGTCAATGGCTTTAAGTGGCTTGAAAACATCATTCACTGTTTCTGTGGTTTTGACAGCCAAAGTGTAGAAAAATCAGCTGAAGTGTCAGTGCTACAATCCTTAGATTCATTTGAAAATACAAAGATAAATAGCTCTAAAATTAAATTTATCTGAATTCCCTCAGATTTCCATTTTGAATTATTGCTCCCTGACAGAAGAGTGAGAACCACTTGGGATTCTGTCTTTACAAAACTGGAGTGAACGCTGATGAGACATCTGGGGCTGAAAAACCTGTCCTGTCTGGACCACATCTTGCTCTGTCTCTCATTTATTCTTTCAGCATCATGTTACCTGCCTTTCTGAGCTCTCCTTTCCCTGGACCCTTCCCTGACTGAGTGGCAATTTCAGAATACCCTGTATTTTATAAACAATTCCCTGCAATACATACAGGCTGGTGTGGCAGCCCCTTCCCTTTTCTGTGCCCTGCAGGTTCCCAAATACCTGATTGAGAGAGTCCATCATTAAACCCCATGAAGGTGTCTTCATCAGTCACAAGGGTTCCTGTGAGGCTCCAGTGTGTAAATCCATCTGGGAGAAGAGGGCAGAGGGACAGGGCTGTTATCAGAGCAGCTGAGCCTCTGTGCAAGAGAAGAGTCAAATTCCATTTTTGCTTTGGCTCCTTGCCCTGAGCTGCACTGTCCCTTCTCTTGGACACCCAGGAGCTCCTTTGGAATGACAGAGATAATTTTAAAAAATCTGGTGATTCTTGGATTTTGGATTCAAATACACCACGAGGGAATGTGAGGTGTTACAGCGCCTCTGACACCTCTACAGGTGTCACTGCAGAGCCTCTGAACAACTCAAAATCACTCTGCTGGTTTAAGAACTGAACTGAACACCAGGGCTGTGGCTCTGATCTCTGTGTGGGCCACTCACTCACGAGTTGGCCCCTTACAATTCAGAATATTCTGTGATTCTGCTGCACTTGCCTTCCTTCAGCATCAGCCACACATGTGGAGCCCTCTCCAAAGAGAGCCAGGAGCACCCTTGCCTTAGAAAGCCAAACTGTGCCACCTTGGGTTTGTATGAAAATCTTGCCTCTTTATATTTATTTTCTCTATAATGTACTGAAAACATTCCAGATTTAGAGTTTGTCCTGTTGGTGTTCCTCTTCTGATAGGATTTAAAGGATCCTGCCAAGGGTCTGATCCTAAAGAGGGCACAAAGGAGCTTCATGGTAGCACAAATGTGCTTGTCAAAGGAAACTGTGATGATTTCCATATGAACACAAATGTTATCACTTTAGAGATATGGGATTTTTCTTATTTTGTTTTTGTTTTTTTTTTCCAAAATCAGCCTCTTTCAGTGAAACTGTCAGCGAGGAATCCCTCATCCCCCATCCTGTCCAGCAGCTCAGATGATCCAGGCTGTGTTTGGATGGTGTGGGAGCAGAATAATGAAGAACACAGGAACACAACAAACTTCCATAACAGCAAATCTCCCTCATTAATTCAATTCTGGAAATTTGAACCATCAGGTTTTGCTCCCTTTTCCTATCAAAGGAAACTGTGATGATTTCCATACGAACACAAATGTTATCACTTTAGAGAGATGGGATTTTTCTTATTTTATTTTTTTCCTCCAAAATCAGCCTCTTTCAGTGAAACTGTCAGTGAGGAATCCCTCATCCCCCATCCTGTCCAGCAGCTCAGATGATCCAGGCTGTGTTTGTATGGTGTGGGGGCAGAACAATGAAGAACACAGGAACACAACAAACTCCCAAACAGTGAATCTCCCTTATTAACTCATGTGGCACAAAACCCATCAGGTTTTGCTCCCTTTTCCTATCAAAGGAAACTGTGATGATTTCCATACAAACACAAATGTTATCACTTTAGAGAGATGGGATTTTTCTTCATTTTTTTTTCCAAAATCAGCCTCTTTCAGTGAAAAAGGAAAAAAACCTGGCTCCTGTCAGTGAGGAATCCCTGATCCCCCAGGCCCCCTCCTGTCCAGCAGCTCAGACCATCCAGGCCGTGTTTGGTTGGTGTGGGGGCAGAATAATGAACAACACAGGAACACAACAAACTCCCAAACAGCAAATCTCCCTTATTAACTCATGTGGCAAAAAACCCATCAGGTTTTTGCTCCTTTTTCCCATGAAAGGCACCTGTGAGGACAAGCAGCTCCTACCTTGGGTGATGGCCATGCTGTTCATCCTGCGCAGCGTGGCAGCTGCACTGGGGCTGTGCAGCAGGGTCAGGGCGTAGGCACTCAGGGCAGTGGTGTAGGGATCTTCTGCTGAGTACAGGTTGGACTCCAGGAAGTGTTTTGCTTTTTCTACAGCTGTTCTTTCTTCCTACATTCACAGGGGAAAGAGTCCAGGTAGATGCACCAGTCTCAAGAGTTAGGATTGCTTTATTACTTGTTACATTAAAAAAAAAAGGCAACCTGTAGCATTCACATTCTCTGAAAAAAATCCACATTTTTCTCCTGGGAAGCTGAGAAGCCACAGAGAAAAGGAAAACAATTCTTATCTCATTTGTTTCTCCTCTGTTTTGCTGATGTGGAATGTGTTTGGAGATTGTTTCATTGGATTCTGGTGTGAATTGTTTTAACTCTTTGGCCAATCAGTGCCAAGCTGTGTCAGACCCCTGGAGAGAATCATGAGTTTTTAATTATCTTTTTAGCATTAAGTATCCTTCCTGTATTCTTTAGTATAGTATGGTATTCTTTAATATAATATAGTATTATAAAGTAATAATATAATATAATATAGTATAGTATAGTATAATATAGTATAATATAGTATAATGTAATGTAATGTAATGTAATGTAATGTAATGTAATGTAATGTAATGTAATGTAATAATATAATATAATATAATATAATATAATATAATATAATATAATATAATATAATATAATATAATATAATATAATATAATATAATATAATATAATATAATATAATATAATATAATATAATATAGTAATAAATTCTCCTTCTAAGAACGTGGACTCAGATTCATCACTCCTGCCTTTGTTGGGACATTTCCCAGCAAATACAATAGCAACCAAACAAAAAACACCAACAAAATCCAAACAAAAAACCACACAATCAACTCAGAAAGATACATTTTGCTCTCTGCAGAACAGCATGGACACTTTGAGAACACATTGGACACCCTGAGAAAAGCCATGCATCAAAAATTCCAAAAAAAAAAAAAGGTGCAACCAGCAGAGTAAGAATGATTTAAGCTAACTTTTAGACACACTTTTCCTCCCCTAAAGCTGAAGAAATGGTGTGCCCTGCAAAGCAGCAGATGAGCAGGGCAGGGTGAGCTCTGTGTGGAGCTTTGATTGTGCCCCTGACACTCTGGAGCGTCTGGCAGACGCCAGAGGATAATAAAGGCCAAGGTTCCCAGGGGTCCCTGCAGCCAACAAACATGTTTTATTAACTCCCCGAATGACCTCACCATGCAGGAACGTGGCTCTGATAATTTATAGAAACAATTTAATTGGACTTGATGTAATTTGGTTTCCTTTGATTTCCCTGTGGCACTAACCTTGCCCTTCCTCATTTCCTAGCTAAGATCATTAGGAACACTCACAAATCTCCTCTAGGAAAACCATTAGAATGCACAGAAACTGCACTGCTGGGGCTGCCCTGCCACACAGAGCAGCCCAGAGAGAGCATCACATCACTGCTGACAGGGAGGCAGGAAGTTCCTCTGTGAGCTCTGCAGGGTTTTCTGAATTTTTAATAAGGTTGAAAGCCTCCCACTCCAACAAGGAAGGGGCTTAGGGGGCATCTGCCTGCAGCAGCAGTTCTGTTTTTTTTTACTCTTCAGGCTCCACAGGGATGGGTGAGGAGTGCTGAGGTTATCAGAGGTCCTGAATGGGCGCTGGCTGCTCTGACACCTCCACAATCTCATCAAACACAAACTGTGCCTGAATGACCCTTTTGTGTGAGAGCAGATCTCCAAGAGATGTTCCAGCATCCACTGCACCTCCTCTTTTTCACCTCCCAGGCCACCCCTGCCCTCTCCCCTGGCTGAAGGACAGGGGAACATCTGCAAGGGAGCATCTTCCCAGTCCTGGACAGTGGGAATGTGCCACCACAATCTTATCTAAACATCTCCATCCTAGTGAAGCTACATGCTGGCAGAAACACATCAGAGGGCAGGAGCACTGTGTTACCAGGAGTTTTAAGGAGGAATCCCAAAACCACCAGTTGTACTGGAAATTTTGAGAGTTTTTTTCCCAGTGGAATTGGCTGTTCCTACATAGCTGCTTCTCTTTTTTTGCAGTGCTCCTGCAAAGAACAGCAACATTTTTCTCCTGAGCCCTGAATCCAGCTCAGTGCAGGAGCTCAGCTCTCCAAAGGCACTATAATCTAACAGCAGTAGCATTTTGGCCACTGCAGCCAAGCCAGACCACAAGAGCTCTCTGGATCCCCAAGTTAAACTGCTTTTAGCACCAAGCCAGGATTTCTGAGTCTCTGCAGGCACAGAGCAGGATCAGCACAGGCTGCACTCACAGCTTGAAGCTAAGAGGCAGAAAAACTCTTTTGCAGTAATTTCTGGGAGAGGTTGAGGGATGGGGCTGCAGGAAAGTGTTTTGCTCTGCTGGAATAATCATGAGCTGATGGCTGCAGGGTGGGAGACCACCTTGAACAATTTCAGAACAGATTCTTTAACTTCAGAACAACCCCAAGGCTTTCCAGCAGCCTCCCCTTCTCTGGATGCTGTCAGTCACTCCAGAGAGCACAGAACCTCTGAAGGCAAACAGCAGCAAAATGAAGATTTTATAAAGAAAGAATAGAGAGAATTTTTGGAGCTGTTTCAACCAAGCTTTTGTTACCTCAGAAGTGACACCTGTTTCCAGAAGAGATGCAACCACATAAGCTGTCAGGGAGATCTTCCCATGGATCCCACCCTGCAAGGGCAAACAACACAAACCACTGGATGAAAACTACAGAAAAGGACACTGGGGGAAAAAAAAACAGACTTTGAAGCAATCCAAAGGATGTGTTAGAACTGGAGGGGAAGCTGAAGCATCGCCAAATTTCTTTTCTTTGCACACAAGGAGTACAAAATTTAGGAACCCAAGCCCAGACTGGTTAGAGCCAGCTGTCCCTGTCCTGAGGACTCATTTAATGCAGGATTTTTGAAGATTTCACACCTTGATTTCCATCCTCTGGGGATACCCCACAGCCACATTCTGATGAACCTTTCTGAACTGAAATTCCCCTGGTTCTCCCTGCAGCATTCCAGCCTTTCAAGTGCAAAATTCACATTCAAACTGCATCACTTCATGCTCTGATTAATAACTTTAAAAATGTCCTTGCTGCAAGTTGATCCTGGGTGGTTTTTACCTGAATGTCCTTGTTTAGTATCCTGCCCATAGCAGGGAAAGAACCATCTTCTTTCTGGTGCTGGATGATCCAGTCTTTGGCAGCTGTGAGTTCTTTGGGGTCAATGAAAATAAACCCACGGGACTGAGCAAAGGACTTGAGGACAAAAGCTGTTAACCTGTAAAAATGAATTAATCATCTTTACTGAAAAAAACAAATTCAGATTAAAGTACCTGTAAGAAAAAAAAATATATTCTTAGAAAGCACAAATTTAAAAAATCTTGTTGGGAAACACTAAATGTTGTTAAAAGCTCATGGGACATAAAATCACCCGAGCACTGTCCAGGCTTTGGATAAGAAAGGATTAAAGGTCAACAAACTAAATTGAAAAGTAGAACTCAAAGGTATATTTGTCATAATTATGGCACACTCCAAAATAGTTCTTTTTTATCCCAAATTATTAAAGTTTTAAAGCTAAGAATCAATATTTTACAATTAAGAATCAATATATTTCTCATAAGAAATCCAGATCCTTTCCTCAAGCCTGAAGCTGTGTTACACTTTATACAGAACTAAGACTTCAGAAAGCACCAGAAGTGTTTTTTGGAATTCTAAACCTCTGACAACAAGTGTGAGCACTGGCCAGCTTGGGGGGATTGAGTCATTGCATTTACAAGCCCCTGAGGAATGGGAGGGTAGCAAACTCTGCTGCCTGGCAGGGGATTTTTGGAGCGTTGAGTAATTCTGTGTCACCACATTTCACATCCAGGGACTGGGAGATGCTGGGGCTGAGGTGGAAGTTCCCTGTGTTATAGATGTATATTATAATATTGGCTTTTCTCAAATATTAAAATGGATTTTATATGCGTGGTGTTAAAATAACTTTGTTACAAAGATACACATTTTATTTCTGTTGTTAATTAAGCTCAATGAAAATAGCTGATTTAAGCATGCTTGTGTTAAAATGCCTGCTTGGATGGGATAAGATCCAATATCTTATTGGATAAGATATATCCAATATAAAAAAAATGTAAGATAAGATAAATATAAATATTAAATATTTATATTAAATATTTATATTTATAAATATATAAGAAAAATATAAGATAAGATTTATAAAGATATAAGAAAAATATAAGATAAGATAAATAAAAATATAAGATAATTTCCAATAATAATATAAATGAAGACACCTGCTACAGAAATGCCAACAATCAGCACTCCCTGACTGAAGGCAGTGAAAACCAAAGCCCAAAACTAAAAATGATAATAAAAAAAGACTAAAACCACAACCAAGGAATCCACATACTCTAAAAAAGTAGAACCAAGGAGGAGCCATGCTAAAGATTTCATAGAATATGTAAACTAGTTTAGAGGAAAAGTTTACTATTCATGATTGTTTATGAATATGCAACAAACCGATGTCACAGAAAATGAATTTAAGGATTTCCTCCAAAGATCACAGTGCACAAATCCAAAGACCACAAAGATCACAGTGCACAGACCTATCCTGCTGGTACAAGGATGTCTTTGAGGGGTTTTGAGTTGGTTTTGGTGGGTTTTTATACCTGACAGAAGCCTCTGCCACATTTACCTGCTTCAGGTAAAACCCCCTTCCCTAATGGAATCAGGCACTTAATTCCCCCTTAATTGCTACTCCAATTGCAGATATGATCCTTAACTACAGCTTTGTGCCTGAAACCTGGACTAATTAGCAGATTGAACTCTCCTAACTGCTCCTGAGTCCTGAATCACCTCCAACACACCAGAGCTAATGCAGTCAGAGCACTCAGCAGCACTGCACAGCAATTCCATAGAATATTATTGAATATTTCTGAGTGTTATTGCATTATTCCTGCTCTCCACTGTGTGTGATACCACGAGAGAAGCTGGAAAATGACTCCTCTTTCCCAGCCCAGTGTATTTTTCCTGTTTAGCAAACACTTAGCAGTTTTCTAACTCAGTTTTAACTCAGCTTTAAGTAGTTTGAGCTCAGTTTGAAATAGGCACTCACCACATGCTCCCTGAGGAGTCCCTCTCCCCAAAAGCACTGTAGGAGCCATCCTGCCTCTTGTAGGTCAGCTGGCGCTGGTAGCCTGGAAGGAATTGGGGAAAAGAAAAGAAGTTGAAAAGAATTGGGGAGTCCAAAACCTCCTCACACAGAGAAAAATGAGTATTTAAAGTGAATGAAGACTCAGAACATCTGGAACATGTGTAAGGGATTCTGCTGCCCGAGGCAGCTTCTTATTCTGCTGTGAGTGAGAGCCAGCCCTGTGTGCACTTTGTCCAGAAATCTGCTCAGGGTAACATCTGGGACCCTGCAAATGCTAAAAATCTGACACTTCTCTGAAAAAAATGCATTATCAAAAGGTTTTTACTTAATCATACAGCCACTCTCCTTCCATTTTACTTCCATTTACAAATGAAAAGGTTTTGCCTGTGACATTACAGCTGGATTCTGACTTTCCCCAAAGCTGTTGCTTGGAACAACTTTAGGTAACATAAAAACAACAGCTGTGGCTTCAATGCATGTGAACACCTCCAGCTGCAGGGGCTGTCCCAAGGCTTGCTTTAGACATCACTATTAATATTAATAATTATAATAATTAGGTATAATTAAGGTGAATGCTGAAGATAAGAACTCCCTCCTGAATGTCTTCTGAGGCAGAAAATGAAAAAAAAATTGCTCTTTCTACTAGGAAAATGATTTTTTTCTCAGACCTGTTTGTCTACAGCCATGCTCATCCCAACAAATGAATTGTATAAAATGTATATTGTGCATTCATCCAGTTTTCCCTTGTTCACCTGCTTCTTTTTTTTTTTTTTGTGGAAGGTAGAAAAAATACTGACTGGTTTAGCCCAGGCCACTTCAAAAGAAGAGGGAATACATGGGAATTATTGGCATTTATTATCAGCACTTTCCATGATGGATGCTTGAGGGATGAAGAAGTTTTCTGGCTTGGTAAATCACAAAAGCAATTCTAGAGTGAGCATTTCCCATCTAAATCTTACACTTGGCAGGGCTCCAGTGAACACAGTAGGGTTTAAAACTCTTGGGGATTTCTTCTGTAAGGGTTAATTAGCAAACAGAGTTTGGAGCCAAAATCCTGGAAGGTTTGCAGATTCATAAAAAGAAACAAAAGCAAATGATGTTGCAAAGGAAACACTGACTCGGGCCATTAACAAATTCCCTTTGCCTCACTGCTCCCAGCAAGCCCAGAAAATTACAAGTGAAATGACTGGAGCCAGGCGGAGGAAGCAGAGCTGGGCTTTTGCTGCTGAACACAAGAAATATCTCACATATTACATTTTATATTTATATTTTCAGAGGAGAACCACCTAACCCTGTCACCTCTGATTTCATGACATGACTATTGTCTGACTCATACACAAGAGAGCTTTGTCCCTTTGGGTCACTCTGGTTCTTAATGATCTCTGAATTCTTACTTGTCCTGAGAATTGCACTTAGTTATAAAACTATTTTGCATGTGGCTCTTCCCAAAACAAATGCTGAGAAAAACAGTGCAAAAAAAAAAAAAAAAAAGAAAGAAAAAAAAGAAAAAAAGGTTGTTTTGAGTTGCTTGGTAAAGTAGGACAGGACACTGAAAGGACAGATAACCTAGAGCCATGTAATGAAGGCTTTTAACTACCCTGGATACTAAATTTTGATTTTTGGTATACTGTTACTAAGAAAATACTGTTTAAAAAAAGTCCAGAAATGAGCCATAACTCTAGTGACTAAAGGCTTGAAAAGATAATTTGTGAATAAGGCAAAATCACCTAAACATACAGATTTTCAGTAAATTTCATTTTCCTTTACTTTCTAAACTGTTTAAACATAGAAATCAGCTAAGGAAAAAAAGATAAAGATAAATCAATAAACATCTGAACTAGGAGTTACTGAAGGGGAACAGATTAACATCTTATCATCAAAATCTGTCAGGCTGTGAGATTATCCTGCAGGAAATGATGAATCCTCATCACTTGGGCTATCCTTGATTAGAAAAAGGGACATGCAAAGCAAAACTATGAATTCAAAGCCTTTTCTCCATCTGTAAATTCAGTTGTGATGAGTTACCTTGAACGAGGTAATCTGTAGCTTCAACCTCCACCTCGTGGCTGAGCTGCTTGGTTTTCTGCAGGTATTTCAGGACAAAGACATTGGGAGCAAAGTGGATCATGTTCTGCTCCCCACAGCCAAAGGGCAACCTCAGCAGGTTGTCCAGGTTGTTCAGGGTAGGACCCATCACATCTCCTGATGAGAAAGAGGGGAGATGTTCAGGATCAGGCAATTTAGGGTTTCCTTTTGGTGTTTTGTGGTTATCCCCCACCTCACTGCACTAATATCTCCTGGCTACCCCAAATCAGCTTAAATAAACTGTGAAAAATGGGAAGTCCTTCAGCTGTTAAGTCCTAGCCCTTCAATCTCTGGTTGGATTAAAGAAATTCCACATTTCAGCCTCTGATTTTCCATGACTTCCCAGTTTAGACCAGTTTAGAACAGGGCACAATTTGTGATGAGGATGACAATGAAATAAACACCATGAGCAGTAACAGACAGTGCCCCTGCCAAGCCCCTCACTGCCACCAACTTCAAGCCACTGTCAACCCAAACAGGCTTCAAACAAGTGCCAAAAACACCCCAAGGAATGATCTGCCCCAGAATTAAGCAGTAATAAACCTTTTAAAGTGCCTGTGACTATCTTATCTGGTGTGCATTACTCAAGTACTGGTCAGAAGTAACAGCTGGAGCATCTGTTGACATTTGGGAAGGGGTACCTAAGTGATACCTCCTGGTTATTGATACCTATTATTGAAGCCGTAGCTCTTTCTGATCCTGGAATTATGTTGTGGGGAACTCCAAGAGTAAATGCTTCATTGTGATTTTCATCAGTCTCTTCTTTTCTCCAAATTTTAAACTCTCCCATTGACCCCCAGCCTGTGGAAAAGCCAATGTACTTCACCTCAAGCTGTTTGGGGACTGTCCACTCCACAATAATAGATTCGTTTAGCACCCGAGTACCGTGGCCAACCTGAAAGGGACAAGAGACCATGGAGATCCAAGAGGCCACACAGGTGGAGGTCCAAGAGCTCCACACAGGTGGAGTCCCTGTGCCTGGTGTGCTGGGACACCTCCCAGCCCAGGTGTGCCCTGCAGGTGCAGCAATACCTCTCTCCTTGCCACCCACAAAACAATCCAAGGGAGTTCAATGAGAAATGCACAGGCTTGGCCTGCAAGGTTTCAGCACTAATAATGTTGAGGACTTGTGGAAGAGGTTTTAGAGCAGCTTCTGTGAGCCAGAGAGAAGTTTGAGAAGAGGATCCAGGTTTACCCTGAAAGAATTTTCTACCAAGGTCGTTGAGAGAGAAACCAAGAAAGAAAGAAGGAGAAATAAGAGAAACCTGCAACTATTCCAATAAACACTTTGTCTTTTGTAATCAATGAGTAAAGTGTAAACTTAGGAGCTTTGTAAGAATGTATAAAAAGCATGCATGCTGTAATGAAAAGAATTTGAAGCCTTCTGAAAATGACAATAAGACAATGTGGCAAATAAGTCAGTGGCGAAAAGACAACACATTGCAGTGACGGTGCTCACAGGGGTCTGAGGATGAGGGAAGAGACGAGGATCTGACTCCATGTTTCAGAAGGCTTGATTTACTATTTTATGATATATATTATGTTAAAATTATACTAAAAGAATAGAAGAAAGGATTTCATCAGAAGGCTAGCTGAGAATAGAATAGCAAAGAATGATAACAAAGGTTTGTGGCTCGGGCTCTCTGTCCGAGCCAGCTGGGCTGTGATTGGCCATTAATTAGAAACAACCACATGAGCCCAATCACAGATGCACCTGTTGCATTCCACAGCAGCAGATAACCAATGTTTACATTTTGTTCCTGAGGCCTCTCAGCTTCTCAGGAGAAAAAATCCCAAGGAAAGGATTTTTCAGAAAATATCATGGCTACACATTGCTTTGTATGGTCTCCATCTCAAGCAGGACTGAGGTGCTGAGAACATATTGCTGGCAAAAGCAGATTTGTTATGATCACAGCAGCCTGATCAGGGCTTCAGAGGGAAAAGGCAACAGGAATGGAGCTCAAGGAAAAACTGCTCTGAGTGTGCTCAAACTCTGCTCACAAAGAAACTTCCAGAAGAATTCAGTACCTGGATAACTCCATTTTTCCAGCTGATCCAGAAGCTGCGGAATTCATCCCAGGAGAGGATGCCAGGTGTGTCCCTGCTGGCCACTGGCTCTCCCATTTTGCTGGTGGAAATCCAGGTTCTGGAGTTCTGCTGTCCCCCGATGACGATCTCGGCCATCTCGGCCATGTCGTGGGGGCCCGAGGACAGGGCCAGGTGAGCGTCATTGTGAGCCTTCACTGCCAGCTCAAAGTGCCTCATCTGGGCTGGCTTCTGCAGGTACTGGTACTCATATTTGTTAGGTGTGGAAATGTGTATTTTCTCTAGTCAGAAAAACAAGGGGATGTTGTAAGAATTGGAGCTCAGCTTGGAGCTGATAACTGAAATTCAAACAGAGCTTTGCTAAGCACATGGTTTTTTCCAGCTTCTTTTAAAGTATTAATGTTGGGAAGGATGAAAGTTCGACAAGAAAGTCTCACAGATATGTATGTTTAGCAGAAAGATTTTTAAATGTAGAGTCTGATGAAAGAATAGAGATGGAAGCAAGTTTTGATATAGAAGAAAAGAACTGCTGAGCCAGTCTTACTGGATAACCAAGGAGGCAAAGGGTGTGTTAGTTAGAAGGGGTTTTTATGGCTTAGAGCAAAGGATAAACCCACCTCAAACTAACACAGCCTTTGCCTCCTTGGTTAGCCAGTAAGACTGGCTCAGCAATTCTTTTCTTCTATATCAATAGTTGCTTCCAACTCTATTCCTTCATCAGACTCTACATTTAAAAATCTTTCTGTTAAGCACACATATCTGTGAGACTTCCTTGTCAAACTTTCATCCTTCCCAACATCTCCCCCGTTCGGATGAACAACATATTAAAATACACATGGTTGTTTCTTCTCATCTTTTATTTTTACCCCCTTCAAGGCAGAAAATCCTTCAAACTGCTCAGCTGAATTTCTTATGAGCTCAGCAAGTGATTTTTCAATTCTAATCTAGTGGTCAAAAGCATCTCTGTTCAGCTACTGGAGCCAGCTCTGAGCTATCCAAATCTCTGGCAGAAAGGACAGACTGATTCCAGAACTGAATCTTGAAGCACCAGCTGAAAATAAAGCACAGTCCCAGTTACTGTCCACAGTGCTGAATACTTGAACTGTTCCATAAAGTAAAGGAATTTAATGGCCATTTCCAGAAATCACTTGGACAGTTAGAGCAAATTCATAATTAGCCAGCCAAGTAAGAAAGACTCTTTATAAAGTTCTTCCTACAGACCAGAACTCATCAATCACAGAGAAATGGAAACAAAGATTTTTTTAACGATTTTTTTTTTTAAGAAGTCAAATGCTTCTTTTTAAAACGGATTCAAACAAACTGAATATCTCATCCAAATCATGAACTTACCATTTGGGCAGAAGAACACACTGTAGGTGTATTCTCTGGACAGTCCCTCTGGCTATAGAAAGACAGAAATCCATGCATAAACCACAGGGCTTGGATTAGCAGGAACAGATCCCAGTTTGACTTGGAAAACACAGAAATTATTTTTGCTGCTGTGCAGTGGTTTATATCCTCTACAGAAAAGCGATGGCACTGTGCTCTGTTGGCTGGAGCAGTGCCAGAGAACCTTCCCTTTTATCATATTTCTTAGATTAACAGGGCAAGCTTCTCCTATAAAATATTCATTGTTTTTTTCTCCTGAACAGTGTTGAAGATTCACCAGAGGAGCTCAAATGGGCTCTTTCTGTACAAGAACCACTAAAGCTGATTATTTCCAACTTCCTAACACACCATAAATCACCTTGAGGGTGAATCACCTTGAGGATCTTTATAAACCCGCTCACGTTTATTTCACAATTTCCCAAGCTTTTTTTTCCCCCTGAATTACCATAAATTGGCGTTTTCTCACCTCAATAATGACACTGCTGCGAACATAATCCACCCCCACAGGGCTCCTTTTGTCCAGGTAAGAGTCCTCTGAGTGTTTGCCATTCTTCAGGCTCTGCATCCCCTCCTGGCAGCAGTTGGTCCCACCATAGGCAAAAGCTTTTGCTAAGAAACAGAAGGGAAAAGCAGCAGAGATTTTGAGATCTAAAGATCTCTAGAAGTCAAAAAGATCCAAATTAATTAGAAGCAGCTGATTAACAAGTGCTGTAATTATCTCTCTCATATTCCCTTTATTCATATTTGAGTGACCACATCTAAAACTATTTGAACAATCATGGGGCAACAGAGAAACTCTTCCCTAGTTTTTGGTTTTCAAGTTTTCACTGGGATTATTTGCACAGAATTTGTTGTTATTCTCTTGTTTAAAAATTTCCACTGATCTCTTTGGGGGAATGAAACATGCCCAACCTTAATATCACAACAACAAAAAAATGATGACCAGAGAATGTCCTGCTGTTTGTTTGTACATTCTGTGCATCACAGGCGGGGGATTTGTTCCTACAATAAATGAAGTTGAAAAGCCAAGCTGGCAGCAAGTGGAATGAATGAAATGGGGCAATGGGGAAATCAGAATTTTCTCCTGAGAGAGGAAGGAGAAGAAACACTTGTAAAGCTGTTCTGAGTTGTGAGTACCAGTGATGTTGCTCAGGCCCAGCTCGTTGAAGGAAAGGACGATGGAGGTGGGCTTGGCCTCCCCTGGGGCCACACATTTCTTCCTGGTCAGGTGGTGCTTCCCAGGGTGCCCCACAAACTTGATGCCTTTTGGGACAGAAATCTTCACGTGGACCTGTGAAAGATTTGGAAATGTCAGTTATTGGAAATAATATCAGCCACAAAGTCAAACTCAGCTATGTGAATGATGTGAAACCCACAGAATTCTTCATAACAATCACAGAATGAAGAATGAAGATTGAAGAATCTTCAGATCTTTGAAGATTATTCATTCTTCAAAGTTTCTAGCCATGGATTTTACTGAGAGCAGTACTTTCAGCTCAGCAATTCTACAGATATTTCTGGGAGATGCTTCTGGAGCTGGGCAGAGGGGGAGTGTGAGAAGAAAATATCAAGGGAGATTTTTTCCTTGGGAAAAAAAAAACCCCTTCAAAATGACCAATTTTTGCAGCTTTTTGATTATGAAGGAAATTCTTTTTGGTTCAGCACAAGATTCCAAACTGGGGAATGTCTTTTCAAATGTCTTTTCCCTGCCTTTTTCAATATTTGCTTTTCTGAAGTGCTGCAAGACACTTCAGCCTACCACAGGCGTTTCAAACCAAAACCAAACCAAGCGATGACATTTATTTGAGTTGAATAAAAAGCAATATTTTATCTTCTCAAAGCATCTGTGCTGAGCTTCCCCCTTTGTCAGCCTGCCACCTTCTCTCCTGTGACAGGTAAATCACCCACCAGCCGTGGTGAGGAGCCAGAACTGAGGTGAGTGTGGAATTTGCAGAACACCCCAACAAGGGAAGAGATGAGAATCTTGACTCCATGTTTCAGAAGGCTGATTTATTATTTTATGATATATATTATATTAAAAGAAAATGACATATTAAAACTATACTAAAAGAATAGGAGAAAGGATTTCATCAGAAGGCTAGCAAGGAATAGAAAGGAATGGAATGATAATAAAATCTTGTGACTGACCAGAGAGTCCAAGACAGCTGGACTTTGATTGGCTATTAATTAAAAACAACCAACATGAGGCCAATCAAAGATGCATCTGTTGCATTCCACAGCAGCAGGTAATTATTGTTTAAAATAATTAATATTCATTATTTACATTAATTTTAATTAATCAAATATTAATTATTTTAATTAATTTAATAATTATTGTTTAAAATTATTGTTTCTGAGGCCTCTCAGCTTCTTAGGAGAAAAAGATCCTAACAAAAGCATTTTTCATAAAATAACGTCAGTGACAGGTGAGGGCTGAGCTTTACCTCTGCACACAGGGGCAGGTAGTTGTAGACAGTGAGGGGGATCTTGGTCTGCTCGCCCCTGATGACGTGGTAGGGCAGGGTGAAGTCGATGAAGAAGGGTTTGAACGTCCTCAGCTCTGTCTGGCTGGCGATGCCCAGCCCCTTGTCCTCAGACAGAGCCACAGCCTCTGTGATCCACGTGGTGATGGAGTCAGGCACCTCCACCTGCAGCTGGGCTTCCCCTGAGCTGTGTGAAAAATGTATATTTTATGATTGGCTTTTGGCAAATATTCAAATGAATATTATATGTGTTGTGTTAGAAAGTGATGCTGTATTAATTCTCTTAAGTAGTGTGGTAAATGTAGTTTTAGGTTATAAAAAGTGTTAAAATAGAAACGATGCTGTGTAGGATACTTTTTTTTAGAGAAAGGACATGCACTGAGATAGCAGCCACAGGACACCTAAATCTTTCAGAGAAAGAGAATTTTTTGCCCCATTATCAGGAGAAATTAATTTCTTCCCACCTCGCTTGGGCAGGATGATGCCGTTAGGATTCAGAGGAAGAAGCTGACACTGACCAGACAGAATCCTGTGTTTGAATGGAATTTATGCATCATGTATGAGATGTATGAATATGCAACAGGCTACTGCTTTTAAGGGTTAATCCTTTGTTAATGTGTGCCCTTTTTCAGACCTATTTTGCCCAGAAAAAGGTGCCTGGACCATCCATAACTCTCTGTTTATATTGTCTCATATTGTCCTAATCCAAATTGTCCAAATTATTATTACTCTAATTGTATTACTATTTTTATAACCATTTTATTACTATTAAACTTTTAAAAAATCTAAAAACAAGTGATTGGCATTTTTCACAGCTGGTACTGCCAAAGCAACATGCAATAATATTCATCACATTAATTAAATTATTTTTGAGAGGAATAGCAGATTTGTCTTTACAAGCTGTGGGGCTGCTGGTAGATAAAACCAGCACTGGAAGATAAAAGAAACAATGGGAAGGATTCAACTGATTGATGAATGGAAAGAGATATTTGCTTTTACAAAGAAACTTTAGGTTTGCTGAGGAATGAAATTGGATATTGAAAGATGAAAGAAACAATGGGGAAAAACCCTAAATTCCACAGGAATTAAAAATTAAAAGGAGGGTTTTACATTAGAGGGGAATCTTTGGTATCAGGCGTTTTGGGAAGTCTGAACCTCTCAAGTACCTCAGAAATGGGGAAAGAGAGAGGAGAAATTGGGATAAAAAGGGGGCTGCATCCATCAAAAACTGGAGAGACCCCAAGGAATGCCCCATGGCCTCTCCCTTTATTCAAATAAAGTCAAAGGACTCCTCTGTCTCCTTTTTGGACATAAACCTCTGATGTTTGTGGATTAATTTTCCTGACATTTTTAATGATGTCCCCAAGCATTTTGGGGAATTCCCTCCAGATGCAGATTTATCAGATAGCATTGGCTGCTCTGAGATTTACAAAATGCTCTGTGCTTTCTATCAGCTTTGAGAGTTGCAAATATTTAATTTTTAATATTTATGAGCAGCAGAAAAACAAATAGTTCTTCTGCAAAACACAAATTCTTCCTGGATTAAAAACTTCATTTGCAGCCTCATTTCCAAGTCACTTTTCTTAGAGGCAAATGTTTGCACAAAGTTAAAAAAATCTAAACAAAACTCTGAAACAAACCCCAAAATCAAAAAGAAAGAAATAATCCCAGACCAAAGTCCTGGATAAAAACAGTTCAACAATAATTGATTTAACAGCTGGTGAAATAAAAGTGGGGTTTTTGGAACTCATTGTCCCTGTGTCCATTGCCACAGTGCAGACTCTGCCTGAATGCAAAGACAAATGAGAAACTTTCTAAACATCCAGCTCAGCAACTGCTTGTTTTGATTCAGAAACATTTTGGTTTGCTTGGTTTTGGAATGACTGACTTAGAAAAATTCCAAACCTATTGTTTTCTTTCAATGACAATTGAAATTAGCTCTTAAAAATCAAATCTGTGTGTTTAGCTTTCCTGTGCATAGCACAAAGGGATATCATAACCCTGATATCCTCTTCCATGCTTTATAATAATAGAAATTCAGTGTTGCTCTTCAGACTTTGCTGTTTCCCTCCTGCAAAGCAGCTTTGGCCCTGCCTGGAACAGAAAACATTTCCTCTAACACAGGAACAAAAGCTATTTCATGGCTCAGCTGGCAGGGTGATTGGTGCAGTTGTGAGTACACCCCAAGGTTGTTTCCTCACAAGTTCTTATTTATTCCCCAGAGCTTGACACACACGCTGCCAGCTCTGGGGACATGGAAAATGAGAATGGGAGGTCTCCAGAAGTGTCCAGCATGACATGGTGTCCTCGTGATGCACACCCAGAGCTGCACTGACACTGCTTTTCAGACTTGTTCTCACTTGAGGCATCAGTGAAGCACCTTGGCTTTGCTTTTCTCCTCTAAATAAGTGAATTCCCAGTGAGCCTGAAGGAGTTGTTCCTGTCAGGAGCCAGGCAGCTCATCAGGGACTCACCTCTGTGTTTGTATTACAAAAGGAAAGGATGAAAACAATAAAAAGTGGAGATCAGTGTGCTTTTTATCATTCTGCCCCACTCCAAGCAGTGGCTGGTGAATGTGGCTCCCCCAGCTCAAACTCCAGAGGGAAAAACCTTGGGAAATGCACTTGGGCCATAAAAACATGGGATGGGTTGGGTTGGAAGGGACCTTAAACCCCATCCAGTGACCCAGCCATGGCAGGGACACCTTCCACTGCTGCAGAGAAGCTGCCAAGGGATGGAAATGGTCACACAAGCCCAGGATGGTTTGGGTTGGAAGGGATCTCAAAGCCCATCCAGTGCCAGCCCTGCCATGGCAGGGACACCTCCCACTGCTCCAGAGGAACTGCCAAGCAATGGAAATGGTCACACAATCCCAGGATGGTTCAGGCTGGAAGGGACCTTAAAGGCCCTCGAGTTCCACCCCTGCCATGGCAGGGACACCTCCCACTGTCCCAGGCTGCTCCCAGCCCTGCCCAGCCTGGCCTTGGGCACTGCCAGGGATCCAGGGGCAGCCACCCTGTGCCAGGGCTCCATAGAAAGATTTTTTCCCAATATCCCATCTAAACCCACTTAAATATCAAAGTTATTTAACTCCTTTTCAGCAGCCATTGGTGCTCACCCTGCTGCAGTTTGCAGTTTGCAGCTGCCCTGATGCTGAGCCCTGAGGAGCAGGAGGGAGGGAGGCAGCTCTGGCACAATTCCAGCCTGTTTAACCGGACAATTTGTTGCAGCTGATGTTCTTTCCACTGGGATTTCAGCCCATAACCAGCATTAACATTATTTTCACACATGAGGGCACTTACTCTTCTGGGCACAGGGCCAAAGTACACACTCATTTCCAGCCATTAGACCCTCCAGCCAGGCTCTAGGAATTTTTAGAATTGGTTTGGGAAGTTGACATTAGGCTTTTGTTTCTTTTTTTTTTTTTTTTAGGATTGTATATTATAAATTATAGAAGAAAAAAAAATTCTTCCTGTTCAAGAGAGTGGAAATTAAGGAATGCTCCACCTCAGTTGTTTCTAATGAAACGAAGTAGAGAAAATGCAATCTGCAACTTTTTATTCCACACTCTCCCATTTATAATTAACTGCCCTGGCTTGCTGAGGCCCAAATGGGCACTTCTGGAATTCTTTGTGTATTTCTACAAAGCATATTTCATGCTCAATTGAACAGATTTGAATACACTTGCTCCAAGTTCCTGTCAAATTTAATTTACAACCATTTATTGAGGATGAAGTTTACTTGCAAACCTGGAGAAGCTTTTTAATAATTGCTTCAAATTATCCTAGATGTGCTGTTGTGGGATGGATTAGTTATCTCTTTAATAATTTATTTTTTTAGTTCCAACTGTACCCAGAGGAAAGCAGGATTTGTGAGGAGGCAGATTGAGATCTGGGGGAGATGTTCTTGCAGGAGATGACAGAGACAGAAGAGATCTGTGAAATTTTAAAAGCAATAAATAGAGAACAAATGTGGGCACAGCTGACAGGTTCAGCTTGAAGCAAGGGAACACTTCAGGACCAGAGGAAAAGTTGCAAAGATTGAAGTGGAAGAAAAACAACAATAGGAGGAAAAATAATAATTATAAAAATTAAATATCAGAAATTGCCAGTGTAACTCATTAGGTTTTAAAGAGCTTTGTTTACAACCCTCTGGGTATAATTAATGCCAATACCTGACATTGAGGCAGTGCCAAATCCAGGTCTCAGGGAAGAAGGTTCTTTTCCTCTTCTCTGCTCTGCTAGAACAAGAAATAAATCCTTGCAAATTGATTCTTTTAATAAGATATTTCCAGCAGTCAGTGATAAATCAGAGTTATCAGCTGACTCTGGCTCACATGACCAAAACTCTGGCTGGTGCAGACTCATTAAGGAGTGAACAACACAAATTAAATGGGCTTTGAAACAATCCCTTTGTGTGCACATGCACACTGCAGGCAGAAACAAGAATCTAAAAATAGCATAAAATAACCTTTGAAACCAGCAGAAATAATGGAAATTAAAACGAAATTGGTTTGTGATTCAAATTCTTTTACCAAAGGGAATCAAGGGAAAGAAGTGCAGCACGTGACCTCCAGCAGCAGTGATTACAATCACTCATCTGCATCCATCCCTGCTCCTTGAATTGTTCTGAGTTCTAACATTTTAACAATTTAAATCAGCTTTTTATGCCTGTTATACTTCATTATACCTCTTATACTTCATTATCTATTTCTCAGCTAACCCCAGCAGCTCCTCTGCTAAGAGAGGCTTTTGGGAAGTTCAGGATGCAGAGGGAAGGCCCATCCTCATCACCTGTGGTACTTCTCAGCCTTTCCCTCATGCAGATCCTCATTCTGCTGATTTTGACCACCAGCTGAATGGTCCAAATCATGAGCAATGAGTGACTCTGCAAAAACACCTGTAGCTTGCAAATATTCCAAAAAATTCACAGCAAATTGCAAAGAAATATTCTTCAAACTGATAATTTAGCACTCTTTGCATGCGTCACTTTTCCAGAATTAAATTCAATTTAACAAAGCAGCGTCAGTTAATTTTTTTTTTACATCTACCAAGCCATTTGAAGAATTTCCCCATCACTGCCTTGTCTAAACCTGAGGTGGAAAAAACTGAGAATAGAGGAAAAAAAACCAGCCAGGAGTATCACAGACAAGAGATATTAAGCTTCAAAAGTTACCTTGGTGCTATTTTGGAATGCATGGTGCCCACCAAGGTGCCAGTGTGTGGCTGGAAGGCTGGGACAGCCTCATCTGTGTACATCCCTCCATTCTGCCTGTGGTTCAGGCTGACTATGTCAGTCATCACCACCAAGCCAGTTTCCTAGACAGTGAAAAATCAACACCACAAAACAAAAACCAGCAAGGAAAAAAAAAAAGAAATAAATAAAAAGAATTAAAGAAAAAGAATTAAATGTGATTAATTAATTGATTTTTTTAAAAAAATAGAATCTCTCAATCCTATTTTAACATTTCCCAGGGAAATCTCAATGGAATCTTGAGGATTTTTTAAAAGCTTTGTGTAAAAATGATTGTTAATGTGAAGATGCATAGGCTTTATGAGAAAGCTCCTGTCTGCTTGGAAAACGCATTTAAATCAGCATTTAAACCACTATTTATCATTACTGGGTGAGTGTGACAGGTTAAAAAAATCTTATTTTCCCCCCTAGAATACAACATCGCAGCTTTTTACCCTTCCTAAAAGTTCCCAGTGTGCTCTGCTGCAGCGAGCAGGCTGCTCTCTCATCAGGCACCACCAGTTCTGCCCTGCCAGGGATGCCAAGCAAAATGAAACGTGTCCTCACAGGGAAAGCTCCCAGCTCTGTGCCCCAAATTCCCTTTTTCACGAGAGACAGCAGCTCCCAGCAGCGCTGGAGGATGAGCTTTGTTCCCTGCACACACCCCCAGCTCTTGCACACCAGCTGTGCAGCCCTGCGTCCACACCAGCTCCCCAAAAATGAATTTTCCCTAAGAGTTTGCAGCTCTCAGTAAGGACAAAAAAGCTGCATCAGAGGAAAAAAAAACCCAAAAAACCTCAGACCCCAGGGGGAGAAGTAGCAGCGGGCAAAAAGAGAGAAGGGAGGGTGGTTATGGGGCTGAAAATCACCCTACAAACATGAAAGCATGAAAGCAGAAAATAGAGAAGGGAGGCTGGTTCTGGGGTGCCCCTGCAAACATGAAAAGCACAGGAGAGAGAAGGGAGGGTGGTTATGGGGCTGCAAATGCCACTGCAAACATGAAAAGCACTGAAGAGAGAAGGGAGGCTGGCTCTGGAGCTGGAAATCACCCTACAAACATGAAAGCACAGGACAGAGAAGGGAGGATGGTTTTGGGACTGAAAATGAAAACATGAAAGCAGAGCTCCAGGCTGGCTCTGGAGCTGAAAACCCCCCTACAGCTATGAAAGCAGAAAAGAGAGAAGGGAGGCTGGTTATGGGGCTGAAAATTGCCCTGAAAACATGAAAAGCACAAATAAGAGAAGCTGCTTCTGGAGCTGAAAATGCCCCTGCAAACATGAAAAGCACAAACGATAGGGGAAGATGGTTCTGGAGCTGAAAATTGCCCCTGCAAACATGAAAAGCATCAAAGAGACAGTGCAGAGAAGGGAGAGTGGTTATAGGCCTGAAAATCACCCTACAAACATGAAAGCAGAGAAGACAGGAGGGAGGCTGGTTCTGGGGCTGAAAATCAACCTACAAACATGAAAACACACAAGGGAGACTCTGCAGAGGGGAGGGAGGCTCATTCTGGAGCTGAAAATGCCCCTGCAAACATGAAAGCACACAAAAGAGAGAAGAGACGCTGGTTATGGGGCCAAAAATCATCCCACAAACATGAAAGAACAGGACAGAGAAGGGAGGATGGTTATGGGACTGAAAGTAAAAACATGAAAGCAGAGCTCCAGGCTGGCTCTGGAGCTGAAAAACCCCCTGCAACTATGAAAGCAGAGGAGAAGGGAGGCTGGTTATGGAGCTGAAAATCGCTCTGCAAACATGAAAGCACAGAAGGGAGGCTGGTTATGGGGCTGCAAACATGAAAGCAGAAAAGAGAGAAGGGAGGCTGGTTCTGGGGCTGAAAATGAAATCATGAAAGCACAGGACAGAGAAAGGAGGGTGGCTCTTCCTACTGTGAAGGCGAAGCGAGCGTCCTTGGTGATGTCCCAGTGCCAGGGGAACACCGAGGACCTGCGGCGCCTGCGGGAGGACATGCCAGGCCACCAGAAGTGCCCTTCCTCCTTTGGAGCTCCAAAAGCATCAGACACATCATACTCTGCCAGCTCCTGGAACACCTGCAGGGAGAGGGCATGGGCTGCTCTCCTTGGCTGCTTCCTCCAGCAGGGGGAGGATCACAGGGCTCAGGAGAGGACATCAGTGCTGGAAGCTCACCCTACCTGGCTGGCTGTCAGCTGGAAGCCTGTTTTGAGCAGGTAGACACTCTTGTCCACCGTGGCCAGGCAGACACAGCTTCCTTTGGCAGCTCTGACCTTGATGTTCACAACATCACCAGGCCTGGTCTCGTTGGCCGAGAGAGCCACGGCGACCTGGGAAGGGAAATCCCATTAAATCCAGTGATTGTCCCAAAAACCAGTGATGGTCCCAAAAACCAAAGAGCAGTGAGACAGCAGCCCTCCCTCTCCTCTACCTGGTTCTCAAAGGACGAGGTGACAGGGAACTGCAGGCTGTCTGTGACCCCCTCTCCGTTCTCCCTGACGTAGTACACCAGGAGCCGACCCAGGGGAGCCATGGAGTGAACAACAGAGAACCTCAGGAAGGTCACACACACCTCAACCTCTGCTGCAGGAGTGCTGGGAGGTGCTGAAATAGGAATTTTAGAGAAAAAAAAAAAGCTTTATTCATCCAAGTCACTCCCTTCCTGCCCCCTGCTAATGCTGACAGGCACAGGACTCTCCATCCAGGACTTGCATTCTTCCCTTGTTCCTGCTGCTGCACACCTTCTTGAGTTCACAATATTTCCCTTTTTCTCCTCCTTGTGAAAGGTAATTAGCACTCCTAATTTAATGAGCAGAATGGAGAAGGTGGGTAGGGAAGGATTACTCAGTGGTTTTCCAGCCATGAAATCAAGGAAACACACAGTTAAGTCATCAAGCCATTGAAAATAAACAGAAAATGTTATCTATTGCTGGAGAATGCTGATGAGAGAAAAGGAATTAGCTTGAAAAAGGATTATGCAGTTTATAGAGCAGAGAATCACTGGAGCTGTTAAATAGAACCGCAGAATGGTTTAGGTGGAAGGGAATTTTAAAGATCCTGTATTTCTGTGGACAAGGATGTCCCTGACCAGACCAGGCTGCCCAAAGTCCCACAAAACCTGGCCTTGGACTCTCCCAATGCCAGAGCAGCCACAAAGCCTCTGAGCAAACTGTGAATGCAGTAGCTTAGAACAAACCTTCAGTGCAGAGAATCATCACAAATCCCAAATTACTGATGGGCAGAAGCTTGGTGGACACCTGGAGGGAGGTTCCTGTTGCTCTTTCCCCAGCTCCCACAGCACAGTCAGACTTTTCCTTTGGCAGATGTTACATCCATGTCCCCAGCCCACCATTTTTCACCCCCCTGCTCCCCAAACCAGATTTTTGTGTTTCTGTTCCTCCTTGTACAAACCAGGAGTCCCCATTTCATTTCCCCTCCCCTGTGGGCTGTGTGATCTCCTTTATCAGCCCATTTGATTTTCTCTTCTCATCTAACATCCTCTCCTCAGTTTCAGCTCAACCAATTTAACCAACTGCCCCAGCCCTGCCCTACACTTCCCTGCCACTCCACTCCAAGCAAATATTAAATTTTCCTCATCTGAGAAAGACTTCAGCAAGACCAAAGAAAACTTTTCAAGAGTTGCCCCTCTTGCAGAACTTTTTTACATGCCTGAGAGGAATGGATTTCACTATTTTTCTTGCACAAAATTATCTATATCCTTTCAGGAGCATCACATTAACAAAAAAGGGTGTGGAAAGGTTGTTTTTTGCTGAAAATAGGGGTGAGTTGCATTTCTGGTGCTGGCTACCTGTTCCTGGGAAGTCTGTGAGGTCAATGTTCTTCTCCAGGGCTGTGGTGGCTCTTTTGTTCCTCTGCTGAGTGACATTGCTGGGCACAAAATTACCTCTATTTTTTAAGGAGCATCACAGTTTTGCATATTTTTATTGCACAAAATTATCTCTATCCTTTCAGGAGCATCACATTTTTGCACATTTTTCTTGCACAAAATTATCTCTATTCTTTAAGGAGCATCACATTAACAAAAAGGGTGTGGAAAGGGTTTTTTTTGCTGAAAATAGGGGTGAGTTGCATTTCTGGTGCTGGCTACCTGTTCCTGGGAAGTCTGTGAGGTCAATGTTCTTCTCCAGGGCTGTGGTGGCTCTTTTGTTCCTCTGCTGAGTGACATTGCTGGGCACAAAATTACCTCTATTTTTTAAGGAGCATCACAGTTTTGCATATTTTTATTGCACAAAATTATCTCTATCCTTTCAGGAGCATCACATTTTTGCACATTTTTCTTGCACAAAATTATCTCTATTCTTTAAGGAGCATCACATTAACAAAAAGGGTGTGGAAAGGGTTTTTTTTTGCTGAAAATAGGGGTGAGCTGCATTTCTGGTGCTGGCTACCTGTTCCTGGGAAGTGTGTGAGGTCAATGTTCTTCTCCAGGGCTGTGGTGGCTCTTTTGCTCCTCTGCTGGGTGACATTGCTGGGCTGCAGCCCCGACAGGACAATGTTCCCTCGTGAGGCCACCTCATAATGGAGAGTGAAGTTGCAAGGACAGGTGGATTTCACTGCAATCCAGGCCTCCTCTCCCACCTGCAGGCAAGGACAGAAAAGCCAAAGATTTGTTCTGTTAGGAGTTTTGGGGTGATAAAGCGCAGAAACCTGCTTGGGTTCCAGGCCATGGGAGGTGTGAGCCCTCTTCTAACACATTGAAAAGTGCATTTTAATAATAATAATAATAATAATAATAATAATAATAATAATAATAATGTGTTACTACATGAGCACTGTTCTCAGGGGCTTTTTCCACACTAAAAAGGAGCCTGTGTTCACTGCAAATCTACAGGAGACTGAGCTGGGGGTTTCATGCATTAATGGAACAATAAAGGAATCTCTGGAATCCTGGAAGTTAAGCCTTTTGGCACAGAGCAGCTGTCAGAATTGGTTGAATTTTAGACACCCCTTCAGTAGCCCAGCCCAAAAAAGGAAAGAGTTGGGTTGGGGGTGGGAAGAGAGATGTGTTTGATATTCTTTGCAGTTTAATTGTGATTACATCCATGTGGCAAATACCAATTCAAACATCACCATGAAATGAGTGGGAAGAGATCTGAGGGAAAATGCTGTCAAATTACACAAAGTCTTGATAACAATTTGTAAGTTGGGCACTCAGGGAGGTGTCAAACACACAAATAAATGAGAAGAAATCTGCTTTTTTTTTTTTAGTCTGGGTAGCTCACCTGATGCCTGCAATAGGCTCCAGAGCAGCACACCTGGGTACTGAAACTGCACCCAGAGGGGCTCAGTGAGTACCCCCTAAACAAAATCCCCCCAAATTCCCAACAGAACAGACACCAGCCATGGGAGATGGGATTAATCAGCCTGAGGAGCAGCAGACTTTCCTAGGAACACAAACTCCTTCCTTCTGGGGTCTGAGGAGTGGCTGACACTTGTAGGATCCTACATCAGCAGGATTTCTTCAGCACCTTCCCCTCCTCACCCTCCTGCCATTTAAAGCAGAGCAGATCCCAAATAAAACGATTGAATCTTAGAAAATCCCACAGAAATGTTCTGAAAACCCTCTGCTTTTCCAGCTCCAAGTGTTCTCCCTGCAGAATGCACACATGGCACCAACCAAAAGGGCAGAACTGGAACACAAGGAGCTGCTGATGCTTAAACACAGTGAGAATGCCACAGAGTCCAAGAGGTGCCTCGTGACATCAAATATTTGAAGTATTAAGAATTCCCCGGTGCAAATGATGAAACAATTCATTAAAAAATGAATGTAGCTAATTGGAACACCCAGTAAGAGCTGGCAATGCATGGGAATAGTTCCCACATCAGCTGGTCATCCAGCTACAAGCTTTCCCACAGAAGAATTAGTTCTAATCAGGTTATAATAAGAACAATGTGTTCAGATTAGCAGTGTATAATCCCCTTTCCATACCTCAGGAAACTTGTAAAAGATTAATTAGCCATTAAACTTCCATGAAATGCAATGATTAAAAAAAAAAAAAAAAGCTCTTATTTGGATACAAAGAATCTGAAACCAACCTCACAGACCTGCTGATAACAAATCTCTGTGTGTTTATGGCCAAAACCCCCCTTTTTTTTTCCACCGAGTAATATGTAGACCTTCAGAACATTTTCTTGGGTAGGAAGAAACCTTGAACAACTCTCAGAAAACATTATGCAACAGGAATCATGGTTTAATCAAATCTTTTCTCTAGGAGAGAAATCACAACAACTTTTATAGGGCAGGACTACATTTTTAGAGAGGCTCCTACAAAACCTACCAAAGAAAACAAGGGAATCATGTTCAGAGCTCAGTAACTGGAAGATTGAACAGATCCAGCTGAGATTTAAACTGGAAGTTCCAGTGAGACTACACAGCCATAATTTTGGTCTTTAGCAATTTAGCCACTCCCACTAACATCACTTCCAATCATTTTCAGCAAGCAATCCATGTCTGAGCATTACTGGAGGCACAGAACACACATTCAAATATGAAATTATGAAGTTTTCCATGCCTACACCCACCCTGTCTGAACAGAAAGGGTTGGATTTGAGGTGCACAGAGCACCCAGGGAATTGTGTTTAGCACCTTGTGGAGCCCACATTCAACAATTATTTGGTGACTCAAGTGCAGCTCCTTCATCCTTTGTGGTGGAAACAGTTCAGGATCCCAGAATTGGGAATGTCCAGAAATATTTAATTAGAGCAAAGTGCTTTAAGCCAAGCAGTGCAGTGGATTTAATTTCATTTCCACGAAGGAAGGTGAAGCCAACATACCTGGAAAGGTTTATCTGGTGCCTGGAGCTGGATGTGGCACTTGCTGGGTGAGTACCAGCTGCTGATGGACAAATAGTTGGGCAGATATTGATCCCCAGAGGGTTTCCCATCAATTGCTGTCACTTTGGTCTTAAAACAAAACAAAAAAGTTACATCAATGCTATGAATAGAAAGCTCATTTTGTTACTTCTTTATCTCTCCTCTTCCATTTTATACCTTTCACCTTTCATCTCTTGCCATCTTTACTCCCCAAATATTGCCCCCTACCACCATGTTAAGGTGCATTTGGAGGAGCATCTTTTCATGGTGGTTATCAAAATCAGTTCTCTTGGCAGCAGGAAACAAACCAGTGTTTGCTGTGTTGAAATCCAGAAGCTGGAGCTAAAAGGCACTGATTTCCTGTTTGTAGCGCTGGTTTATAAAGTGCAGGTTTGACAAGATTAGTTCCATTAAAGCCTGCTAATCCTATAAGGAGCTTTTACCCACCTCCAGCCAGACATATTGGGCAGCTGTGGGGATGGAGGGGATTTCAAACTCCACCAGGCCATTCCTTGAGACCAGTTCACTTGTATAAACATTGTCCTTTGGTGTGAGCTCAGCTTTAATTCGGATGGTGACTCTGTCAGCTGGGCTTCCATCGGGGTAAGTGACCTCTACCTGCACAGTGGGGCAATTATAGAACAATTAACTTTAAATTATCAGCAATTCCAGGTGGGGAAAAATCACTGGGATCAACTTAAATCAGCCATATTAGTACCCAACACCATTAAAAATAGGATTATGCTTAATCTCACCTTGCCTTTGTAAGGCAGCCCAGGTTTGAATTGTTTCCTGGTGTCCTTGGAGTACTTGATATCAATCAGCTGCTTCTGGACAGGTGTGGAGTCATCAAAGGTCACCTGCTTGCTGCCATCAGAGCTGATCACCGTGGCCCAGATGTTGACAGTGCCTCGGAAGTGCTCGGGGACATCTGCTGGCATCATGTCCCTGACACACACCTGGAACTCGGCCGAGCCATCGATCTGGGGTGGGGCACACAAGGGACGGGGTTGGACACCCACACAGGGCACAGCAAACAAAGCTAAAGCACAGGCACCTGAGGGGGGTGTGCAGCAGGGTTTGGGAAGGGAAAAGGGAAAGGGGAAATGTGTGGGAATGTTCCTCACTCGGGGTCACCAATTGTAGCGGTGTTTGCAGGGGTCCCAGGATGAGGGAAGAGATGAGAATCTTGACTCCATGTTTCAGAAGGCTGATTTATTATTTTATGATATATATTATATTAAAAGAAAATGATAAACTATACTAAAAGAATAGAAAAAGGATTTTATCAGAAGGCTAGCAAGGAATAGAAAGGAATGGAATGATAATAAAATCTTTTGGCTGACCAGAGAGTCTGAGACAGCTGGACTTTGATTGGACATTAATTAAAATCAACCACATGAGACCAATCAAAGATGCACCTGTTGCATTCCACAGCAGCAGATAACCAATGTTTACATTTCATTTCTGAGGCCTCTCAGCTTCTCAGGAGAAAAGATCCTAACGAAAGGATTTTTCATAAAATATGTCTGTGGGGAAAAGGAAACGGGGCAGGGAAAAGGAAAGGGCAGGGGGGAAGGAAAGGGCAGGGGGGAAAGGAAAGGGAAGTTTCATTTTCCTCCCTTAGCCATGGTCTGGACTAACTCTGTCACCTCAGACTCCTGATCTCCTCAGCCCCATATGCTCTTAAAACAGATTAAAACTATGCCAACAAATTCTCATCCCACCAAATCCCAGAATATCCTGAGCTGGATCCCACAGGGATGATCAGTGCAGCCCTGTCCCTGCCCAGCCACCCCAACAACCTCACCCCAAGCACCCCTGAGAGCTCCTGGAGCTCTGGGGCTGGGACCATTCCCTGGGGACCTCTGGACAGTGCCCAGCACACTCTGGGAAAAAAAGCTTCCTCCTAATATCTAAAATCTTAAATATATCATGTAAAAATAAGCAATGGCCTCACTTCTGCATTTTCTTATCTCCCACCAGCAACAAAACAGAGGTATGGGATAAATGTTAAAGAAGACAGATCAGGCATTTTATCACAGAGGAGTCCATGGTCTCCCTCACCTGGGTGGTCTTGAGGACAGGGTGTCCCACTTCATGTCTGTAGTACCCAACACCATTTATAGTCATATTGACAATTAACTTCCCTGTCACTGGTTTGCCAAATGTGTATCTGAAATGCAAAGGAGATGATTAATAACTTCCAGCTGGTTTTTGTTCTGCTGGTTGTATAAAGACAATTACCATGTCACCTGCACATCTAGAAAACACTACCACAGGAAGTTTTCCAGATTGTTATTTTTACCATGTTTTTGAAGGTTCTTACATCAAAAAACTTCTGATGATGATTAGAAATAATCTGAAAAGTCTGCAGCAGGTGGGATCCAAGCTCCAGCGACTGCACTACAACCCACAGCAGTGAAATTTGGTTTGGGAATGTTCCTACCTGGCATGGACAGTTCCTTTCTCACACAGTGAAAGGTCACGGATGTAACGAGGGGGATCGATCAGCAGCTCAAACTTTGGCAACACTACAATGAAAAGAAATAAAGCACAATCTTTCCAAGCAGATCCCATTGCCCAGCTTATAGCAAAAGTCCCCACAGCTCTGACAGAAGCTGGTTCTGATTTATCAGGGTAACACCCAGTAGAGGGTCAATTAATTAGGTTGGAAATGGGGGTGTGTGTTCTATCCCCATCTGTCAGAGCAGGGGCAGTTATCTCTGTTCACTGGGCAGTTTTTTCTTTATCTCTCCCACAGCCAACCCTCCCTCCAGGAGATCTCTGCTGTCCATGGCCACTGAGTGTCCCTGCAGGGCTGATCCAATTCCAGCATCCCATGGGGAGATGCTGCGCCCAGGGGAGGAGCCAAGCATTCCTACCTGGATCCAATCTGAGGTTTTGGGACACCAGAACAGCCTTTCCACTGCCTTCCCAGAGGAATAGCTGCCTTTTCCACTGGAGCTGCAGAGGAAAACTCCCCCCTTGTGCAGGATCCCTGCTCCAGCAGAACCACAGCTGGCACTGCAGGAGGGCTGAGCCCCCATGGGATGGGGCTGTGCCACCCCCTGACCCACAGGGGGGGCAGGTCTATTCTGACTCTGTCAGTGGTTTGTTTTCTTTTTTTTGTGCTATTGCATTTGTATTTTTATTTATCCTGTTATTCCTATTCCCATACCTTCGTCTGAAAGCCTTTTAATTTCAAAATTATAATAATTCAGAGGGAGGGGTTTTACATTTTCCATTTCAGGGGAGGCTCCTGCCTTCCTTAACAGACACCTGTCTGTTCAAACCAGGACAATCAACAACAGCAACAAACCAAAACCACCTTGGCAAGGTGACCTCAGCAAGCTCCCAGTTAGCAGTGCCTGCATCCCTGAAATGCATGGCTCTAAGGAATTTCTCCTCATGGCATTTTAGATGTTTCAGGTGTTTCATCTCAAGTGAAGGCATTTCTCAGTGTTCTGTTCTTCCAAGTGCACCTGCGTTAGGGTCAACTTACCATATTTCTGCACCTCAAAGGATTTGTTGTAAGTGTGCCCCTGCATCTCAGCAAAGATGAGCCATTCCCCAAACACTGGCTGATCAGACAGGGGAAAAGTCATATTGACAATGCCTGAAAAAGAAAACAACATTCTCTGAACTCTGTCACTCTCCAGCCCCTGCCAAGCCTCACTGAACACCACTCAGTGGAAGCAGAAGCAAAGGAAAATCACAGTACACAGAGTAAAAAAAAAAAAAAATCAGGAACTTACCACAACAAAATGGCTTCAAGTTATTCCATTCTATCATCCGAGACCCCCGGGGATCCTGCAGGGAGGTTTAGGGGTGAGAAATGAACATCACTCATGTATTTAACTCAGTTTGCAAAATAACTTCCTTTTGTAACACACACACCTCAGTGACAGCTCAAATGTAACCAAAGCCTGTCAAAAATGTCCCAAAAATACCTTACAGCAGGGGTATTTGCTTTCTGGAGTTATTTAAGAGCTCTGCTCCTGTAAGAATGCACACAAATAAATGCTGTCAAGCAGATTTTTCCCCTGCCTTAAAACACCACCCCTGGATGGGATGAACTGACCTCATTCTTAAAGGGAGCTATACAACCAGAAAGAAAAATTTTGGATGAAAAAACTCAGATGAAATGAATCCTGCTGGTTTTGTCAGCATTAAATCTTCAACAAGAGTGAATCCTTCTGCTTTCTGACAGGTAAACACATTAAAAAACAACAAAGAACCCCAAAAACCCAACCAAAACAAACTACAAAAACCAAAAAAACAACCAACAAAACAAACAAACAAACCCACAAAACCAAAAAAAAAACCCCAAAACAACACCCAAAAAACACCCCCAAAAATCCCTAAACACAGAAGGAACCTCTCTTTCACCTCATAAGGAAGAAGACGGGAGAGCCCTTTCCTTTCCATGAATTTCTACTCTCCACTATCCCAGTTTGGGAGCAGAGATGAGGGTGGCCCTGCTCTGCCAGCCCAGCACATGAAGGGTTGGAGTGAAAAGAAGGGAGAGGGAGTGGGGCTGTCACAGTTATAAACCCCAGTGAATCAAGCCAGTTCTTCTCAGGCTGAAAAATGGGAATTAATTTCTGAAAGTGAAGTAGAAAAGAAGGATATTTGCTGGTGATGGCAAAAAACCAAAGGCACAGAGATCAGATAGAGACACAGGGGTAGAAAATTGCATTGGTTAGGGGTGGGAATGGCCATAATGGGCAGGAAAAGCAGAAATTTGTTCCTTTAAATGCTACACAAACCTTGTACCTCTACAGGACAGGTGCTAGAAGGGCACACAGATACTCACCACTACATAAGCTTCAATCTGAAAGGAAAAAGCAAAATAAAAGGCTTTATGAAGCAACTTTTGTGCTTTTTGTGATGAAGTGTTGAGTCAACATAAGCAAAGTGTGAGACCCAAAGTTTGAACATCTTTGTTAAGAGCACCCTGAGAAACACACATTTAATTCAGACATCTATTGGAAAAGGGACAATTTACATATCTGTGCACTACCTAAATAAGGTGCAAGTCTCTGAAAAATTCTTGTCTCTGCTCTGGCAGAGCTGCCTCCTATTTGCCAGCACTCCAAAAGTTTGTATTCACTTCCAATCGGAATATAACCCAGTGAAAAAAGCTGAATTACAAATAAAACAGGCTGTCACAAGGTATGCACAAACAGCTTAAAAATCCAATTCTGTTTCTGCATAAGTGTATTGGAGAGCAGCCCCAAGGCTGAGCATCCAGCACAGGGCAGCCTGTGCCTGCTGAATTGTTTTGCTCTAAAAAGACATTTTGGGACTTAAATCATTCTCAAATATTCAAATATTTGAATAAAATGCAGTAGCATATAAAATAATATAAAATACAGTATAGTATATTAAATATAAAATACAGTACCAAGCATTCCACCATACTGCACAGTGTGAAAGAAAACAGATTTCTTTACCCTGTCATTGACTGGCCTCAGGTCAGAAGTCACCATGAAGAGATTTATCAGCACTGAAAAAGGAAAAGAGGGAATTTATCAGTCACCAGAGCTGAGTCTGAACAAAAGAGCTCATCCTAAAACTCCCACTGAAAGCAGCCCTAGCATCTGGCAAGATATCCAGGATGATTTTACCTTTCTGCTTGGGTTTGTAGACAGGTTTGTCCGTCTGGATGAACACTGAGGAGCCCTTGCTGTCGATGGTGACTGTGGTGTAGTTGTGGAAAATGTGCCCTTCCTCTGCCAGGTGCCTGTTGCCCCAAACCTTCAGGTGTGCTTGTCCACGAAGCCCTGAAGGCACCTAAAAAACACACCAAGAGGTGAGGAACACACAGAAAAACCTCTGAGCTTTTGGGGAATGTAACTGACACTGAAGAGAGCAAGAAGAGGCGCCTGCTGTGTTTTGGTGTCAATCTGTGTTAGCAGTGAAAGGAAAATTAGGGACACACTAGGTTTTCTACAATATATACACTTCAAAGGAGGTAAATTCGTGCTGAAGCATGGCAGGAAATTCTCTTCTGCCCTTTATCACTCCAGAAGAGTGATGGCTGATCCATGATCTACGCATGCAGCTCCCAGTACAGGTGTGGTATGTGGGGAAACCAACTCAACAGAGGGAAAAACCCCAATGAGCAACACCAAAGAGTCCCCAAAACAAAAAGTGCATGCATATACATGTTTAACCAGCTGCTCGGAGAAATAAGTTTAACTTTAAAATTACTTCAGATTAAAAGTGACAAAATAAAAAATCTGATACCATTCCAGATGCACATAATTGAATATTTTGTTCCACCACCCCCTTTAATGCCCCAAAGCTGACAAGCCCAAATTAAGCCCTGAGTTAAGAAGCCAAACACTTTTAAGGGCTTGCTCTTCTAGTCCAGGTCCATTTTGCCAACATTTGAAGTCATAACCCCCACACAGAATTCTCTACTACCATTTGTATAAAATAACCCAAACACAGAAATTTATGTGGAGCCACTGATTTTCTTTAGTGGTGTAAAAGTGAACTGTGATGGCTTAAACTTTCTTGTTTTCACTCTCCACTTTTCCTCTGATGGAGGCTGTGTCCTTCTCAGTGTGTGCCCCAGAATGTGACATTTATTTGTGCCAGAGAGCAATGCTTGGTGTGGCTGAGGAAAATCCCTTATGTGTTCACCAAAAACATGTTAAAATTATTGATACTCACCTTCAGCTTAATTGTTCCTTTATCTAAAATATGAGAGAGAGAGAGCAAGAGTTATTCTCAAGGTAAGCACTAAGAATTTAGATCTTTGCAGTTGAGTGAAGGAAGACCCCACACCAGAGAGCTGCTCTCTGCAGTTGTGATTTTACCTGAAATAATTTTCTTGCACTGTGTAAAACAGTCTGCAGGGTAAGTCAGACCCAGCAGAGCTCTCCAAAATAAACCTGGTTCACATTTATTCACAACTTTTGCCCAACTTAAATTGCAGAGAGCTCTGTGATTGGAGAGCACCCCCAAGGCTGAGCTCAGGGCAGCCTGTGCCTGCTGAATTGTTTTGCTCTAAAAAGGACCTGGCCTCTTTTGGGACTTAAATAATTCTCAAAACAAACACTCAAAGGGTCTGTTTGGATTGCTGGATCCAGCCATACCTAGGAGTTCTCTGGAGCATTTGCTGTGCACATGTGTCAGCATCACTCCCTTTGAATTGCTTTGCAATTGTCAGCCACTTTCAAAGACATCAAGGGGAGGACACAAGCAGAGAAAAATCTGTTCCAAGAAATGGAATGGCTTTTAAAACTCTCAGTTTTAACATACAGGAGGGTTAAAACACGAGGGTTAAAGAGCCTGATTGCCTTGACTACACTGCAGCTTCCACCACTACTGACAGTGGGACCACAGGGCTACTGCACTTCACTTTCACCCCTGTAAATTCACTCAGTGTTAAGTTGGATATGATCAGATCACATTGCTTTTACTCACAGGACAGAGTATCTGGCTTGGATTTTAAAGATTTATCCAACTACACAAACATTACCACCTGTCTCAGCAATACCTAGTCCTGAAGATGGGGAGATTTTGTTCCCAGCACTCATTTTGGAGAGAAGAAATTGATGATGATGATGATGTACATTTTTTATTTTTCTCAAAATTAAACTTCTAAATACTCACTGATAAATATTCAGGCATCAAAAGGAAGTATAATCACTATAAAACTCTAGAATATCAGTTATATTGGGTCTCTGGATGTCTTGGTGTTCCAAAGTTATCAAAGTGTTTGAGATCAAGATCACATTAACACAATCAACAGAGAAGGTGCAGCAGCAGCAAATCAATTTGTTTGATTCCATTATCACCTAAAGCAATTCTTTAGGAGATACCAAGGTGCTCCCACAGCACCTCACTCATCAATCAGAGCTCAGAGCTCACCCAGGACCATTCCATGGCTCCGTGACACCGTCTCTCCTTTGACCACCAGCTGGATCTGCACCATGGTCTCCTTGGCAGAGTTGAAGATGGTCACACTTATGGCTTCCTCCACCCCAGAGCGGAAAACAGAAGGTGCTGCAATCAAATAACCCCTGAGGAGCACAATTGGAAGTGGTCAGTCAAGACACAGCCACAAGGAATGTCTTCATTTGTGAGACACTTCTTGTGTAGCAAAAGGAAAAGAACAAATACTCTGTGGTGTATTTGCCCCTGCAGGGTCACATTTGTTGTTACCAGCAGTCTAAGCCTGTATCTAATGGATAAATATAATTTAATGTATAATTATCTAAGCCTGTATCTAATGTATCTAATTAATTAAATTATAAGATAATTTAATGTATAATTATCTAAGCCTGTATCTAATGTATCTAATTGTATAAATGAACAAACAGAGCCTAAGTGGCTACAAATGGCTTGCAAATCCTTAGGATTTAAATAAAGCCAGTAATATATCCATGTTTATTGCATCTATAATAATAAATTCATATTAAAGTGAATAAATTAATAAATTAATATTCAAGTGAATAAATGAATGAAACCCCATTCATTTATCCATTATATGTAACAAACTAAATGTCCAACCAGTTAATCATAAGAGTTAAAGTTCATGAAGAAATAAGGAGGTACCTGAACCTCTCATAGAGCTTCATAGCCAATGCTTTCTTTGAAAAAATTTTAATATTTTAACTCAATCATATGGCTCCATTTTCCTAGTTCAGCTTCATATAGGAGAAGTGAAGGGACTCAGAGGTGATTTTTGGAGCTTTCTAAATGTCAGGGTCAAGGCATGTAACACACCTGACCTTGCAGTTTCTACAGAAGCAGCCCAGAAACTGCAGCTACAAAACCGAGCTCGAATTCCCAGCTCTACCACCACATTCTTGTTGTAACAATTAGATCCTGCAAGTTTACAAAAGGCATTATTTTAGGAGGCACACAGAGGGCTTTAAAGCCACCCAAAACGACCTCCCATAGATGCTGCAATGTGAGAGTTTCTGAATGGAATCTGCACCACTCCTCTCTGAATGGCACCGTGCCATGAACTTGTCAGCTAAAAGCATTGCAGGCTCTGAGCCCTTTGATGCACTGGGCTGGAAGCAACACATTTATATTCTCTTCATGACACACCTTTCTGGGGTTTTTTCCCTACCCAAAAGGATTTTTTTTAAACGAGAGGCAATTCCTCAGATGCCTTTTCAAGCCAAATTACTCAGCCCGTGCCTTTCTACAGTCCCATGAGTCAGGTTGCTTTAGCTCATGATTAATTATCACTTTGGGATGAGGATGATGGTGTTTTACAGCCCCCAAGTAATCTTTTATCAAATTCCAAGCCCATGTTCCTCTCTCAGCAGGCCTCATTGCCATGGAGATCCCATTACCCCCAAAGGAAGTTCAGAACTCTGTGGCATTTGAGTTAAATTGCATTGGGTACTTGCAGATTCAAAACCTTATGGCTGCCAGGTTTGAAAATTCATCAGAATGGCAATAAATAATAATAAAAAATTACTACTGAGCCTGAAATGCATGGTAAGAGAGATAGCTGATCTAGCTGCAGAGGGAGAAAGAGTACCAGCTGCATTCAGGATGAAATGATCAGATTTAAACTGTCACGAGCCCAGCACTGCAGTGCCATATGTGAAGCACATGTACTCACATTGTTCCGAATTGCTGAAACTCCTTCTGAAGTATCAGTCCCTTGATACAACCATTTAAATCACTTAATAAGTGGTATTTGAAAATTAAATATCGAATTTGGCAATCAAAGAGTTAACTTGACAGGGACTGGACAGATCCTTTAAGCACTTTTAACTAACAGCTCTGTCAGGTTACACCAAAACTTGGCAGGACGTGAAATATTTTCTAGTAAGCAAGTGAGAATAAGTTCTCCGTGGCACTCAGTTAATGCAGCTATTCACGATGCTGTCGGGCTATAATAAGCCAGGGATAAAGAACAAAGCAAACCTTAATCAAAATTAACCTAAACACGCTGGAAAAGAGCTGCGGATTCAGTTCCTAATAGTGCGGGGAAAGTTCTCTGACTTTCTCCCCGGCTGATCTTTCCCACAAAAAAAGAATAAAAATCTTCACACGCTGCTCAGGAGCGCCCAGCGCTACCTTCAACCACCCCCAGCACCGCAGCAGGCGGATTCCTTAAATAACTGCTGGCAGATAAAAGCTCCGCTCTCCGGAGCAGCTGCAGGCAGGTATCGCACGGGAGCTCTCTCCTCCTCCCGACCGCTCTCCCCGCACTCCGGCACCGCTGGGGACACTTTGGACAGCCGGGGACCGCCGGGGACAGCGGGGAAGAGTCAGGGACCGCCGGGGAGAGCCGGGGACCGCCGGGGACACCGGGGAAGAGTCGGGGACCGCCGGGGAGAGCCGGGGACCGCCGGGCTCCATCCGCGACCCCTCCGGCCGCTCCGCAGGCTTTGTTCCGCGGCCGCTGAACCCCGCGGAGTCGTGGCCGGGCAGAGCCGCCTCTCCCCCCGCCGCCCTGCCCGGGGATGCTGCCGCGGGGTCCCCGGTACTTACTGGCGCTGGCGGGGCTGGGCAGCGCTCAGGCTGCAGAGGGCGAGGAGCAGCAGCAGCAGTGCCGGAGCGCGGCGGGGCTCGCAGCCGGACATGGTGCCGGGGAGCCCGGGCCACGGCGCCGTGCGCGGGCAGCTGGAGCCTTTTGTTCCCGGCGAGCGCAGCCCGAGGCTCCGCCGCCCCGCGCCCGGGCTCCGCTCCCCGGTGCCTCTGGCCGCCGCCCCCGCCGCGTCCCCGCCCCCGGGCCGCCCCCTCCTGGCCCCGGTGCCCGCTCGGCTCCGGCCCCGGCTCTTTGTCTGCGGCTCCCCGCCCGCTCCTGACAGCGCCACCGGGGAGGGGGCGAGGGGAGGGGGCCGCGCCCCGCCCGCCGCCCCGCCCGGCCCCAGGTGCGCTGAGCCCGGCCCGGCCGCTCCGCAGCTCCGCCCGCCCCGCAGCGCCGCCCGCACGGCTCTGCCGAGCCCCGACAGCCCCGGCAGCGCTGCTCGGGCTCCTCGCCCTCCTCCAGAGCTGCACAGATGGGAGCTGAGAAAACCGAGGTCCCGGAGAGCAGGACCAGGGCATGGCAACCCCGGCACGGTTCAGTCCCGGTAACCGAGCTCTGTGCGCTCAGGGCTCCGTGGAGTTCTGCCCTGGAGCTGCTTTCCGACCCAAATTCCAGCACTGATGCTCGTCCATCCTCCTCGCTCCCTAGGCCCTAATCTGTCCCTCTCCATCCCTCTGTCCCGCGGTTCCACTGCACCAGCCTGAGGAAGAGCTGCAGCCCAAGAGCAGAGCTCACACAAACCGGGAAAAGCAAACCCAGGGCGACAGCAGAGAGCCTCGGTGACAGAACAAATGCCATCTCCCTCTACATAGAGATATCAAGGAATGATTCCTCTGATCCCTGCTGGAGAAATCCCAGGCACACCAGGGCTGCAGAGGGGAATTCTTGCCCCAGCAATAAATGAAAACCCTCAATGAACATAGTTTGAATAATATTTTTCCCCCAATACACCTGGCTTACACACACAAATAGTGTTTAGATTTTTATCTTGTGTGAAACTGATGCTCATTTTGATGTCTTCTCTTAAAAGTAAAATAACTAACTCAATAGCTTTTTGATAAATTCAGATTATCTTGAATAATGGCTAACACTGTGACATGGGGCTACATTTTTCTACTTAAATCTGTCCTAAACCAGCACTGCCTCATGTTTGTGGAGAGGCAGAACAAGCCTAAAAAAAGAACAAACCCTTTTTGACAAATTAGACAAGATGAGACTCTGGAAGGACAGGGGTCGCTTCCCAAGAAAATGATGAGCTAGGAACTAAGAGAAGGAACTTCTTAGAAAGTACATTAAAGTGGAATGGTTCAGTTTGTTTTGGAGACAAACTGAAACAAGCAAAGAACAAATCTGGCAACCCCAAATTATTTTCCAGTTTCTTCCTATTCTGAGCTACAAATCCAGAACCCTGCCTGCCTCAATGTTTCCCTGTCTGCAGAGCAGCCTTACTGATCCAGCCTCTCCTCAGGCTGACACTTCAGGGCATGTTGGGATCCTTTGTTTAAAGATTAAAGAAGGCAAAATGAAAATAAAGCACCTTTGCTGTTCCCATGGCATGGCAGAGATCAGGTATGTTTGGGCTGAAGCAGCACCATGCTTTCAAAAATATTAATTCATGAATTACCTCTACACTCAATCCATATCTTTCTAGAGCAAACCATAAATGGCTCATTACAGACTTGTACATGAGATCTATGAGGAATGTACCAAAAAACCACAAAATGCCACTGAACACCCATCCTGCCAACCACAGGAAGAGCTTTGAAGAAGCTCTGGGTAAGGACTTTGAACAAGCAACAGGGTTCAGCAATGGATGAAGGCAGCAAAGTGCAGTTCTAAAATGGAGCTCCATCATCTTCAGAGTAACACACAAATGTGTATTTCTACATCTCAAAAAGCACAGAGAGAAATCACCCTTCTGTGGAATACAGCCCTTTTGAATTGCTCATTCTTTTAAAGGAGAGATTTCTCCTAAATTAAGATTTTCCATTTGATATTTACTGACTACAAGAAATCTCAGGCAATTACAGCCTCTGAAGACTGCAAACCATCTTCTAATTATGAAGGTATGTGCAATCCTGTAAATAAGGCTGGAATCAACTTGGTCTGAAAAAAAAAAAAAAGGAGGCTTTAGATATAATTTCAAACTATTTACTTACTGAAATGGAATTTTCTGTGCTTGCCAAAATGAATCCCATTCAGTGTGATGCAACAGGTGTTGGAATTCCAGCAGCCGCCTGCAACCCACATCTGGTAATGGTTAGGAGTTAAAAGGAAGTTCTGTAAGAACTGCTCATGTATAAAAACTATTCATCAGTCACATCTATGGGCCATATTCACCCACCCGCTTGCTCTGCGCATAGCTCAGATTTTTATTTCGTTTACAGAAAACGTAATTCTGCTCCTCATAAAGTCTCAGGAATCTCAGGCACTTGGGGGCATGTGGGGGATTGGTGTTGGCCCTGCTGGTGGCACAAAGGTGAGGGAGGGACAGCGGTTTAGGGAACAAGGTGTGAATCCATCTGTATTGGTTCTGACTGGATCTAAATTCACACCCCTGATCACTTCTCATCATTGCCCTGCAGGAGAAGGAATCCTCCCCCATGTCCCAAATACCTCATAAAAAAACTGTGCAATGTGAAAATTATCAGACAGGGATTTGTCAAGCAAAAAAAAAAAAAAAAATTTCCAAGTACTGCCACTCACAGCTGGGAATCCTTCTGCTTTTTCCCCCCTCCTCAATTGCCAGATTGAACTCAGTCAGACAACTCACAGGAAAGAAGTTGTAGGACAAAACCATCAATAATTAGCCTTTGCTAACTGCCTCAGCATAAATGGTGACACTCACTTGTCACTCAGATGATCAGATCCAAAGGTATAAAAGGTAATTCTCACTTGCTTCAAGATTTTAATGCATGTAAATTGTGCATAAAAGATACTGTACTAAACCCAAGGCTATTAATCATTGAGTTGTAAGTCCTACACACAATAGATTTCAGTAGAAGGTGGGTGAAAAATAAAAATGTCATCAATTTCCAGAACCGTTTCTCCCCCTTTCCCAATGGAAAAACATTAATCTCAGTCATTACACAGCACCAGATAAAACAAGGCCTTAGTTAATTTTTACAGCATTATATTCATGGTAAAAAATCCACACCTACTCTTTAACTCTGAGTTTTGTTCTCCCTTCATGTTTCTGTGACAGCCAAACAGAGATAGCAAAAGCAGAAACTGATAAACTGCAAAGTGTCCCAGGCTTTGCCACACTCCTGCAGCTCCCAGCACTGAGGAAAATGGTTTAACATCAGTCCAGACAGGGTGGCAGAAACCAGTCTGATCCTGCCCCCCAGGAATACAAACATCTCTAGAAGAAATTATAAAGAAAGGATAATTAAAGAGCACTTTTCAACTAAGACTGTAATCTAAGTAGCATGTTACAGGATAATGATATTGAGAACATAGTTATTAAATAGTTCTGTCAAAAATGGTTATTATTCATCTATAGAGCAGGAGAGTCTGATCTTTCACAGTAATATAACATTTTAATTCCTGACAAAGTGACTGAAATAGTACTAGGAAAGCATTCAAATGGAGGATTTGAATGATTTAGAAGGAAGAGCACTGTGCTTATCAGAAGGGGCTGTCATTCAGATGTTTAGTCAGAAATAATTTCCCAATTCTCTTCTCAGCTCCTACATGACTGGTGAAATAAAATTTGTGTATAGTCTGACTGAACAGTAGAGCCACCTCCTATTTGCAAGAGATATTAAACAAAGGGATTAAGTTTTTATATCCCCTACAGGCCATCTCTAAACATACATTGTCTTTAGAAATTAAAAAATGAGTTCTATCTGAAGGGGCAACCATAACATAGAAAATTAAAGATCTTGAATTAGCAGGAAACTCAGATTTTGCATATACATTATCACAGAAATATTTTTAAAAGAAACTGATCAGAGGCATTTGAGCCCACTCTGCAAACCTCATGCTGGCTGTACAGACCACACACAAATGCAGTGGAAGAAACAACCTAAAATAATTTCTGTGAGTTGAACAGGAATGCTCACATAATCACTGGAAATGCTCTTAATTGGTGTGGCTCAGTGGTGCATTTCAGAGCTGTTAGATCTTCTGCCCCTCTGGAACTCTTTTCATGTCCTGGCAATCCCAGCCCAGCCAGCAGTTTGTTTATCATATTCAGGATGAATTTCCGGATCTCCAACAAAGTGGTATTTACTCCCAGGCAGGGAAGACTGCAGTAATCCAATAAGTTCTCATTAGCCTAAAATGCAAAAACATCTGCTGGGGTCATGAGCTGCTTTGCTGTTGATGAGCACAAGCTCAGCTCCCTTTGCAGCTCATGTGAACAAAGAGTTGAGGATTTGGGGTGTGGGGAGGGGACAAAGGAACCTCGGGGATTTCCAGAGCTGCAGCTCCACCCCAGAGCACCCCGAGCAGGGGAGATCCTGCCTTACCTTGACCCCAGAGCCCCCATTGCAGGGAGCACAGGAATTACAGCAAAAAATGCCTTGACTCAGCCCTCCTGAGCTGGTGGTCAGGGGCTGGCACAGAATGTGGCCACAGCACCCAGGCAGGGCAAGCTGCAGGGCAAACCCAGCCTCAAAGCTTTGCCAATCTCTTCTTAAACAATCAAGAATTTTGCAAGGGACAAATACTTTCATTTCTTGCTACCCCTTCCTCCCAGGCTCTCACCCACCTGGCTGAATTCACAACTGCTTTCAGTTTTTGGAGGAAGGAAAAAAAAATCCCTTCCCCCAAAAAAGCACCTTAACACAGGAATGTTAACAACTGGTCAAGAACTTCTGGCCTAAAAGATGAATAAATAGGTTATAAGTACTGCACAAGTTCAAACAAAACTAAATTAAATCTACATTGATAGAAGTTACAGTAAGGAGAACATCATTAATTCCACAAGGGGGGAAAAAAGACACATAACCTGAATAAAAAGAGCCCTTAATTTGTTTAGGATTCCAACCGATTTAGAGCATGTGACATTGTCAGAAAATAAGTGGAAAATACAAAATAAGTGGTGTCACATCTGTTTAGCTCCTGCTCCAGTGATTCTGCAGTTCTTTGTTGTTGTTTGTACAGTGCTAAATGACAGCAGCCAATTCTGTGGCTATTTCAAGGTGGAGGAGTCTAAAACACTTCTGCAAAGAGCAAAACCAGGACGACTTAGAAACAACATTGATGAAAATCAAGAAGAAAAAGTCTCAGTTCAAAGTAGTTTAAAACCCCTTCCTGGAGAGGCCGAGCTGCTTTAGCTAACACTTGTTGTACCATTTGTACAAAGAATTACACAAGTGCTCCGTTTAAAGAACGGCCAGAATGCTGAAATTAATGCCTCTGATTCTTCTGAAACAATGAGTGCACATCCCCGGGCACAGAATTGTTGTGGAGCAGCAGTTTGGCTCCAGCCCCAGGACTCCCCTTTGCCCCGTGGGAGGATGAGGAGTGCAGCGAGTGCCGCCTGCAGCAGCGGGGCTGAACTGCTGCCCCCGCAAGATTTACAGCCTTAATTGTGCTCACAGCAAGCACCTCCCCGGGGGAGAACTGCAACATTCCACTGCTCTGCCGAGGGAAAATCTGCATTGCTGGCTGCTGCTTAAGGAACGTTTGGGTGGAGGTAGATGTCACCTTGATTTTTTTAAATTTTCTAAGCCTTCTGATGTTTGTATTATTGTAACGAACTTCCTCACACACTTTCTGTAAATAATTTATTGTTTTGCATTCTTTTATGGGAGAAGAGAAATTTGATGGACTGTTGTTTGACCAGTGTCATTGGAGAGGTGGCACTGTCACTTTTAGAAATCTATAAATGTTAGAATCAGAAAATAAACTTCCCTTTTTTACCTTGAGAACAGCAGCGGTGCACTCGTGTTATTTCATGTCCTATAATAACAGGTATACACATCCAACAGCATCTCAAGGGTAGAAAGTCACTTGACTGCAAAGGATGGGTTTAAATTAAAGTATTTCTTAAAAGAAAAATATTTGTTCAGACAATCAGTAAGATGTACCAGTAAGGAATCTTATGAAAGACATTCTGATATGCCTGTGCAGAGATATTATAATCAAGACAATACAATATTGATTTGAATTTCCTCCCCTCCCATCTTTAAGATGACCCTTCCCAACTTTCAGTCTCGGAATTGACACATTGATCATAAAGAGGTTAAAGGTGTGAGGACACACAGCTCAGCAATAACCCAAACCAGTTTCATCATGTTAGAGCCTTTCTACCCACATCTCCATCCACCAAAACCAACCAGCCCAAGCATTTACAGCCAAGCTGACTTTGCTGGGCAAAGTTCTCCATCCAGTGGCCAAATTCATGGATGCAGCTGATGCTCCTGCCCCTGAGCTGGATGCAGCTGCACCACCCACACTGCTGATGTGCTGGATTGCAGCCACCCAGGTGAACTGCCAGGTGCAGACTGTGAGGAAAAGAATAACAGATGGATATCCTGAAATAACACTGGTTCACAGAGAAGCTACTGCTAAAAAAATGACACTGAGATTGTAGGCAAGGAGGGTCTGAACAATTTGTTTTATGGGCGTGGCACATCTACTGATCCAGTTACTTAATTTACTCCTGATTTTTAATAGGAGAAAAGAATCTAGTTAGACCTTTAGCAGTGCCTGAACAGCACCTGAAGGAGTGCAAGGATAATACTCCAGGTATCTTAGGGGTAGGCCAAAAAGCCTTACAGACACAGCTTAAGCTAGAAATGTGAAAAATCATCACAAAATGAGGTTCCACAGGTTAAAAAATACAGGTTACAGCAAGCCTTCCAGAGAAAAATGTAAAGGAAAGGATGTTGAAGAAACATGCCAGATGTGGCTTGGATGTTCCTAGCACAGCACATGCACTCAGTGATCAGGTTTGTGGTTTCTTTCCCCATTCCTAATCCTTTGGCCTCAGCCCTTGGGGTGCTCATGGGACACTTTGCTGTGTACAAGTGCAGCCCTGGAAGTGTGCAGTATGAGCCCTTAGTGAGGCCAGATGGAAACAAAAGCTGCTGTAGGAAATCAGTGAACATACTCAAACTTGAAGGCTACTGACAGAGCAGTGGAGAATAGTCTTTATTATTTAAAACAATAAAATCCTTAAAGAGGAGTCAGGTTTATACAAAAGCATTTGTAATTTCAATAATTTATTTACAAGGCAATTAGGCAATGAAGAAGAAGTGAGAAGTTACCAAAACCTCTCACTTGTTTAAAGTGACCAGGCTCCTTCCAAGCAAGTGCTTTATACCCACCCAGCACATCGAGAAATAAAATCAGAGTTCCTGCAGAAGTTGCTCAGTGAGCAACCAATGCTCAAGCTGTAATTACCACCCAGGTCAGATTTGCCAGGAATAACACCTTTTATCATTTACCTTTCAGTTGTGTCAGGGCAGAAAGGGATGGAAAACCTGTCACAGAAATCCCCATTAAAAGCAAGCAGTGATGTCTCCCTGTGGGACAGGCTGCAGAACAACACTCCAATTCCTGTATCAGGGAGCACCCCTGCTGCTGGCTTCACTGAAAAATTGGGCAAGTTGGATGTCCACAGCAGAAATAAAAGGATAAGAAGTCTGCTGGCTTTGAGTTAGTACCTACCCAGTAGTAAAACACTACAGAAAGTCAGTTGAAATACCAGCGTTTCACAACATCTACTCCATGCTTCTCCTCACACAAGTACTGGTTATGCAGAGAAACTTCTTTACTGGCTTCAAAGGACAGGTTCTGCACATCTGTGAAGCTCCTGGAACACATGAAGCTAAATCAGTGACTCTGAAGGACAAAAATTCTGCTTTAGCCCAAAGACTGCATGCCTGGACATCTGCATCTTTTTCCTATTATGGCCCCACAAGAAGAAAACAAATGTAAAATGTGAATTTTCTTCTCAAAAGCAAGAACTAGGAGGAGAGATGGGGCACTTGAGAGGCTTAATGGTCTATTAATCTTCAAAGATTTTAACTCCAATCTCTTCTGGGGCAATGAAGGAAGGGAAGGACATTAGTCATGCTTTATCTCTTCCTCACTCTCCCAGGGATGCTTTGTATTTGTTGTCACAACAGTGAGGAGAAAACCCTTCTCTGTGCTCCTTGTGCCTCCTCAAGGATGACACATTTGCAGGGTTGTTATTTAAGACAGTTTGCAGCTCACTTTTCTGTCTCCTGGGTTTCTCCACTCCTACATACCTAAATTTACCAATTCTGTTCTTGCTCAGTGAAATTCTCAGCTGAAGTGGCAGAGAATGGCACACTGAGGTGGCTCACCTGGAGTACAAACCCAACCCCAAACACCCTCCTGTGACTGCAGGCAGGGCAGGGACAGAAATATGACTGCTACAAAGAGAATTACACTCAGTGCACCTCAGATAACCCTCCTCCAGCCTGAGTTCTGGATTTCTTCTGGCAAGGGATATAGATTTTCCTCCAAATATTTAGTCAACAAGTCTTTCCACCCAATTGTTGTGATACCTTTGAAGCCCTTTACTCAATTGCTGAGACACTTCTTGAAGCTCTTCCAGTGCACCAAGTGCTTTTGCACCATCCTCTGAGTGGTCTGGCATAACTTCTGTCAGAAGCTCCTGTGTGATCTTTAATTGCTTTTCCAGTTCCTCTGGAAGATGAGAAGTTAAAGATATTACTAAAAATGAACCAGTTAATACCAGCTATTAACAGCTGGAGTAACTCAGAGATAGGTGAAAAGATGACAAAAAAATACTCAGCTTTCACAAAAACACCATGAAACTGAAAGCCAAATTATTTTTCACTGTTGTGACTAGCACCAGCAACAGGCTATTAAAATTGCTCATCAAGTTCTCTTTTAGAGTATGTCAAAGGTTTTTAACAGAAATGTAAGAGGATAAACAAGTTTTAGACACTCAAAGTTCCCTGGCCAGCTTCATGTATTGCTGTTGGCATGTACCCCCTGCATGAAAGTTACTCAGCCATTTCCTTCAACATTCACAAACAAAAAAATGCACTTATTCCTTTCTAGTCATCTCATAAGAATTCTAAGTTCTTCAGTAAATATTTTGCATTTGTCTTAAAGTGCAAGATTACTGCAAATGATTTAAGAATCTTGTTTTTTGCAGACCAGCAGTTCAAAAATGTAACTTTTTGTCCAGACTTCAATACAAAAGGCATGTACTGATTGAGTAAATATTCTGATTCAAGACAGCACACAATAATATTTAAGTTCCAGTTCTGCAAGAAACATGAGCAAGTCTGCCCAGGTGACTCTGTCCCTCAAACACAGAAACAAGAAAGATCAGAGCATTCCTACAACTTGTTTACACAGTAGGGAAAAGAAAGGGGGAGGAATACCATGAATACAGTTAAAATACACAGAAACCTGCTAAAGAAGGTGTACATGAAAACTGAGCTAACTTAAAAAGTTCATTTCTTCTCTGCTGCAAGGTAAGAAACTGTGTAGTTAAGTGGTTAAACAGAGGTAAGAACTACACACAGCACAAGATGTGATTATTGCTGCAGCCCAGTATCCACACAGGCTCTCAGAGCACACACAGTTCCTCCAGTGGCAGATGCAGCAGTAACAATGTGAGAAGTTTTTTAGCATAAATCCATGAAAACTGAAAGCAAATTTGATAAATCAAATTTTCATACCAAGGTAGGTTTGCTTATCTCCTTCTATGTGAATGTTCTTTATGGGCAATTCGTGTCTTGTAGCATCCAGGGAAGCTGCAAAGCTTTTGTATTGCTCTTTAAACTGCTCACAGACAGCAACGAGGGGAGACAGCACTTCTATCTGAAACAGACACACTGAACAACACCTCTCCAAAAGCACATCTGTAATCACACACCTGGCTCACTACAAAAAACTACTTTATGATCAAACCAAATACCACTCTGAAATGCTTATTGACAGAGGAATTCAAGAGTCTGTGGTACAATAATCCTATTAAACTGTTGATTATGTTTTCCTCTATATTCCTCCAGTTCCCTTGTTTCTGTAGCTCAGAGAGATTGGCAACACAGCAAAGGGTTTTATACCAGAGCCTTTGACTGGAATTAACAAGTGTGTTCTCTCCAAAAGCCTTGTTCAATTTTTACAATGTGTATTTGTTAAAAAGCAAAGAGATTCAGTTTTGAAAATTCATTATGCAAACATAAATTATTCATTAGAAACCCATCTTCTTACAATTAGGCCAGAACTACTTGTGGCAAACACATACAAACAAGGCAAATAAAGATGTTCACTCCTCTCTAAGGGGTGGCATCTCAGCTCTGACCATAACTGGAGTTGTCTAAGTGTGGGATGTTCTGTGGTTTTGGGTACTTTCACCTCCTGGGCATCACCCAGACCCTGTCCTGGCAGCCACTGCAATCTCTGCCCTTGCCCAGGAGCTCCAGCTTCTCCTTCCTGCCTGTCCACCAGGGAACTCAACAGTGACAAAGGTGCTGCAGGCCTCAACAGGAAGGAGATCTTTATTGCCTTTAAGATGTATGAAATTGTACCCCTGCAGGCCACAGAAACAAAGAAATCTCCCCCAGATAAAGGACTACTTCAGAATTTTGTGTACTTCATCAAGTTTGTGTAACTATCAGAGAAGCATTAATTAAAACTTACCTGTTTGTCTAATGCTTCATTGAGCTTCTGCTCTCTCTCCTCAAGCAGAATTTCACGTTTCAGCTCCAAGAGCTTCTCCTGTTGTTTCCGCTTCTCTTCACACATCATTAACAAGTTTTTTTCTGCTTTTTCCTCCATCTGGGCAACCTTTTTTTCTGTCTATTACATCCCAAAAATATTCACAATTAAAACAATGCTACATCTGAGCAATTAACATAGTCTGGATAAAAAAAATGCAAGCCTCAGATTAGACCAAAGAGTTTCAATTAATGAAGAGACCTCACACAGTAAGCACAGAAAATCAGAGTTAAAGACCCTCTTAAGACTCTTGCCCCACCCCTGCTTCTTTTTGTAAAGGAAAATACACACACAGAGCACTGAGGGAACAAAGTCACTGCCACAACCTTCAACTCCACACAGAATCATATTTTTCCCCCAAAACTCTGCCTCCCCCTAATTCCTGAGAACCAGCATTAGCTTAATAAACTGGCACTGAATCCACTCTAGAGTTGTCATAGCAAGTCTTATGGTTTTAAAAAATGATAAAAATATACAGTCACAAAACCCTAACTTCTACAGGTCAGGAAGCATTTAAGAAATTAAACAATTCCCCAATATCAAGTTCGATCTGAAACACCAAATATTTGAGCAAATCTCACCCTTATTCTTAGGAAAGTTAAAAGTAGTGTCTCAGATTCCAGCTCTCCCAGCACATCAGAAGAATCAGTTTCCTTCAGAAAAGAAAATAATATTTTACATCAAGTTTGGTATTTAAACAATTGTTTTATCAGTGGTCAAATTAATTACCAAATTAATTACTAATAGTCCAATTCATGCCTGGAATTATCACTGCCAACAGGCAGCTCAATGATAAAACTTTGGTTTTTAACACTCATGTTAATTAAATACATCTCTGTTCCACCACCTTTTGTAATATTTTCAGCAGATTTTCATCATTCTGGTAGAGATTTTGAAGTTCCAGTGCTACACTGAATGAGATCCACAAATAAGGCCCTTTATATTAGATTGAATCAGTGTTTGTTCTCAGAACAAAAATGCCAGGAAATACTTAAAGATAATGTGATATAATTAAAGAGTATGGGCAGGAATGCAAGAGGAATCCACCTGAGGAGATGCAATAATTGGAACAGATTTTTTATCACAAGTAATGGAAGGAAAGCTCTGGTCAGTGTCCAGGTGTCTGATCAACACACCAAACACTGCCAGCACTGACTTCTGCAAGGAGGCTTTAGATCCTCCCAGGAGCTCAGCTGTAATTCAGATTAAAGATAAACAGAAAATCTTCATTTCAAAATAAATATCCTTACCAATGTAAGCAGTGAGACTCACCTCATCAGTCTCTTCACTTATTTTCTGTGTCTCTGAATCCTCATCTGAAGCAGATTCTGAATAAGAACTCTTCTTGGGGTCACTTTTATCTGAATCACAACAACAAAGTTAGTGTGCTGCTCTTCTGTGAGGTCTGTAGGGTGGGTCAATAGACCACCAGGTTCTTTAAAGGCAGAGATAATTTCAAAATTATTGTGTGCACCAGTAAGAAAGATCTGTGCTCTGTTTCTGGCTCTGATATACTCAGGAGCAGATATGGATCATGTGAGCATTTAGCTTTAAGTGACAAAGAAATGTGATCCACTTTTCAGAAGGGCTGACACCCACCTGTTACAGGAACAAAGACTCAAGAGTACTTTAATTTTTTACTTTATTATTTACTTTTTAACTTTAAACAAAAACAGAGCATCCAAAAGATACCCCAAATCAAGAGGTTAATTTAAACTCCAAAGATATTGGTACCTCTGCTTAAAATCCTTTTGTGAATATACAAGAACACAACAATTTCTTATCCCCAAGTTTCAGTACATACATTAAAAATAAAAAAAAAAAAAACCAGAAATGTTGTATGAATGGAAATTTACCATTAATATCAGAAATATCAAGTTCTGGTAGCTTCATTTTCCCTTCATCTAATAAAGTGGACTGCAAGTCACCCTTCTCAAAACCAGCCTGATTCAATGAACTGAGGTCCACACCTGTAAAAGGAAGCTGTGATCAGACTAGAAGAATCAGAGCTAGAAGCATGAGGCTCAGCAAAAGTTGACAATTCCAGGTTGCAGAGCCTCAGGGAAGCTGATCTGGTCACATCTGTCCCTACTCCACCTGGACAAGGCTCCTCCTGAGCTCATCACAAACACTCTCTCTTCCCAGCAATGTTTTCTAATGAACAGCTTTAAAAACTTATTTTTCTTGAACCTGCCAAGAAAGTTACCAACTGCAATTGCAGCCAGAATGGAAAATTACTATAGCTAAAGCTCACTCTCTAATCACCCCATAAAGTGAGACTCTTTGAGGTCCCAATTCACTGAAAACAAATGAATAATTTGTCTCAATAACTGGAGATCTGTGGAGACAACCAAGGACTATCAGTAATACCAGACAGGAACCATTGGTAACAACAAAAGAAATAAAAATGGACGATTTTGCAGACAGATTTTCAGTCACTCACATTTGGTTTAACAGAAAGATAAAATAAAAAAGGCAGAGTAATGGTGAGGGCATAGGAAAAGAACCATTCAAAGCCTTGTGCAGAATGCAGGAGAAACCCAATCACTCAGTTCCAGAGCCAGGACCTGATTTGTCTTAGTCCCATCAATTTTCTTAATTTCCTATGCATACAAATAATAACTGCCAGTAATGCAACAATACCTTAGAGTTGTTAAGAGTTTAATAGACTGGAAACACAAAAGAATAACTTTTAAACACTAGTAAAACTTACTAGCAGAAGTTTCATGATTCTGAGACACAACCTCACTTGCTTTAGTTCTAGAAGATGGCAGAGAACTATTTGATGAAGAGGAACTTGATGAAGCATCCTGAAAATAAGGAAAACAGCTTAGACAGAACATAACCAGCAATATCTTACCTTCAATTTAAATGCTGACAATACACAACTAAATCCAGGGCACCCTGCTGCTTTACAAGTCACCCCAGTACAGTCCCAAGCTCCCACCTAGCAGCACTCCACAACTCCCTCATAACCCCAGCAAAGGTGGTTCCCCCCCGTTTTGTTTTGTTTGTTTGTTTGGGTTTTTTTGTTTGTTTGATTTTTTTCTCCTCACTGCCACAGGTCCAAGCAGCCCCATACGTCCAAGCCGGCCCTCACACCTTTTCTGCCTTTCGCTGAGCGACGCCTGAGCTTGGCTGTTTCGGCACCTTCTTGCTGTGTTTCTTATCGAACTGCAGGTAGCGAGACGGCACGATTCTTCCTCCTAAAGAGAGCAAAGAGAGCTCAGGTCGGGTCCCGCCTCAGGTCGGGTCCCGCCTCAGGTCGGGTCCCGCCTCAGGTCGGGTCCCGCCTCAGGTCGGGTCCCGCCTCAGGTCGGGTCCCGCCTCAGGTCGGGTGCCCCCTGGGCCGGGCCGGGCTCCCGCCTCAGCCAGCGCGGGTCCGCCCTCACCCCACGCTACCTTTCCGCTTAGCTTTAGGCGTTTGTCCGGCCGCCGCCGTGCCGCTGCCCTCCGAGGACATCGCGCCGAAGCAGCGGCGGGCGGGCGAGAGGCCGGGCGGGTCGCTCCCCCTCAGCCCAGAGCCGCCGCAGCCGCCATCGCGTTTGAATCACCGCGCATGCGCGCGCCGAGGCGGGAGCGGTGAGGGAATGGCAGAGCTCCCCCTGGCGGCGCGGAGGAATGAAACGAGCCCGGGCTCAGACCCGGGGGCTGCGCCGCTTTTAAATAAAGCGATAAAGCAGGGTCTGGCTACTCCTGCAGCACGGCTGGCACTAAAAGTGGTCCTTGCCTCAGGCTTTGGGTGGGAGGTAGCTTTAGCTGGTGGAGTCTGTTCTGGGCTCCTCAGTACAAGAAAGATAAGGGGCTACTGGAGAGAATCCAGCAGAGGCCACAAAGATGATGAGTCTGGAGCACCTCTGTGATGAAGAGAGACTGTGGGAACAGGGCCTGGTTAGTCCAGAGCTGAGAGAGGATCCCATCAATCCTATATAAATATATAAATATCTCCAAGGAGTGTCTAGAGGATGGTGCCACTGCTCAGTGAAGCCCAGTAACAGGACGAGGAGTAATGGGCACAAACTAAAACACAAGACAAACCCCTCAACACGAGGAAGAACTTCTTTACGTTGAGGGTGGCCAAGGACTGGAACAGCTGCCCGGGGAGGATGTGGAGTTTCCCTCTCTGGGGAGATGTGTTCCTGTGTCATCTGCTCCAGGTGGAGACAGGGGTTGGACTCAGTGATCTCCAGAGGTCCCTTACAACCCAAACAATTCTGTGATTCTGTGAACCGCTGTGCCCCAGTGTTCTGATACACCGAGTACCAGCCACCCCACAACCCCCGCAGCAGCGGGCGGGGACGCTCCCGGCCAAGCAGGACTCCAGGTTCTTTGGTTTTGACAAGAATCCACCCCCATTGCCTCAGACAGACAGACAGACAGCACCTGGCTGCTGCCGCCCACCCGCGGCGGGAGAGAGAAGAGGGCTCGGGGCTCGAACCCAGGGCCCCAGATCATCCCCCCTCCACTCCCCTCAGGCCGTGCTGCGGCTCCGCGCCCCGCGCGCCCCAGCCCTGCCGCGGGGCGGCGCATGCGCAGGGCGAGCGCGGCGCTGAATGGGCGCGCCCCGGCCGCCCCCCCACCCGGAAGTGGCGCGCGCGGGGCCTGTGGCGGCGGCGGGGCCGGGCCGGGCGGCCGCGCTTCGACACCGGCGCAGGTAACGGGACCCGCGCTCCTCTTCCCCCTGCTCCGCAAACCTCCCGCTCCTTCGCTACGGGCTACCCAGCGCTGCGGTTGGCCGTGCCTTCTTGCAGCGACCGGTCTCGCACCGAGCGCTGTGGGCGGCCGGGGCAGCTCTGAGGAGGCGTGTGGGGGTCGGCTCTGAGGGGATCTGTGAGGGTCGGTGCCTCGGGGCAGATGTGAGGGAGCGTGGGAGGGTCGGCTCGGAGGGGCTGTCTGGGGGTCACTTCCAGCCTGAGGCAGCCGCCCTGAGGAGCTCGGAGGCAGAGCGGTTCCCCGGGACGCCCTGAGGAGCTCGGCTGTGCCGGGCTCGGGGGGCTGTGCCGGGCTCGGGGGTCCGTGCCGGGCTCGGAGGTCCATACCCGGCTCCGGGGGTCCGTGCCGGGCTCCGGGGGGCTGTGCCGGGCTCCGGGGCTGCACCGGGCACGGGCAGATGCTGATAAACTTTGTGTCAGCCGTGCCCGGGGAGCTGGCGGTGCCCAGGAGAAGGGAAGTGTCTGACCCCGGCTGTGCCTCCTGTTTCTCGGGCAGAGCCTGCCCGCTGAGCAGGGCACGGTGTTGCTTCCAGCTCCTGGTTTTTTCCGTCCCCTGCTTGTGATTTTTCAGTGTTCTCTGATGTCTCTGGCTCTCGGTATGAACAGCCTGTAATCTTTCAGACACATATCTCACGATCTTTCAAAATATTCGTTAAAACTCTCAGGGTTCTTTGGTTCCTTTGTGTTATTTTCGAGCAGCTCTTGACAGCTGGTGCTGCTGCTGTGCTGAGATCGTGCTTTATCCTGATGACTGTCATTGCCCACTTGAATCGTGCCCCTTGCTGTGTGCATGTCGATAGTGCTCTGTCTTTTTGGCAAGCTTAGTTTTGCAATCTCTGGGAAGCAAAACTTTTGCAAGCTCGGAACATCCTTTGTTACATGTTTCTAGACTAAAAGTATCAGACTACTATCCTGACTCATGACAATTCTGGCCATCGGTCTGATACAGGTATGTGTGATCCTGGTGGAAGATGAATTCCCACTATCATTTTAGCTTTGTTTTCTGTTACTCTGTAAGCATTTTGGCAATTTTTTCACCCAGCTTTATTTGCAATTCTTGTTTGTGAAAAGCGAGAAGCACTTTGGATGCAAACGAGCTCAGCATTCTTTGATTTCACCTTCTGGAAAAGGGTGGCAGTGGAGCAAAGGGCTGGAGATGATCTCAAGCTCCTGGCAGATGCAATTAGCCTTTCAAAGATGTCATCAGCATCCTCCCACGGTGCTCCTAGAGGTGGATTGGTATCGGTGCGTCTGCCAAGCTGTTTGCAAATAAGTTTGTCATGGGTAATTAGGAGCTCTTTGATTTCCAGGCCTGTTAGCTGGAATCCAGGGCTGAAGAACTTGCCCTAAAGTAACAGCGTGGGGTAAGCTTGCATTCCGGTTTAGGATGTTGGTGTCACACCCAGCGAGTTTTAGTGAGCCCTGGGTGACTTTAACTCAGGATCTTGTCAGGAACAAATCCATTTAATGTAGGGGAAGCAGCTTGGGGAGCTTATAATGCATATTTATATTAGCTCCAAGATTCATTGTGGCTTTTTTTAGAAAATAGTTCAGCTTGGGTTTTTTTGTCTTTGCACTGCTATGGGGTTTTCTGCCTGCCCTACATCTGAAGTGCAATCACATTTGGAGCTTTTCAGGATGATGCATCTGAGGCCACTTCCTCAATCTTTAATCCTTAATTATTCACATAAAACTCGGGAGTTACTGCAGTAATGCAAAGTGTTTTGTAGAACTGTACAGTTTGGGACTTTTTTTTTTCTTTCTTTGTTACTGTGCTTGAACATTTGTCTCAACAAAAAGCTTTTTCACGAGTTGAATGTTGCAGCTCCTGCAGTGACAGCTGCCTGCACAAACTGTCCATTCCCAGTGGGAGGACTCCCAGGTCTGGGCTTTTCTGTGGAACCCAAAACGCCCATGGAACTGAATAATTTAGAAAGAATAAATGCAGCTGATGAAAGATTTAAAGGAGGTTCACCTAGGAAGGAATACTCTGTGCAGGCAGTTTTCTGACCCACAGTGATTCAAACATTAGATCTCTTGAATAATCCTGTGCATGAATAACTTGTTTGACTCACATGCACGCTGAGGCTAAATATGGCCTTTCCTCAGCTCCAAGGTCAAAGGGCAGGATTTGCATATCCTAGGCTTTTAAAAAGGAAGAATTCCTAAAAAATGCAACAGTATTGGCTATCTGAACAGTCAAGGAAAAGAGAGAAAGACTCTGATTCAACAAAATGTTTTGGCTCAGTGTTTTTTTGGGAATTTGAAGGCTGAAGGTGTTTATCACATTTCTAAGAAACAAGGCCTGTTTATGCTAATATCAAGGAGAAGCAAAGCCTGAGATGCTGATAAGGGTTTATTTTTCTAATAGGAAGGATAGGAATGTCTTTATTTCCCAAAATGAAAATTCAGAGGTTTTGTCTGTAGAATATTGTGTTTTCTTGGTGTATCAAGTGACTTAAGCGTGGCTTGTGGAGTTGCTTTTATCAAGGCTTTATTGTGTTGTGTGTCTCTGATTACCAAATGAAACTCAATGCAGATTCCAGAAAAATCTGCCCTTTCTATAAAGACCATTGATACTAAACAATAAAAGTGTTTTTAAAGCTATTTTGGACATGTGTACATTCTGTTCACCCAAAAGTTCAGCCTAAAGTTTCTTCAAACAATTTCTCATCAGTGTAAATGCAACATTAGAGCAGTGAAACTTTTATTTCCTTTGTTGACAGCTGTAGTCCTGTTAAGGAAAAAATTATGAGAGCTACAAAAGGTGGTGGAATGGCCCCCAAAGTTCTTTTGGCTTGCATTCTTTACCTCTGAGCCTTTCAGTTGCTTTGCCTTGATTCCTCAGCTGGGCCACATTTTCTGAATCATGCTCTCATGTGCATCTGTAAGTCTGTGACATCACACTTTTATAGGTAACACTGCTGTAAAGCCTGATAAGATGTCTGTGTTTTGAGGTGAGATTGTGCATTTGAGTCATTCAGAGGAAGTGGCTGGTTCAGGGTGGGGATTGGGATCAGGGCCCCAGGAGCAGGTAACTGAGAAGGAACTGCCTGTACCAAAAGGGATTTCTTTGACTTTTTCCTGTGTTACACTACATTGCAGCCCAGCTTCTCCTTTGTCAGGCACTCTGAGGCAGTAACTTCCCTGCAGGGTTGATTGCAAAGAGCAGTAACAAATGTGTTGTAATTTTTGTGTGGTCCATTCAGAACTCCTCCTTTTGGAGCAGAAAATCCAAGAGCTTTTAGTTAAAGAAAAGCAAGGATCTATAGTTGTTTAGTCCAGCTGAATTTTTTGTAACCAGGAAAAGCATTGAAGTGTGACTAGAACCTGAAGGGATTTTCAGGTAATCTACAAATGCCTGGAATACTGAAAAAAATTAAAATCAATTATGCTCAATTAACAGTACCTGTCCTTATGACGTGAGGTAGGACAAGGATCTTTTCCTTTCCTCTTAATTGCCTTACCTGTTAATTGCACCGTTAATTGTGGAAATTTTTAAGTGTCTCTATGGCCTGATTTGCTGGAAATGCCTTGCTTTGGAAATCAAGGTCAGTAATAGCTGAATATTTTTGAAATTGCTCAATGTTTTCAGTTTGACCAGGCAGATTGGTCTCTTTTGGAGATGGTCACTGGCAGTTCTGGTGTTGAATATCAGAGACCAAGTACCTGTGGTACATTTCTACTTTTGTGGTGAGAATTGCTTGGTGAGCAGTGGGAGAAGCTGGAATCTTTCCCTCTGAGGAATGCAGCAGTGGAAATGCACATGAAAATGTGATGAACTGGAATATTACACAGTTCATCCTCAACAGTTTTGCTGTAATGGTAGCTTTCCCTTTTTAGCTTCACCATGATTCATTGACTAAATATGTGGCTTCAAATTATGGCCTTATTTAAACTAAAGAGAGACCCTGCACTGATTGGGGCAAAGCTCTGTGCTGGAGTTCTACTCTGTTACCAAGTGGACACTGTTGGCTTTAATGCCTATTAAAAAATTAATTGGCTTAATGGAGTCTGGAAAACCCTTACAAAATACCATCAAAATTACCATCTAGATTCGGATTTTTTGGGTTTGTTACTAAAATTGTCTGAGCAAAAAGTAAATTTACGGATTTTTTTCTCTTCTGTGTATTGAAAAGGGATTTCTTATAAGAAAAGGTATTGAAAGAACTTGAGGTAACTGCAGAATTTCCACCTCCAGACAGAAGCCAGCAGTGCTGGTTGGGCTGCAGGGTTTGCCTGCTGATGTGTAGGGTTTCAGGATTACTTTCTTTCTTGTATTTCTCCTTTTACTTCCAGTATTCTCTGCACCTGAATTCAGGCTTGTGCTTCCTTGATGAGCCAAATCACATTGAATAAATATTTCAATTGCTTCAAATTGTCTAAATAATTGATCATAAAATGAGAAGGAATCATTGCAAGCATCTCTTCAGACTGCTCTTGACCTAAACAAGAGAGTGGTACCTAATTAACTCTCTAATTAACTTGGTTACTGGGGGCTGGCTGATTTTCTAAAAAGAGGTTTAGCAACCAGCCCTCATTGGTGTCAGTTAAATGTTTGCAGTTTAACCTTCTGCTGATGTTTATGTCTTCTGTTTGCCTGAGTTTGTTTAGCTGTGAATTGCAGCCTCTGCCCTGTGTTGTGGCTTTGTCCTCCAGCCTGGTGATTGTACCCAACTGCAGGTCCCGTGCAAGGACTGCCCTGATAACAGAGTCCTCTGTGTGCTCCTTGCAGACAAAGCTTGCAGAGTGTTTGCCTGTAAAGGGGGCATTTTCTTGTTGCTGCTGCCCTTAGCTCCTTAATTGAAATTTGCATTTATTCTAGATGCTGTGTTAGTCATATCCTCTGGGTACAAAGGTGATATAGCTGCCTAACAAAATAGTAATTTATGTTCATCTGGAGATTGCATTCACTGTCATGCTTGTGGTGCTATGGTAGAAGACCATGTTCAAATAATTCCTTGCTGTGCTTTCAAACCTATTTCAGGATAGCTCCCCTTCCATCCCTCTGATATAGGCTGGTTCTTGGATAAAGTTGAAATTTTGTATATCTGTAAACTCAGCAGAAATTTGCTAAGCAGTTGTTTTCTTGCTCCTATATTACTGAACTATATAATTGATTTCACTTCTTGTTCACTTGCTGCCTTCTCCATCTATGATATGTTCTTTATCAGTAACTCTTTTCTTTTTTTTTTAGAACCATCATGAAAATGTTTACTTTGATGCCAAGAACCCAACTTCACTAGGAACTCACCCTCCAACTGCTTGAAGACACCTGTCCTTAGTTGAATACTGGGACTCGTTAGGTAACCAATTTATAATCTGTCCAGTGAATGCTCTTCTGCTTTTATGTTCTAATTTGTGGCTTGAAAAATTGTTTAGTGGGAAGCCAGAGGTCTGTCTCTTTCAGAGCAGTATTGTCATCAAATAAATTTGATATCCTTTCTAAGAAAATCACAAGTAGTAGGGGACCAGCAGGTTTTCCTTGAACCTCTGCAATATGTGGACAGATATAGCAGATATCTGCAGATATTCATCTATCTCAGATGGAAAAATGGAATTTTCCAGTTGTACCCACTTGAGCAGACCCTACTGGCTTGGATTTGTCACTTGTGGAGAAGTGGCATCTGCACTCTGATTTCCCCTTTGGGAAGTGTGAGCTGGGATCTTGAGCAATGTCCCAAATTTTGGTGGCTGACATGAGACAAGGTTAGGAAATGTGTGTTAGTAAAGTCACAGGTCAGCACTGAGGTTCAGCTCTTCTGTGTTGGCAAAAAGCTGGTGCAACGTTTTTTAGGGAGCTTTTTTGGCCAAAATGCTTACTGAGGGGACTTCCTCTAACTCAGCAGGCTGTGTCTGAAACTAATTGCTGGGGAGTGAAAAAAGGAAGTCTGCAAAAGGCTGTGTCCCTTGGACTGGCTCAGTAGCTGCAGAGGAAAATGGTCACTGCTGTTCTGTTTTTCTGTCTGTGCTCAGGTGGATCTTCCCCATGAGCACAGACAGAAAATCTGTACATTCTACTCTGTGTCAAGGTTTGAGCTTTTATATATTAAAAATGCTTAACACTTGCTTAATTACTTCAAAGGTGCTTCAGACTTCTTTAGTGGTCAGTGGTAATTGCAGGAAATGGAGAGGGCACTTGGAGCTCCCTGCAGCAGCCTTTGGATGGCCTGGTTCTTGGAACCAGCCCTCCTTAATGAACAGAGAATGACATTTAATGAGGAAAAACATTTTTGGGTGGATCATACAGTTTGATCAGAGATGTATTGTGGTTTGTCTTGCCATCTGTGCCTTATTCAGCCTTCCTTTTGATGAGTAGCCACTACAAATGATCCAGCTTGTGTGGCAGTGTCTGCTGTAAGCTGTCTGTGCAGAGTCCCTGAAAGCACAGCTCCCTCCTCAGAGGCTGCTCATGAGCCACAGCTATGTCATATGTTTTGTGAAGTGATTCATTATTGCACTGGAAGTGGCAGCTAAAAGCCTCCAACTCTACTGATTTTAATTTGAAATGATTACTCTCTGTGGCCTTGTGCAAGTTCCTGTGCAGTTGTTTAGTGGCAAAAAGTAACTTCTTTGGCATTTCTCTGTCTCTTTCCTCTTTTTTTTTAAATGTATTTGGCATGTCAGTGTATAATTAGAACACTTTGTTCTTGAAACAAAAATTGAACTGCTATTCTCAGAATGCAGTTTTACAGACTGCTAAAACAAAGGGGTATTTCATTATCCTTCTCCTTCAGTACCCCTTGATAAGCAAAGGAACTGTGGAGCTAAAGCAGCATGGGCAAACTTAGTCCTGGTGACCTGGGGGCACCAAACTGCACATGAGAGGAAAATCACTGGTGAAGGCACAGATGTGACAGAGTCTGGAGACTTTTAACTTGGCAGTGAGGGAGAGATGGCTTCTGAGGTTGGTGATAGGCTGGGTTACTGTCTGGCCTGCACCAAGGCTGAAGGGAGGAAAAAGCCATGGTGATGAATGATTTTTTGGAGATGTGTGATGAGGTTCCTGAACCCAGTGAGGCAGGAGTTGATGTGATGGGTACCAAGGCTTCTGAATGAAGTGGCTTATTTAGGATCTTGTTTACTGCTGAAAAGGAGCTGCAATAAGACTTAACTTGACTTTGTTGCCTAAAATGGAAGATAAAAGTCATGTTCAACCTCTCTGTAGCAAGGATGTGGTTCTCTCAAGTGGAATGAGCAGTCTCTTGGCTGTGTGAGTGACCTGTGCTGAGGAGATCACTGTGGTGCTAGAGGGGGCTGACAGCAGTGTCTGCTCCAGGCTGCTGGGGGGGCTCTGCTTCCTGAGAGCTCAGGGGGGTAGATGCTCTACCTGTCTTGTACTTCTCATGGAAACAGCTCAGTTAGGGAAAATAAGGGGAAAAAAAGTGGGTCTCAGTGTCAGAACCATTTTCCTCCTTGTGTGTGCACTGATCCTCTGCCATAACTCATAGCTGCTCTAAACTGTTGAATTTAGAAGTGACCTAAACCCAGTTTCTGCCTAAAACTGCTGGTGCAGCTTTAAGGAAGAGTTTCTGTGGGAGGGTGGATAAATGTTTATGTGGACCAGGTCAAGGAAAGCATCTGGGCTAAAACTACCCTGGGGAAATAAGGGAGTTTTAGTTTGGACATTGATCCTGGATTGTTTTGCATTGTTTGTATGAATTCTTGTGTGCCATGACAGGGTGGAAGGGGTGGCATGGGAGTAGAAGGAAAAGGGAAAGGAGGCTCAGTGCTGTGGCAGCTCTGCACTCCATAGGATATCCCAAACAGGCTATTAGAATTAATATCACTGGTAATAAGTTAAAGAACAAAGGCACTATGTAACAACTGTATTCTCATCCTGCAGAAAATAACACCTTGCCCTAATACCTGTTGTACCCGTTTTTAACACCTGATTTTTTTCATTTTTCTTTTTTTTAGACAATGGGCACTGCATATTAAGCAGGGGTGGAAGACTGAAGCCCATCTGGGGACAGAATGAGTTTAAAAGATGCTGACAGTGCAGTTTGCCAGGCAAAGGCAGCCTATAATCTTCATATTTACCCCCAACTCTCAACAGAAAGCGCTCCCTGCTGCAAAGTGACAGCAACTAAGGACAGTACATCATCAGATGTCATCAAGGATGTGATTAACATCTTGAACTTGGATGTCTCCAAACATTATGTCCTCGTGGAGGTGAAAGAATCAGGTGGAGAAGAATGGATACTTGACATCAACGATTCTCCTGTGCACAGGGTTTTGCTTTGGCCGCGGCGCGCTCAGGACGAGCACCCTCAGAAGGATGGCTACTACTTCCTGCTGCAGGAGAGGAACACTGATGGCTCCATCAAGTATGTGCAGATGCAGCTGCTGTCCAAGGAGACAGATGCCCGGCGCCTGGTGGAGAGGGGTTTTCTGCCTTGGCACCAGGAGGACTTTGATGACCTTTGCAATCTGCCCAACCTGACCGAGACAACGCTCCTGGAGAATCTCAAGTGTCGCTTCCTAAAGCACAGAATCTACACTTATGCAGGAAGTATCCTGATTGCAATTAACCCCTTCAAGTTCCTGCCCATTTATAACCCCAAGTATGTCAAGATGTATGAGAACCATCAGCTTGGGAAGTTGGAGCCTCATATTTTTGCCATTGCTGATGTGGCCTATCACACAATGCTTAAAAAACATGTTAATCAGTGCATCGTTATATCAGGTGAAAGTGGGTCTGGGAAAACCCAAAGCACAAACTTCTTAATTCACTGCCTCACTGCACTGAGCCAGAAGGGGTACGCCAGTGGTGTGGAGAGAACCATTCTGGGAGCTGGACCAGTTCTGGAGGTAAATTCATGCTCAAGTTGCCTTCTGTGCAAATTGTTTTTTAAAAACATCAAATAGCTGCTGTTGAAAGCTACTTCTGAGTCACCTACTTGGTTTAGGCTTAAAATGTCACTGGTTTAGGCTTGGTTTAAATGCCACTGGGCTGCAGTGGTGCTTGGCAGCGTTACCCCACTGCTTCTATTTGATTTCCCTTGTTCTGTTCACTTGACTTCCTGTTGCTTGTAATTTGTATTTGACTTAACTTTGCACCACTGAACACCAATATTCTGGGGCAGAGGTTACCTGTGTTTTCCATCTGAAAGTTTTGGTGGCATTTGAATCAAATCATAAGCAAATTTTTCATACATATTGTTCCACTGAAGCATCAACTGCTTGGTGTGATCCTGCCTTTGTGTGTGAGCATTTTACTGAGCTCACTTTTGGAGGGAGTTATTTCTACAGCTGTTTGTGGACGAGAGCAACATTTTGGGTTGGGGAGAAAGTAGGAGTCTGTTTTGGCTTTTAATTATTACAGCATTTCCAACAGAAAGCAAAACTAAACATGTGAGAAGGAGGGGGTACAGCTGGCCCTGTGTTAGGTAATGTCAGAATAAACTTAAACTGATCTGTTAGGCCCTTTTACTCTCTTAAAGGAATAACCCCAGAAGTGTGGATGGGTGTAATGCTCACCCATAACAAAATCTTCAACAGCAAAGAGCTTCAACACCATTATTGTAATTTTTAGGTTTAGTTTCAAATGTAGTAACTCCTTCATAAAAAAAGTTCAAGATTTTCTTAAAGCTCTTCTGTAAAGAATGAGGAATATATGCAAGTTCTTTTTTGTGTTGCCTTCAGCTGCTTGAAAGAAGAAGTAAAATTGAGGCTTTTTGGTTGCTGGAGTTCAAGTTTGCAGTTCTAAACAGAAAACAGGAAGGGGTCACAGTGGAAAGCCCTGCTTCATCAGCTGATCTCTCTGTCTTTGATAAATTTAAGTCTTTCATATCCTTGTCTACAGACCTGGTACAGCTGTGTCAAACCAGGAAGAGACTTAAGGTCCTGTGTGCCTGTTTGGCTGCTGAGTGACAAATGCACATATGCCTGGGCTCAGAACTAAAATTCATAACTTCATTGGAGTCACAGGCTGTTGTGGGCATGCTCATAAAGAGATATTTGTGTTTCTCTATGCTAAGACTGGTTGTCTTCAGTACCACAATTTCTTCAGACTTCCACTGGACATTTAGTAATGCTTTTAATGAGAAAATAGTCTTGGAATTGAAGAGATGGTCATGTAAAATCAGTGTGCATCTAAAAGGTAGGCTGAGAACATAAGAGGTAAAATCCAGTTCTCCTGTTTTGATGCATCAGGGCTGATTCAGCTGACAGTGAAGCTTCCATGTTTCCCAATTTCAGTCACTAAGCATAATTAACAAAAAAAGTCAGCTCTTGGTCCTGGGGAGGGATCACAGAAAGCTTACATTGCTTTGTGGAAGTTAAACTGACTGCAGGCTCCTCTTAGAGCTGGTCACTTCTAAATCCATCCCTGGTGACTCATTTTGGGTTTTTACTGAGGGGAACTAAAGTGCTACAAGGGAGTTTTTCTTAAATGAATGTTTCTGGGGATTTTTTGCACAAACAATTTTAGTGTGCCCAGACTATTTGAGAATGCTCTGTTTAACTTTGAAGTTTTATTCTGAATCTTCATCAAAGTTGAAAATGTGTTTTTGACTAAAAACTTGCATGGTGTAGAAGTGGGTTGTATTTTGGGTCAGAACTTCCTCATTTTAGTTATCTCTTATTTTTCTGCTACCTAAGTAAAAAGGGGCTGTTTGTAGGGTGACCTTGTGTGAAAGTTCAAGGGGTTTAAGCAGCTGTTTCTAGCACAGGGGGGTGAGCACAATTAGGGTGTTATGGAGGTGGATTTATGATTTTATCTTTTCATGCTTTAGGAGCAGAAACATTTCTTACTGAATTCTGTTTCTGAGTTGGCTGATTAATCTGAGTTCAAATCTCTGAACAGTTTACAGATAAACGATTGTTAATGTTTTTGTTCCTTGATTACAATTTCTACACTGAAGAATGGAGTTACAGCTGGACCATGAAAGATTTGATGTTAAATGTTGCTTGATGTTGCCTTGTCAAACATCTGAGAGCTGAAAGCCCTGATGCTGAGACAATGGAGTTAAAAATTAACCACGGTATCAGCACAAGTGCTGTCACATGGGCTGGGAGAGGAGCGTGGTCATGGGGCAGCTCTGACACTTCCTGATCTGTCCCAGCACCCCTTGGAGCTGTTTGAAAGGCTCCTTGTAGGGGAGCTCACAAGCAGAAATCAGTTGCAATCACTCTGATTATGCTTGGCACTGCTTGCAGCTTTGCAGAGAAAAAGGATCAGGAAGTGAGGCTGCTTCCCTGGACAGTGGTGCCTAAAGCTGAGCTTTGTGCTGGTCTTAAACAGTTCATGGACATTCAGTTGCCTCTCCCATACAGGAATTGCTCTCACATCATGGTTTGTTGTTTTCTTCTTTGTTTTAATTGTCTATCTCCAGGCTAAGGGAGATCATCTCCAGTTTCTTTAAAACTGGTGGGAAGATAAATATAAGCTCTAAGATACTCCTAACGTTTTCAACCTTTTCTAAATTTAGTAATTAAAATACACTTCCCTGACTTGAACTTCTTGTATTGACTAAATTCAAGTAACTTATGATTGAAATCCTAAGAAGAAATTTACACTTGGCAACTATTTGGGTCAAATTTGGAACAATCAAATTGGAGATCATCTCCGGTTTCTTTAAAACTTGTGGGAAGATAAATGTAAGCTCTGTTTTAAGATACTCCTAATGTTTTCAACCTTTTCTAAATTTAGTAATTAAAATACAATTCCCTGACTTGAAGCTTTGTCTTCTTGTATTGACTAAGTTCAAGTTACTTATGATTGAAATCCTAAAAAGAAACTTACACTTGGCAACTGTTTGGGTCAAATTTGGAATAGTGAGTCAAATCTTGGGGAACTATTATTTGGGTCAAATTGGGAATAATGAATCAAACCTTTGTTTATTTTATAGTCTCAAACAAGACAAACCTTTCCATACACCCTGAAGAAGTTTCCAATAAATGTATATTTTCCTTTCATCAGGGAAAAATGGCTTAACTGCATGTTTCAGCTATAAAATGCACAGCATGCTATCTAAGACACTGAATTCATTTTGGAAACTTAAAGCTCACTTATTCTTCAAGCCAGTTAATTTAGTGAAGTGGCAGAAAATTGAGTTAGGGGATAGGAATATGTGGTGAGAGAACAGAGGGAATGGGAGCTTTGTTTCCTGGCAGCAGAGCTTCCCTTGGCTCTCTGTTGTTAAGTTGTAACCCTCAGTGTCCCCTGTTTATTGCAGAATTTCAGTTTCTTTTTGAGTGTGCTGAAAGTTCATTTCCCTCTGAAATGGGAGCTGAGAGGAGTTGGGACAGATGAAAATATTTGGGGTGTCATAATTCTTCATGTATTATTTTGAAAATCATTGCTTATTCCCATCTGGATGTGTTCTGGTTTCTCAATGATGCTGAACCAGTCTTTGGAAAGAATTAAGGCCAAATAAAATGGAAATTCCAACAGGAAACTTTTATTAATTGATCTTCTAAAGAAGAATTATTATTGACAGCACAATCAGGTGAGGGCAGATCAGATTTTCTAGAGCTCACCAGATTTAAAAACTTCTAAAATTTAATCATAGCAAGTTTTATGCTTTAGAATTCTGTGCAGAAGAGCAGAGCAATTTGCTGCCAGCTCTGTTTCCCTCATGACAGGCCCACTGTGCTGGTGTCTCTGGGATGAGATGGGCTGGAGCTCAGTGGAGCTTCAGCTCTGGTTTTCATTTCTATTTACCATCAAAGTGAAGGCTGACCTAGAACAGAGACCAGACAGAGCTAAAGAATAAAGCAGGGATTTATTAAAGCAGGGATTTATTAAAGGCCTCAATGGATACACCTTGGACAGCACAAGAGCCCAGCCAGGGCTGCACCCAAAATAAAACCCAAAATGGTCACAAAATGCCCCACTGGTCACAGGGTCTCTCACTTTGATCAGTTCTGCTCCATTTGCATATTGGAGTTCATTGTCCCATTCCAGCCCCAGCCCAGGCAGTCCCATCCTTGTTTTTCTCTCTCCAGCCCACGCTGTTTGTGCTCTTGGGCTGAGATTTGGATCATTTGTCCTTGGTGCCCAGCTGGAGCAGGAATTGTTTTGTCTCCCTGCTCTGTGCACAGAGCTCACCATCCCATATAATGAAGCCCAGACCCACACACTAAAGCAGCACAGAATCTGAAAAATAGAAAAGCTCAAACCTGAGGCATCAAAAGCCTGCACATGCACTTTGTGGGTGCAGCCTGCTCTGTTCCAGGGAAAGTCTTGTTTTGAGGCCATTATCTGCATGGCTTGGCTTTAAGAATCCTAACCAGAGGAGGAATGGAACTTCTGTTTCCATTTGCTTGCATGGTTTCTCTGGTAGAAATGTCACATTGCTTGCTTTTCCCTGCTGCACACAACTCCTGGGGAAAAATCCCCTTGTTCTTCATCCAGTCCTGCCAGGGGCATTGCTGGGAGTTCCCAGGACATCCCCCAGCAGGAGCAGTTGCAGAATTTCCCTGAATTTCCTGTTGGTGAGTGGATACTTCACAGCATGGCTGTAAGGACCACTTAAACCAAGTGAAGTTAAACCAAGCTCAGCTCTGAAGGAGTCCTTCCCTCTGCCAGGGTGTGGAATTGGGGTCTCCCCTGTCCTCTGGCACGTTGGCAGCTGGGTCTGTGTGCAGGGGTGGTTCTGCCATGGAGCTGAGTGCTTTACATCAATCTCCCAACAGCTCCTTCAGATTTTGGCAATTCTTATGAAACAGCTAAATGAAATTTTTGTGTTCCTGAGGTACATGCTGGGAGCATGTCTGTGGGAGTTGGGGTTTTGTTGGTTTTGGTTTTGGGTTTTTTTTAACAAATAAAAGGAGAATTTGGTGATTTTTCTGCTTACTTTCATCTCTGTCCCTGTTGTAAGAGATTTAAGTGTCAAGCTCAGCTCTGAAGGAGTCCTTTCCTCTGCCAGGGTGTGGAATTGGGGTCTCCCCTGTCCTCTGGCACGTTGGCAGCTGGGTCTGTGTGCAGGGGTGGTTCTGCCATCGTTTACATCAAACTCCCAAAAGCTTTTTCATATTTTGGCATTTCTTATGAAACAAATGAGATTTTTGTTGTGTTCCTGAGGTACGTGCTGGGAGCATGTGTGTGGAGGTTGGGATTTTGTTGTTTGTTTGTTTTTTTAACAAATAAAATTTGGTGATTTCTGCATACTTTTATATCCATCCCTGTTGTAAGAATTTTAAATGTCAGGCTCCAGTTTCTGCCTCTCACATTCCAAGGTAAGAGGATGGCTTGAATGACTTCCTGCCTCCCAGAATAGGCTGTCCCAGCTCTGATTCCTGCTGCCATTGCTCTGCTATTTTTGACTCACCCTGTTTTATTCAGCTGGTGTTGTGCATTGCAATGATTTAGTTTGAGTTTTTTGGTTTTGTCTTCTCATGGACTCACAAGGGAAAACAGTGAATGGGTTTGCTTATATAAAGGATTAATTATCTTTAGCTGAAATTTTCTTGTGAATTTATTTTGTACTCTTCAAAGTATTTTGAAGAGTGTGGTAGCAGTTATTAAAGTTAAATGTTACCAAAAAAAAAAAAAAAAAACCCACCCAGAATGTTTCCTGACTTGGAATGTTCTTTAAAAAGTTGTAGATGTTAAAGGCTCTTCTGAGGAAATGGGTACATGAAAACTTTCCTAAAAACTGTTAATATTAGATCAGCTTTTAAGAATTTGCTGTGTGCTTTGACTAAATACCAGACACATGAGATCATAAGAGCCTTTAGTTTTAAACTGTATTCATTGCTTACATGAGTAATCACTAAGAAAAGTTTTTCAGGAAGCCTGAGTTATGGGATTTCTTAACTCCATAGTGCCAAAAATACCATTAATAAAAAAGAATGTTGCAAATTTAGCTGTACTGTGATTTGGCTGCTTGGACATAACTGGTGAACTGATAGTTCACTGGTGGTTTAAGCTGGAAAACTTTATAAAAATGTTTTCTGGGATCATTTTTCAAGTCCATTACTCTGTAGCCTGGCAAAGTTGACTGCAGGAGATTTCCCAAAGCCCAGAATGGGAAGTTGGATGGTGTGCAGAGAGCAGGAGCTGAGCCACTGTCCTGGAGAGGAAGAGGGGTTTGATTTACTGACAGTTCACTGTGCTGATGTCACAGCACTTTCACTGCTGCTTTGGCAGCTGCAGGGAGCTGACCTGGATTTTATGCACCTATTAATATGCATGTGTATGCAAAATGGGATCTAAAAAAGGCAAATTTGGGTGATACATTGGTGGGAAAATGCTGCAAAGAGATATTAGTGACTGGGCAATGCTTGCTTTGAAAAATCAGAGTGGGGATGCTGCTGGCACTGTGACATGTGTGCTGTGGTCTTGGAAAATCCAGAGCTGGAGCTCAGCCTCAGCCATCTGTGAGCACTTCTGGATCCAAATCCTCTCCCTTCAGCCATCTGTGAGCACTTCTGGATCCAAATCCTCTCCCTTCAGCCATCTGTGAGCACCTCTGGATCCAAATCCTGCCATCTGTGAGCACCTCTGGATCCAAATCCTCTCCCTTCAGCCATCTGTGAGCACTTCTGGATCCAAATCCTTTCTCTACTGGAACCTGTTGATTTTTCTGGACTTGCAGCACAGTTACTCTGCACAGGAAAAGCTCCTTGAGCTTCTTCCTTTAGGTCAGGAATAACAGTTGTCTGGAGAATTATGGACATTGTTCCAGTGTATAGGAAGTTTTTCAGATCCTCTGAATGCAGATAGTGGTAGAAATTTGCTTGTGGGAGAGATTGGAGAAACTGGTCTGGAATTAAATTTTGCTCTGGCCCAAAAGTTCCACTGCAGCACTGCTGAAACCCTTAAGGTACTTTGAAAAAAAACCAAAACCAGAAGAGAAGGGAAGACTTTCAACATACAGATAATGATAATGCCAATGTTTTCCATGGAAATAGGAATATTTGGATGTGTGCACCCATGGCTGGGTGCACACATGTGGGAAATGGATTTGTAGAAAAAGACATATTGTCTCAGTAAGGAGCAAAGATAAAAGTTTTTAATAGAAACCACAACAACTCCTCCCACTCTGAAGTTATCATAAAACCCAACCAGCCCATTTAAATAAATCAATAACCTCTTGAACAGAAAAAATTGAATACTCTGAAAAATTACCCCTCATAAATCCTAATACATCTTTCGTAATTCTATTTCTCCAAAAGATCTAATCTTCTTTTACAAAACCATCCTTTCAAACTTATTTCTATTTCCATTTCTCTCTCAACAATATCATTCTTATTCCATAACATTTTGAAATCAACCTTTCTTATCTCACAGTTTACACACAGATACTGTGTAAAGCTTCTCTCAAGTTTTCTTTTTCTGTTTTACAAATCCACAGAGCGCTGACATCCGCCGTGCTCCGGATGTGGCAGGGAGTGTGTCTGTGTGTGTGTGTGTGGAGGAAGAGATTGCAAAGCTCTCTGCAATCATTTCACACATCATTTCACAAGGGTTCTGTGCTAGGGAGGAGGATTTCCTCATGGAGGACTTCACAGCTTGGAGCTTTCAGAGGAAATATCTATGGCAGGAGATGCTGGGATAGTCTATCCTGAGCAATAATTGCATTTTGGGGAGGTTTCCTTCTTTAGATGCTGTCTGGTAGAAGGGTGACAAGCTTCCCTTCCCCTTGGGACACATGGCTAAGAGTTGATAAAGACATTGCCATGGTAATGGACTTCTACATGTAATAAATTCCTTTGTAGTTAAGTGTGGCTCAGGCAGAGGATTTTGTGTTATGTGTGCATTAGCAGCTGTCAGAGGACTCATGATCTGATAGAGGAATTAGAAATGCATAGTTAAACTTTGTGCCATATCTATTTTTTCTTTCCTAGCACCTCATCATAAAACTCAATTTTCAGTGTTGTGCAGCAGAGTAGCTGCCCAATGAGTTGTTCTGTAAACCAAAATTTTTCTGTTTATCCTTTTCCTGTGTTTTTGAATACACAACTTTGAAAATTTCTTCTCTGAAGAAAAGTTGTGTTTAATGTGGTAGCAATAGGGGAATAGGTCCTGGGGGAATAGGTTGTGGTTTGTGACTTTTGTCTGGAAGGGGTGATTTCATGGTGGTTGTGCTGTCTTCACCCTGCTGAATGTCTTCTCTGAGGTCCCAATTTTTTGTTATTGCTTGAGGCTGATTTGCACTCTCTACCTGTGGTTACCTGTGGTTGTTTTCCTGCTTTTTCTGAATACACAACTTTGAAATTCCTTCTATAAGTAACTTTAATATATCAATTCCTTATATAAATAACTTTATAAATGAGATATTAATGTTCTGTATCCCTTGAAGGAAAGTTGTATTTAATGTGAATTCTTTTCCATGGTAGCAATACGTGGGGGAATAGGTTGTGGTTTGTGACTTTTGTCTGGAAGAGGTGATTTCATGGTGGTTCTGCTGTCTTCACCCTGCTGAATCTCTTCTCTGAGCTCCTGATTTTTTGTTATTTCTTGAGGCTGATTTGCACTGTCTGTGGTTACTTGTCCTGTACTCCTGAAAATATCTAAAAGTGTTCTTCCCTTCCCTCAGTCCCACCAATATTACTGCAGGAGTGAAATAACAAACACATCAAGTTCTGTGAGGAACTTCCTAAGCTGCCTTTTTGCTCTTTTTGTGCTGTAATTCCCCCAATATTCTGATTTATTCTGGAAGCCAACAGGAATCTGAACAAAGAACAGAAGAGCTTGGGAAGCTGTGCATTGACATGTTCAGTTTGATTGAAAATTAACTCATTTTGCTTTATTGCAGGCATTTGGAAATGCAAAAACAGCACATAACAATAACTCCAGTCGTTTTGGGAAGTTCATTCAAGTCAACTATTTAGAGAATGGGATTGTCAGGGGGTAAGTACAGGGTGAGCTGGTTCTGGGGGTGATCTCTGGGCTTTTAGGAACTTGGAAGCCTCTGTTGGACATAAAATGCTGCCTTGTTGCAGCTCTGCTCATATGAAAATAGCTTGGTGCTGTGCAGTTGAAAATTCTGTGAACTGAGCTGTGTGGAATTGTCAGGTGATGCACAATATTCTGATTTTGAATATTCTGATTTTGAATATTCTGACTTTGCTGTACAGCTTGCTCATGTTAAGGATCTGCTGCTGTATCTTTACCTTCATGGTAAATGAAAGCTTTTGCATAACCCTCCCTGCCCTCTCCATTTTGCTTTTAAAAACAGAAGATGTGAATTTTTAAGAGGAGTGGAGAGAAGTGAAATAGATTTGAGGAAGCCATTTTAAAGAAACAGTTTAAACATCAGCTAGAGAGATAAAGAAAGCTATAAAATTATTTAACCAAATGTGTGTGCTTATATCTGAAGGTCTTAAAACATGAGATATTTAATGCCTACATTTGCTGGTTCTGAGTGTCATGAGCAATCCCTGACCTTGATGCTCCAGTGTTTCTTTTCTTTGGATTTCTTCTCGTTTGCATTAATTTGAGTGACTGGGAGCTCTGTGCCTCATGTGCCTTGAGTGTTATTCTGAGCAAATTTAACATATTTTCAGACACAATCACACTAGCTCAGCAGACTGGTACAATTTGAATACATTTGTTTTGTCTTCAGCCTGAGGAAAAGGTGCTCAAACTTTGTCCTCAATCCTTGTGCCCCTTGTCAAGGATTTGGAATTCTTGTTTAGGTTACTTTGTCACCCTGTAGGGGTTTTGCTGGCTGCCTTCCATTCTGGGCTGATGTTTTCACTGACATAAAAATCCAGCAGATTTATTGGGATGAGAATCAGGCAGATATCTGGGATATTTCTGGGGTCTTGCCTTGGGCTGCCTTGTCAGTGTTAATCTTTCAGGATAGCACATTGGTACCACTCTGGGGGTCTTGTTTCTGGTGGCAATTTTCATCAGCACTTTCCTTGCTTGGTCTGCCTGTTTTAAATTATCTGCACCAAACCCAAGCACTGCAGAGAGGTGTTCCTTGGGTATTTCTTTGTTCCAGTCACAAGATAAAGCCTACTGAAATTCTTGGTTTAGATTTAAAGTTGTGTCTGAGCTCTTCTCTTGCTCATTTTAGTGCAGATCTCAGTATTTGAACTCTTGTGGCAATTGCTGTCTGATGTTTTCTGAGTTCTTTTCTTTTTGCCCTCATGCTTATTTCATTTTCTGTGGCTCCTTAGGGCTGTGGTTGAAAAATACCTGCTTGAAAAATCTCGTCTGGTTTCTCAAGAAAAAGATGAAAGGTAAGTGAGAAATACAGTTTTCCAAGAGAGTTAAAATCAATTCAGCAGTTTAAGAGCATTTGAATTATATAGAATAAAATAAAGTCCACTCTGTTTTCATGAGAAAAATGCATTGACTTTGCAGGAACTACCATGTGTTTTATTATTTGCTACTTGGAGTCAATGAGGAAGAGCGTAAAGAATTTCACCTCAAGCAACCTGAAGATTATTTCTACCTCAACCAGGTAATCTGTGATGTACCAATGCATTGATAAGGGTTGTCTGTGTCTTGGTCAAAGATGAAAGGAAGGAAAATAGATTATGCTGGGCTTTTTGTGATGTTTGGGCTTTGCTCTTTGCCTTTTTTTTTTTGATTTGTCTTTGCAGCATAACTTGAAAATTGAAGATGGGGAAGATCTCCGCCATGAATTTGAGAGATTAAAACAAGCCATGGAGATGGTTGGCTTCCTTTCAGCAACAAAGAAACAGTAAGTGCAACTCTGTTAGCTTTTGTTACTGGCATTTATTGTTCATGGCTTGCAATGAGCAGTTTGCTTTTGTTACTGTTATTGTTCATGGGTTATTAGAATTAGATCTGCTAACCTGTCATAATGAACTCTCTTAAGAAAAATTCTGACATAATTCAATTTTTCTTCCTCAGGATCTTTTCAATCCTTTCAGCTATTCTGTATTTGGGCAATGTCACCTACAAGAAGAAAGCCACAGGTCGGGATGAAGGGTTGGACGTGGGACCTCCTGAAGTGTTGGACATTCTTTCCCAGCTGTTGAAAGTAGAGTATTTCTCTTTAGCATTAATTAATTAATGCTATTAATGCTAATTCTCTTTAGTATTAATTAATTAATACACCTGTTTGTCATGTTCTACCTCAGCATTTCACTCAGCTATCCCAATTGCTGTATCCAAATCTCCTTTGTGCTCCACAAAATTGATCTTGTGGGAGGGGAAACATGAAATTAATGAGATTATTGGGGTTAGAGATGGAATATAACCTACAGCATGGAAATAGAATCTGTTGACTCACCAATCACAGAGGTGAGCAAGAATAGATTCAGTGTAGGTGTGTTCTTTGCCACCACAGGGAAACATCTGAATGAATGAATGTAAACAGGATCATTTAAACAAGTTGTAGGACTTGTAAAGCTACTGATGGATGATAAATATGGCTGTTGTCAAAGAGCTTCTCTGGAGAAGTTGCATGTCCACTGCTGCAGTCAAATAACTTGTTCAGGATGGTGACAGCAATTCTTGTTCTCTCTTGTTTTGAAGGTTAAACGTGAAATCCTGGTAGAAGTGCTAACAAAAAGAAAAACTGTGACTGCCAATGATAAGCTTATTTTGCCATATAGTCTCAATGAGGTGAGTAAAAAGGCACCTGTAGAGTGATTTAAAATAACTTTTAAATTTGCTTTTGTGGATTAAAAAAGCAGTTATGGTACACTTTCACATTTTGTGAGGGATGGTTGGAAAGTTAGAAGTTTGAATTAAAAGCAAATTGTGGTTTTATTTATCTCTGCTGGGGTTGTAACCTGTGAGTGACACTGGTTTCAAACGGAAATGATTATTTTTTAAACAAAGTTCTGAAAATTGTTTGATCTGCAGGCAATAACAGCTCGAGATTCCATGGCCAAGTCCTTGTACAGTGCTCTGTTTGATTGGATTGTTCTGAGAATCAATCATGCACTCCTCAACAAGAAGGACATGGAGGAATCTGTTACAGTAAGTCCCTCACAAAACCAAGCCTTTGCAGGCACTTGTGTGTTTGGACCTGTCAATCCTAGAGGTGATATATTGTGATATCTGGGATACATTTTGATACTTCTCAAGCCCATGGTAAATTTCCTGGTAATATTTCATCATCTCTGTTTTCACAGTAGACAGAACTATTAAATATTTAAAAATTTTCAGCACAGACTGCAGTGCTTTCTGGGCTGTTTATCTGTTGGGGGTTAAGGCACTGTATGACAGGTTGGTAACTAGATTTCCACATCTTCTTTTAGTGTCTGTCCATTGGTGTACTTGATATTTTTGGATTTGAAGATTTTGAAACCAACAGTTTTGAGCAATTCTGTATAAATTATGCAAATGAGCAACTTCAGTATTATTTCAATCAGCACATTTTCAAATTGGAGCAGGTAAGACACGAGAGTGGCTGAAGTGAAACCTGTTTTTATCAAGTGTTTGTGTATTATGCAAACTTAGCCTTTACTCTGCAATTGCTTGAATATTTCTGAAAGTCTTTATTTTTAAAATTTCTTCTTTCACTATTGCTTGTTCTTGTACTAATGGGGTCTTTCTTCAGAGGGCTCCACTAAGTTTCTGCTTGACTGCAAAAACCAAGATAACATTCAGGTGATCCCAGACAGAAGTCAGCTAAAACTGTGAACTTTGGTATTGCAAGTCTGTAGGTGAGGGGTAGGATTTGGGTGTTTTTGTTTAAATGGTTGGGAAACAGCTTCTCTTATTTTTAGCAGTCTGTAAGTGTTTAATAACCAGTCTTTGCTGCTTCTCCCACCCAGCTGCATTTAGGGGGTACAGCTGTGATCCTGGCAGTGGTGCTGAAGTCCTGCTGTTACTGGCATGTGTGGATTGACTGGTTTGCAGGTGGTGTCACCTGACAGAGCTCTCTGAGTGCTGCAGGAGCCAGCAGATCCTGTCCTGGACTGGGTTTTGCTCCAGACTTGTTTTATTTCTGCTTTGTGCAGAAGTGAGGTTCTCAGGTCACTGCTGAAAGGACTCATTCTCTAGTATGTGGTACTTTGTCAACAACTTTAGGCAAGCATTTTAAAGAAAATAAAATTACCTAACATCCAAACTTTGTGTGTAAACATGATGTTGAGGTCCCTGTTTTGTAACTTAGGACAGAGTTGGTTATCCAGGCTGGCCAGAGTAAATAGTTACATTGTCTTCTTTTTTTTTTCTAATGCCATTTTTCCAAATAAGCTTAATCCTTGAATGACCCATTTCCTGTATCTCTTGCAGCCTGAGGGCCCTCAGGGAGATCTCTATATCTTTTTAAATAAAGGCTTTTTTGTCTGTGGAAAATGGCATTTCAGTTCTGTAACACGGTGTGCACTGTGTTGGGCAGACTGAATTCCACCTACAAAATAATGCATTTATCATCATCATCATCATCTAGACCATGAGAGGTGCTCTTTGTCCTTTGTTAAACATAAAACTTATTTAATTTTCTGTGTGATTCTTAATTTGACTTTATCATTTTTTTACTTTATCACCTTATCATTAACTTTTTCCTGTGGGTATTTACAGCATTAAGAAAATCTGGTATTTTGTTTCTGTATCTTAGTGGGAAGCTTGTCTTGTCGAGCATTTGAGGGATTGTCACTTCAGCAGGAGAGCTTCATGTTCTCTGCTCAGGGAGATCCAAATGTTCTGAGCCTAAGAAATATTCATTGCTTCCTGAGGGAAGTTCTGGTGCTGATGTTGTGTAGGCCTTCACTGCCTGTTTTGAAACTTCTGTTATTTTCTCTGACTGTGCAATATGAAAATTCTGGAACTTGATATTTAACTACTCTAATTTCCCATATTACAAAAACAATGGAAGAGCAAATAAACTCAAACTCCTCTGTGTGTGCCCAGTTTTGCTGGAGGGCTGAGGATGTAATGTCTGACTCCAGGGTCCTAGGCTGCTGATTGCTGGGAAGGCAGAGCACAGCAGAACATTCCTTTCACAGCTTTGGTTTTGAAATAGTTTCACCCCAAACAGACCCTGCTGAGTGACGTGCCTGAGGACCTTTGATCTGTGCCACTGTGCCTGTTCTTCTGTTCTTATTTATAAATTCTCCTTATTTTTGTCTCTGCTGCCTGAACTAACAAACTCCACTTGCTGTGGCTGTCCAAGGCTGTTTTTTAAGCACTTAAACCACAGGACATCAAAGGTCAGGGCACTGTACTGACAAAGGAATTTTCTTGAGCCACACAGGAGGAATATAAGAGTGAAGGGATCACTTGGCACAATATTGACTATACTGATAATGTGGCCTGCATTCACTTAATCAGCAAGAAGCCCACTGGCCTCTTCTATCTTCTGGATGAAGAAAGCAAGTAAGCAACAAACATCTGCAAAAACATGTGGCAGGGAGGAGGGAAGGACTGTGAAAGGGAACAGAAATACAGCACTGCAAAAAGGAGAGGAATGTTGTGGGAAGCAAAGGGTTATTTATGACTCTGATTTACACTGGAGTTTGCTTCTAATGACTCCAGTATGGTGGTAAAATACATTGATGCTAAAACTGAACTTTGGCTTATGCAAACTTAGGAACTTCCATGTTTGTGGTTTACCATGGAACTGCAGTTAAAGTAAAATGCATGTCTGTAGGTCTTTGGGGCATTAAGTAGCAAAGTGTGGTAAATAGTTAATGTGGTGCAAACTAAATTTGGCTGGTGAAGTGGGAGGAAACACTGAAGTACACTTGAAACCTCAGAATGTTCTGCTGTGTGTGGAGCTGCTTGGTTTGGGTCCAGAAACTGAGCCCACCTTTAAAATTCAAAGCAGGTGGAGAGATCTTGGACAATTAACACTTTCCACAAGCAGCAATGGGTGTTCATTCTAATAAAAATACCTGTATTTGAGAAATAGCTGATCTCTTTTGTCTTGTATTTCCAGTTTTCCACATGCCACCAACCAAACTCTACTGGCAAAATTCAAACAGCAGCATGAGGAGAACAAGTTTTTTGTTGGAACCCCAGTGATGGAGCCTGCTTTTATCATTCGCCACTTTGCTGGCAAAGTGAAATACCAGATCAAAGTACGTGGTAGATCTGATGGGCACAAAAGGAATTTCCTTGTCTTTCTGGGAGTTTATTGTCAGGATGTAGAAAATTTGGGAATGGGCTGGATCAGAAGGGTTCTCAGAGGTACTTTGGGTTTGTTTCTTGGGGGGTGGTGGTGGTGAGTGGATGGTAACCCTGACTGTTATTCTGAATAAACAAATCAGGGAGCTTCTGTGAGATATTGTGGTTCCATGTGCCTGTTTTGCAGGATTTCAGGGAGAAGAACATGGATTACATGAGGCCCGACATCGTGGCTCTGCTGCGCAGCAGCGACAGCGCCTTCGTGCGGGAGCTGATCGGGATGGACCCGGTGGCCGTGTTCCGCTGGGCCGTGCTGCGCGCCGCCGTCCGCGCCGTGGCCGTGTTCAACCAGGCCGGCAGAGACAGGGCACAGAAAACTGCAGGTGGGGCTGGGGAACTGGGGAATGGGAGGGGTGGGATGGGGGAACGGGAGGGGTGGGATGGGGAAGGGCAGGGATGGACTGGGGAAGGGGCAGAGATGGACTGGGGAACAGCAGATGGGGCTGGGGAACGGCAGGGATGGACTGGGGAAGGGCAGGGATGGAACAGGGATGGACCAGGGAAGGGCAGGGATGGACTGGGGAGGGGCAGGGATGGACTGGGGAGGGCAGGGATGGACCAGGGAATGGCAGGTGGGGGTGGGGAACGGCAGGGGTGGGATGGGGAAGGGCGGGGATGGACCGGGAAGGGGCAGAGATGGGCTGGGGAATAGCAGGTGGGGCTGGGGAAGGGAAGGGGTGGGATAGGGATGGACCAGGGAGTGGCAGGTGGTGCTGGGGAACGGGAGGTGGGGTTATGGAGTGGCAGGGATGGGCCGGGGAATGGCAGGTGGGGCTGGAGAAGGGGAGGGGTGGGACAGGGAATGGCAGGGATGGGATGGGGAGCATCAGGGATGGACCTGGGAACAGCAGGTGGGGCTGGGGAAGGGCAGGGATGGAACAGAGATGGACCAGGAAGCGGCAGGGATGGACTGGGAAACGGCAGGCGGGGCAGGGGAACAGGAGGGGTGGAACAGGGAAGGGCAGGGATGGACCATGGAAAGGCAGGGATGGACCAGGGAGTAGCAGGTGGGACTGGGGAACAGCAAGGATGGAACAGAAAATGGCAGGGATGGACCACGTAAGGGCAAGGATGGACCGGGAAATGGCAGGTGGGGTTAGGGAGTGGCAGGGATGGACAAGGGATTGGCAGGGATGGACAAGGGAGTGGTAGGGATGGACCAGGGAGGGAATAGCAGGGATGGACTGGGGAAGGGCAGGGATGGACTGGGGAAGGGCAGGGGTGGAATAGGGAAGAGCAGGGATGGACTGGAGAACGGCAGGGATGCACCAGGGAATGGCAGGGATGGATCAGAAAACAGCAGGTGGGGCTGGGAAACAGCAGGTAGGGCACAGGAAGGTGCTGGTAGAGCTGGGAAACTGCAGGTGTGAAATGGGAAATGACAGGTAGGGCTCAAAAAGTGCAGGTAAGGCATGGAGAAGTGCAGGTATGGCTCAGAACATGGCAGGTATGGCTCAGGAAACGGCAGGTGGGGCTCAGAAAACGGCAGGTAGGTCTTGGAAGGTGCAGGTATGGCACAGAAAACTGCTCTGAAAATGCTTCATACTCTACAATTGCTCTGATGGCAAAATGAGCTTGTGACAGAACCTCATTAACCAGACACCATCTTTGGCAAAACTGAGTGTGGAAATGGCATGATATTCATCCATGGAGGAGATTGTCACTGCTCTTACCTGAGGTCATTCAGCTTTCCTCCACCAGTCCGTGCAGCATTTCCAGCCAGGCTGGGACAGACTTGAAGGCCTGTTTGTGAAAGTTGGAGGTGGTAGTTCTGGTATTCTCATCTTATCACTAGTTTTGATCTTCTTAGACCTCTGTGAAGTATCAAATGAGTATTCAGGCTTAATAACTAAATTTGAGCAGCTGCAGCTTCATGTCTGGTAGATGGGAGTTTGAACTGCAAAGTACTGTAGCTTGATAAAGGACTGGATAAAAACTTCTGGCCCTTGGATTGATACTTTGCTTGCTAAAATTGATGGTTTTTAGGGTTTTTTTGCCTGCTCATATCTTTGTCAAAATGCAGTTTTTTTGTTATTTCCTAACAGGAGTGGTACGTCAAGGACCCAGAGTTCCCCTTGGAGAACTCCAGAGATCCAATACGCCGGTAGAAAAAGTTTATCGGTGAGAAACACATCCTTAACCCCTGCAGGGAACAGCTGAATTGCTGAGCTGGATTTTCATAGATCAAATCTCAAGTAGATCTTTCCACAAGGAAAGCAACCTTTATTTCTTCTGTCTTGCTTTCTTTGGCCTTTTTAATACCATCAAAACAACACTCTAGCTTATTTTATGTGAGACCCAAAGCCACCACATGTTGGGGACAGCCTCAGTTCCATTTCCCACTGGGTTTTTGAGTTCTCTTTGGTTGCTGTGTGCAGCTTTTCTAGCATTTTGTGCTCCTCTGCAGCCAGTCTGGGCCACTGAAGGGGCAGAGGCAGGGCCAGTCTTACAGAATTGTATCTCTGTAGGGAGATTTGCCTTTCCATGGATATTTAGGCTTTGTACATGTTCCTTTTGCAGCCTCTCAGTGCTCGATTTCTCATTTGATTGTTCTGAGGATTTCGATATAAATGCTTTTCAAGACATCATTTCTTTTTGTGAGAACAAGAAGTAAGTAGCAAAAGGCCTGAACTCCCAGGCCAGGGAGGCACATTTCCAGGACACAGTGACTTTCTCAGTGTGCTCTGGGTAACAGTGAAGCCATGGAGCACTTAAGTAGTGACTTCATGCTGCTTCCTCATTACTGCATCCTGGACAGCCTCTGTCACTTGGGGAGACAAAGAACTAAATATCCAATTTGTGTGAAAGGATTGGTCACAGCTTACCAGATCTGTTTCCTTGGGATATCTTAAATCTTGATATTCAGAAAAGTTCAGAGGTACCCAGGGAAGCCACAACCCTGTGTAATGTTGCTGCCTCTGTGAGCAGCTCAGAATGGGGAGAGCACCTAAGAGTCAGAAGTGATTCTTACACTTCTGTTATTTTTGGTTTGTGCCTCTCTGGAGAGTAAAGAAGGTAAGTTCTGTGCCAGGACACAGCACTTCACAAGAGCATAGTGCATGCTTGAAGAACGGAACATGCCATGAATTAAGGACCATCCCGGGTTTACTTTGAAAAGCTAAACATGAATAAGTTTGAAATGGAAATGAAACCCAAAATTTCTTCAAGTAGCCCTCTAACAGTTTGTTTATAAATTACTTTTCTGATGTAAGTCTGTTTAAGTAGCCTCATTTGAGTAGTCTAATCTCTCTATAAAAATGTTTACTCTTGGTTATAAAGACGCTTATATTAACCTGAAAAGGTTCCTTGGCTTAACCATAACCATTAACCTCTCAAAATTTCCCTCTATTTTCTGAATTGATGGCTCAAGAATTTACATTAGAAGGTAGAATCAGAGAATAAGTTGAGACTCTGGTAATTAAATTTTAGAGCACTGATGGAGTAGAAAGTGCTGACTTGTCATCAAAATCATTCATGTTTAGGAAAAAGTAGCCTGGGATTGACCTGCTGCATTTTGGAGCACACTTGGTGATGGGACCTTTTGGGGTTTTAACTCCTTTTTTCCCCCCTCTCTCACGGCTCTGTATCTCTGTTTGCCACCTGTGTTTTGCTGTGGATCATTTTAGAGACATGCATGAACAAATCATCGCCAGTATTAAAGGACTGCCCTGGCAGGGTGATGATCCCTGTGAGCTGCTTCGGTCCCTCAGTCAGCTTCAACACCGCTCCCACCTCCTGTGAGTGCTCTGGCTATTGCTTTGAAAGTGCAACAAGAACCAGGCAGTTCCTCCAGTCCCTAAAAATGATGCTTGTCCCAAATTTCTCTTTTGAAAAATGCTAAACGAGACAATTAAAAATAAAACATCCCTTCTGGTAGAGAACACCTTGTTGCTTCATTGCATTAGTTGAAAGTTAAACCTACTTCTCATGTGAATTTGCTTTGAAAGCCCCAAGTATGCAATGTGAGCTTGTTGCAAAATATTCAATAGTGGGATCTCCCACAAGGTGTGACAAATGTTTCATGAAATTCAGGGTGCTGGATGTATTCCTGGGTTTAGAGTCTTTGCATCTGCAGTTCTGTGCTCCAGTGTATAATAAGTAAATGTAAACTGGGTGGCTCAGAGCAGGAACCTGCCCTGTATGACAGAGTTAATATGCTTAGAACCAGCAGGATGTGAACTGCAGCCTTCTTTCTGAGAGCTTCCACTGCTTCACCTTCTGTGTGTGGCTGAGGGCTGTCCCTGAGGTGTGTGTCCTGCTCCCTGAGGTGTGTGTCCTGCTCCCTGAGGTGTGTGTCCTGCTCCCCTGAGGTGTGTGTCCTGCTCCCTGAGGTGTGTGTCCTGCTCCCCTGAGGTGTGTGTCCTGCTCATTTGAGGTGTGTGTCTTTCTCCCTGAGGTGTGTGTCCTGCTCCCTGAGGTGTGTGTCCTGCTCCCTGAGGTGTGTGTCCTGCTCCCCTGAGGTGTGTGTCCTGCTCCCCTGAGGTGTGTGTCCTGCTCCCCTGAGGTGTGTGTCCTGCTCCCTGAGCTGTGTGTCCTGCTCAGAGTTCGTGGTGCTGGGACATCCATTGTCCTTCTGAGAGCAGTTGGGTGCTTTCACAGAGCTTCTGGTGCCAGCAGCTGTAACTTCTGAATTAAGCACTTTCATTTGCTAGTGTCTTGTGTTATAATGACTTTGATGACCATACAGTTGCTAAAGAGAATAACTCACTCTAGAGTCACCTGTCCAACAATGCAGTTTTGAATAGTTTTAACTTCAGAGGTAATGTTTCACTTTTGAAAGCTTCCAATACCTACAGAGTTTATTTGAGAAAAATAAATTGTTCTTGTTGCAGAGCAGTTTGCATTTCTTGCATTGATCACTTGTAAGAGTCGTGCATGAACACACCCTGGTGCTGTTGTGCTCATTTTCTTCTGTTCTTTACCTTGCCTCATAAATTGCACCAACTTATGGCTTGCTGAAATAATAAAAAATCATGTGCATTTTTTTTTCTTAAATTATCTTTAATATTTTCACAGGAAAAGTAGAGGTGTCAAGCAAAAGCAGATCATTCCCAAGGTAATCAGAAAATTTAGATTTCTCTTGGGTATGGGCTTTTTGGCACTGTGAATTTCATTTTGATTGACAGAACTCACTTCAGTACTGTTTTATAGTGTAGGAAAGTTGTGTTATTTATCCTGACAAGCCAAAAAATAGGTGAATGTTCACTTTAATAAGAATTGTTTAATTAGACAGATATGAAGATGCCATAAATGTGAAAAGTCACTTCCAAGTCAGGGAAGCAAATGCAGGGATTATGTGATTCCCCTTGTTCACCTTACACTCTTGGGACAGGGCAATGGAACAGTTTCACTCTTAAGAAATGTTTTGGCCCAAAATAGAAATAATCATGAACTATAACATGTCACTGAATGTGGAACTCTGGGTAGCTGGTTTCATTCTGACTCATTTCAGACAAAATATTTCCCTTTTAGTTGAAAGACTTGCACTTTGTTGATTATGAAAACTTTTTTTATAGAACTTGCTGGATTCCAAATCTCTGAAGCTCATCATGAGCATGACTCTGCATGATCGGACTACAAAGTCCCTTTTGCACTTGCACAAGAAGAAGAAACCCCCCAGCATAAGTGCCCAGTTCCAGGTAGGTGACACACCTCAGGGAACAGCCCCTCCAGGGCTGATCTAGGCTGGTCTTGCTTGGAAAACCAAATGGGTTTTATTCTTGAGGTTTTTTTGAAGTGGGGTTTATTGCTTGATTAAAGCCAGAGTGCATTTTGAGATGCCATTTATGCCATGAAATGTGTCAGTTCTCTGTACTGATCATCTTTGTATACAGATCTAGTGCTGCTGTGAGTGCATGTTCAAACCCTGCTTTAAATTCTCTTCAGAAAAGCTAAAAGCAAATACCAAATACAGGGATGTGCTGAGCAATATGGGAGAATCTGTTTGGATTTTGTACAGCCATGAGACCTGAAACAACCTGATTCCTGAGGCAGAAGCTATCCTGCTGTCAAACACCACTCAAAATGCTGGTAACTGAAGAAAAACTTGTGTGACTGTTTCATTTCAGGCTTCACTTAACAAGTTGCTGGAGACCCTGGGCAAAGCTGAGCCGTTCTTCATCCGCTGCATCCGCTCCAATGCAGAGAAGGTGAGGCTGCCTCAGAGCTGAGCTGCCTGCTGAGATCCAGGGCTCCAGCCTTGGAATCTCTATTTCTGCTCAGGCTCCTCAGGCTCTCACTGGCTGTTTTCTGCTGGTCTTTTACAGAAGGAAATGCTCTTTGATGAGAGCTTGGTGCTGCAGCAGTTACGGTACACGGGCATGCTGGAAACTGTGCGGATCAGGAGGTCTGGCTACAGTGCCAAATACACATTCCAGGTACATGGGAACTGGAAGTGGGTTGTGCTTTCAGGAATATCTGCTCTCTTCAGAAAACACTTTTTGTGTGTCTCTTCATATGAGGCCCATGACCACTTGGGATGAGCTGTAAAAATGCACTGGAGTTTTGAGAGAGCCTGCATGGTAAAAAGTCATAGTTAAACTGTTGTGGGTTATCTGCCAGTAAATTCTTCCTGGTTGTGTTAAGGAAAACATTCTGAGTACAGTCAGTCTGTCTAATATGGGAATTAGTTTTCTGTAAAAAACTCTGTGTAGGTTTAGAGATCACATCTAGGGGATCTTTCCCATTAACAGAAGCTGACTGTAGCCTGCATTTTACATGGAGAAATAGCTCAGTTTGTAGTGAGAGGTAAATATTTTCAGATCCTTGTAGCTTAAGTGTCTTAAATAGATTTCTGTTTTAGAACTAAAACTCCAAACTTGGGAGTTGCCTTCTAACTTTGGTCTCTTGCTGTTTCTGGTTTTTACAGGAATTCATCGACCAGTTTCAGGTGTTACTGCCCAAAAATGCCAAAGCCTCCAAGGAAGACATTTGTGCTTATTTGAATAAACTAAAACTGAATGAAAACTACTATCAAATAGGGAAGACCAAGGTCTGTGAAACTTTCTGTAAGGCAGTGAGAACCACTGCTGTGCACTGCAAAATTCAGTGCAGTTCATTTACAAGTGTTACTCTTTTCTGCTTTTTATACCTAAATTGGCTATTTTAACTCTTGCAAGTGGTGACACAGAGGTTATACTTGACCCCTTGGTTTTGATGCCAACTGGTTTCTTGACTACAGTACAAATCCATCTTATATAGATAGTTTGGGAAATTGTTGCTATTGGAGTTTGTCAAACAGATCAATGTTTACATTTTAGAAGGGTTCTGTGATTTGAAGGCTGTAAGAACAGGTGTAGATTTTAGAATCCAAACTCTGAAGTTTAAAAGGATTTTTATCTTTTGGGCAAGCTGTCAGCCAGTAAGGTTTGGTGCAGTAGTACCAAACCATTACCTTATCTGTTTGGTGCAGTGGTACCAAACTATTACCTTATCTTATTGTAGCTCCAGTGGGGGGCTGAAGGGAGTTAACTCCTTCTTGATGAGCTTTTCTTTACCTGAACAGGTTTTTATGAAAGAGGCTGAACGGCAGATACTACAGGATACACTACACAAAGAAGTGATCAGGAAAATCATCCTCCTCCAGAGCTGGCTCAGGATGGTTTTGGAAAGGAGACGCTTTCTCAGGATGCGGCAGGCAGCCGTTGTTTTACAGGTATCTTTGAGAACTGCCAATAACTGTTGTTATTTTCCTAACAACAAACAAACAAACCCTGTCATGGACACTCCCCACCTTGAGGCAGCCCTCCCTCAGTTCAGGAACGTCCCTTTGCAGGCGTGCTGGCGCTCCCGCCGTGTCAGGATGGCCCTGCAGAGGAACAACGCTGCCATCGAGATCCAGGCGGCCTGGAGGCGGCACCGGCAGAGGAAACGCTTCCTGCAGCTCAGGAGGAGACTTTGTCTCCTGCAGGCCCTGGTCAGGGGGCACCTGCAGCGGAAGAGGTAAAGGGGAAGGAGCAACGTGGCATAAAAACATTGATTTATCACCTGGCTTCACCTGCCAAGCTCAGTTTGTGTGGTGGGGTGGCTTAATCAACAACTTAGTAAACAACCTTGTTGCCCAAGGAGGTTGTGGCTGCCCCTGGAAGTGTCCAAGGCCAGGTTGGGTGGGGTTTGGAGCACCCTGAGATAGTGGAAGGTGTCCCATCCCCATGGCAAGGGGGATTGGAATGAGATGATCTTAAGGTCTCTCCCAAGCCAAACCATTCTGGGATTGTATGAACTTTAAGGTAGTCACTGCCATGTGATACTTCAGTCAGTATCAAGTGGACACTGGATAAGTGCTCAGGACTTGAGCTTTATTCAGCTCAGCTGCACTGGTGCTGCCAGTCCTGACACCTCCCTGCAGTCCCACTGGCACTGTAGGTGTAGTTTGGGTCTGTATTGCTATTTGGGCTGCATTTAAGCAGTTGGTGGGGTTTTTTTTGACCCCTGGGCATTAAGGATTTGTGTTTTCGTATTAAAAATTCTTAACAGATACCAGAAAATGGTTCTAGAAAGGCAGAAAGCTCAAGAAGAGCAGAGAGAAATGCAGGAAGATGAAGACAAAGAGCAAGATACGAGCAAGACATCCAACATAGATAAAGATAAGAGCAAGGAAGAGCAGAGTGAGCCAGCAACAGATGAGCTGCCTGTGAAACACGAGTCAGAGACAGATCAAGCTGTTGAAGATAAAGATCAAGCTCAGAATGAGCAAACTGAAAACCTGAGCTCATCTGAGAAGGCCCAGAAGCACACGGTGGAGGGCTCGGAGAGAGCGAGCAACAGCCGGGAGAAGCGGGAATCCCGTCGGCAGAGGGGGCTGGAACACAACGACTTGCAGAACAAGCATGCACTCCTGTCCTTGGAAGGACCATCTGCATTGTGCCATGAGGAGCAAACTGTTTCTGAAGAAGCCCTGGAAGCTGCTCCAGAGGCAGAGAAATCCACAGCACAAGAAGATAATGTCCTTCAGGGAAGCAGTGTGGGAGAGAAAAGTCCAAGTGAAGAAAAAACTGTTTCAGACACTCCACCATCAAGTGAGATAAAAGAAAGTGGTTCTGTTTCTGAGCAATCACCTGGATCAGATGCAGAGGACACAGCAGCTGATAGAACAAAAGCACAACAGAATCAAAATAACCAAATAAAAAGCAGCCAAAGCTTTACCTGCCCTGAAAGGCCAACAGATCTTGCACTGAAAGTTCACAGCACACTGTCTGCTAGTGGCAGCTTCCAAGGCCCTGCTGACTGCTGGGCAGATAGAAACAGGCGGCAGAGGGCAACCAAGGACCTGGACAGCTCCACTTCTGCAATCCAGAGATACGTGGATGACCCAGAGAAGCTAAAGTACAAGAGAGAGAAGTGGAAGGGAAAGAGGCAGTCTGATGCTGGCCAGAATGATGTGCTGAGTCAGTCTCTAGATGGAAGGATACGTGTGGATAAGTCTCCTCAGGATCAGCTAGAGTAAGGGCACCTTCCTTTTTTTTCATCTTCACAGAAAACAGGTATCTGTAATGTTTAAAACTCAGTGGAGAACTCCTGGAGCCTGTACATTTGAGCCATGCTGTGGGAGCACATGGAGTTGTGAGCAACTCCTGCTGTTCCTTGGCTCCCAGTCCTGCAGTGAATCTGTATGGGCAGAATGTTTTCAGAAGCTCACAAAAGCTGCAAAGCCTGCCTGGCTGTATTAAAAGGAGGAGTCAGGGCATTAGTTGAAATAGTGTCTGGAGTTTATTTTCATGTGTCTTTTACCCATTGAAAACAAGGTTTTAGTGACCTGCAGCTTGCAAGCATCATCCCTCTGGTATGGCAGGAAATCTGACATTCCCATGGTTTTTCACTTCTCCAGTACATTTTGCTTTTAAAAGTAAATTGTAAGGGCTGACTCAGATGTAGCGTTGATATGTGGGGTATTTAAAAGATGTGAAGAGGCCACAGATTTTATTAAAATACATATTCTGAAACTTATCTTACTACAGGAAGAAAGGGAGTTCAGCTTCATTAAGTGACCTCTCAACACTGGCCCAGACTGTTGCCATGAACCAGGTACTGATGCTATTGTGCATATTTATACTTAATTATCATTGTTTATAAATATTAAAGATTTGTGAGTAATTGTCTGTAGTGTATTCGCGTTCCTTCAGGTTGATTTTCTTTTTGCTTGATACCCATGTAAAAACAATCATCAGGAAATATTATACAGTAATTTGAAAATGTATTTTTTAATAAATGGATCCTTGATCAAAGCATCAAATATGCTTGGCTCTGCATTGTGTATTAAGTATTAAGAAGCTAATATCTGTTGGGTAAAGTGTATTGTCTTGATGAAGTAAACTTAACCTTAAACCATTTAAAGAATCTATGTCACTCAAAATGCAGTTTTTGACCCCTCCTCTCTCCTGTAGTTGTCACCAGACCCCATTGAAGAAGAAAAAGGCAACAAGAAATACCCTGTGCAGAAGAAGCCCAGTGACCACTTCCCCAGCTCGGACACGGCTGTTCCTGTGCAGCCAGCGAGTCAGCAGGGGGATGCCAAGTATGGCTCGTGTGTGTGACTGGCCTGTCTTTCAGAAAATTAAAAAAAAAGAGATTTTCCATGGGTACTTGAGTTGGGCACCTTGAGACTGTGATTGTGGAGAGGCACATGCTGGCATCAGCTACATGAGGGGCTGTGTTGCTGCTTCATGTTGCTCTGAGCATGATATCTGAGCCTGCTGAGGAACAGATTCTCTGCTTGCATAACACTTTCTGTGAAGTGGTTCTTTTTAAAATAAGAACCAACTTACAGCTGGGATTAAAGGTTCATGTAGTGTAATACAACACCAGAAGAGCCCAGCAAGCATGTAATGCTGCTTCCCTGGCCTGCTCCAACCTCTGGCACTCTGCAGCCCAGAGACTTCCTGAGCCAGAAGTGATGTTTTGGATATGTGAGGTGTTGTCTGTGTGTGTTGAAGTTAGTGCTCTGATCTTGTAAATGCCAGAAAGTTCAGGAGTGCTTTCACATTGTCTTTCCTTTTTTTGTGCTGCTCAGTTTTTCTGCAGGTTGGGCCTTAAATATTCCCCATAGTTGTGAGTCCTGTTGTGGGTTATTGTTAAGAGCCTGTTCTTGTGGCAGAGCCAGCTTCCATTACTAATGGGACAGACTTGTATCTGCTTTTGTATTCAGGTCTGCTTTCAAAAGCCCTTTGCGTAGACTTTTGGGGAAAAAGCCAGACAAGAAAATTGCAAAGGAGAGTTCTGATGTGATTGAGGAAGGAGACGGCCTCTCCCTGGTGTCTTGTGTCCTCTTGACAGACACAGGAGGTGTCCAGAAAGTTTCAGAAGGTGAGTTTGGTGGTTTAACCCTCAGCACTGTGCGTCTTTCCTGTGAGGAAACAAATGCTGCAGAGTTCCCTCACCCTCCTTGAACATCCAGGTCCATTTCTTTGGCAGGTTCTTTGGGGCAGCCAGGCCGCCCCCAGGCTGGGAAGGAGAGCAGCAAAGCCAAGAAGAACAGAACCATAAAGATCAGCAAGATCTCCAGCGTGTCCCAGAACTGGCGTGCGTCCATGGTCCGGGAGATTGCAAACGCCAACGAGCTGAAACACCTGGATGAGTTCCTCCTGAACAAGGTGAAAGGCTCCCAGCCATGAGAAAATTCAAACCTTTGTTCACTGTTTGTGTAGAATTTTAGAGCCTGCTGGTCTAAGTGCAAGTTTGTATTATAATTTAAAGAAAAGGGAATTGATTGGATTGTTTGACTGAGTTAGGTCTGCATTAGGGCCCTTTCTGTTCTTTTCCTCAAGTCACTGAATGCATAATATTGCATTAAATACAATACAGGGCATTCATGTTTGTTCTTTGTTTACAAATGAGTGGGCAGCAAAACTTGTATTAAAAAAAGCAAGAGTTGTAAATAGAGAGTTCTCTAAAGCCCGACTATCCAACTCTACTGTTTTGTATCATCAGCACAGTGCATTAAAACAATGTTGTTTTAAATAATTGGAATGGTCACAAATGACTAAGCCCAGCCACTGAAGCTTAACTCTGTTCAGATGTTCTTTTTTTAACAAAATCTGATGCAGATGTATTTTTTTTCTAGATCAATGACTTACGCTCCCAGAAGTCTGGTGTTGAATGTTTGTTTTTTGAAGCCACAGAGAAGTTCAGAGGAAACATCAAGACCATGTACTCTGCTCCTGTAAGTAGTAAGTCTCAATAAAGGGAAGTTGGCAGGCAATAAATGAGTTGAGTGTGCAGGTTAAAGGCTTGGCCTGCAGCTCTTCAGCAAAGCACTTCAGCAATTCTCAGCATAGAATTCAGAGCTGAATGTTAGACTCATTTTACAGTTCTGCTGTAATCTCAAGCAGCCTGCTTTGTTTTCCTTTGCTCATTCACTCAGCCATAAATTTATTTTTAGAAATGGATGGATTTTGCTGTCTTCAGCCTCCTCTCATGCTGAAGAGAGGAGCCAACAGCTTTTCCAATATTCTTCTGACACTGCCTTGTGTCAGCCAAGTGCTGTTGGGCAGTGCAGGAGGGAAGTGTGTTAACTTATTTCTGTCATGGGCTGTTATCTTTGACTTTGATCATGGCTGTGATTTTTCACCTCTGAGCTTAAGTACATGAAAATATGAAACTGTCTCAACAGTATTAAAAAGGAATGTCTGACAAGTATTTTTCCTTCTTTAGAATGGACAAATCCATGTTGGCTATAAAGATCTGGTGGAAAATTACCAGCTCCTAGTTACAAACCTGGCCAAAAAAAGGGAAGAGAAAGAAGTCAAGCTGGTTTTGAATCTCTTTCTATCCCTTCTGGATGAATTCATTAGAGGATATACAAAGAAAGAGGAACCTGAGCAGCCCAAGGTATGAAAGTTAATCTCTTGCTGGTTTATGGTATGATGAAACACTGTTGCTCTGTTAACACAGGGGACCTGTGTTATCTCAGAATCCTTTTCCATGGCATTTTTTATTATTTGGGAAACACTTGCCATGCACACATCATGTGTGTAACAAATTCTGATTGCTGATACACCTTTATGGAATTGTTAATTTTTTAACTTAGTATTTTCAGAATCTGAAAGTGTGCATTTTCTTTGGTGAAAACATAGGAGTTCTCTGGAGGTTTGAGAGATGGAGTTGCTTTGTCACCAGGCAGTGAGCTCAGTTGGTTTTTAGGAAGTTGATAGTGTGAGCTCAGACAACCCTCAAACCAAGCTGAAGCTGCAGGATAGTGTCTCGAATGTCTGGAGGTGAAGTAAAGTCTGGGAAACTCAATAAGGGGAAAAAAAAAAGGAATGGGATGTCTGAGTTTCAAAGACTAAGGCCAGTTTTGTTTCCCATTGCAGCAAACCAAAGCCCAGAAGAAGAAACGGAAGCAGGATCGTGCAGTAAGTGTTTTCTTTCTGCAATAATCCAAGTCCTCAGGTGCACTCACAGAACACAAACACCCTTTGAAGAGCTTGATTTTGTACTGACATTCTGGTTTGTTTTGCATGCTCATTCATTTACCTCCTTTATGAAGATGTGACAATACAAAACCAGTTTTCACAAAGCAGAGATCTTTCTCATGCAGTGATTGGTGGTACTCAAGCATTTTCTTGCTTGTCCATAGTTTCCTTTAAAGTCTAAAGGCTTTTTCAAGCATGGGCTGTTAAAAGAAAACAACTACTAAATATTAATAACAAACCTACAGCTCTTTTACTGATGAACTTTAAGGCAGCAAGAAGTCAATTATGAAATATTCCAGCAAACCTAAGTTCCTTAAGATAGGGTGAAATTTGGTTTCAGGGTGAAATAATTGTAAAATAAACGGTGGAAATGTGAGATAGGGTAGATGGTTTTATTAAAAATCATAATAAGGTTTTATAAAAATAATAATAATAATAATTTTTAAAAGGCAAGAAGAGTTCACTGGTTCCTTGCTGTCTCTCACCAGATTGAAGAGCACAATGGCCACGTGTTCACAAATTACCAAGTGAGCATCCGGCAGTCGTGTGAGCACTGCTCCTCCTACATCTGGCCCATGGAGAAGGCCTGTCTGTGCAGTGGTGAGTGAACAGGCCATGTAGAAAGTGGGTAATTTAGGGTACAAAGTGTGATTTAGATGCTTGTAACAATTTGCTCCTTTCTCTAGTTTGCAAGCTGACTTGTCACAAGAAGTGCATGTCCAAAATCCAGAGCAGCTGTACCTCTTGTGGGAAAAAGGTGAGGCCCGTGGATCTGGGATGGGGTTCTGTGGTACCAAAAGTGGTGCATGCAGAATACTGCCTTTATTTCTCAGTAAATGAACAGTGAATGCCCAGGCACTGCATAAAATTGCATAAACAGTTCCCTCCTCAGTCAGAGAGGGACTCTCTGCAGAAACAGCATTCTCCTAGGAGGTGATGCTTGAGCTAATTTAGGAGCCCTTCTCCCGGAGTATGTGCAGTATTGGCCAAATTGATAAAGCAGTCCTGCAGTGTGAACCATAAAGGCTCTTTATTGCTGCAGCTCAGCAAATGTGCCTTATGATCCAAGCAGAATAAAGCACTCAGCTGTAGTTTCTGGAAGCAAGAGGGAGCTGTAGCAGGAAGCCATGGCAGTGCCTGGTTGGGGAAGGGGCAGTGGGCTCACAGCTGTGTCACCCCTAGGGGCAGTGGGCTCACAGCTGTGTCACCCCCAGGGGCAGTGGGCTCACAGCTGTGTCACCCCCAGGGCGAGCAGGACACGGAGTCCCTGCGGGGACACTTCGGGGTGTGCGTGAGCGCCCTGACCAGCGAGAGGAACTCGGTGCCCGTGGTCATGGAGAAGCTGCTGGAGTATGTGGAGATGCATGGGCTCTACACTGAAGGCATCTACAGGAAATCAGGATCAGCAAATCGGATGAAGGAGCTGAAGCAGATGCTGCAAGAAGGTCCAGGCAGTGTTGACTCTTTGCATGTCATTGCATGATACGAGTTTTCCCTGCAATTTTTTTCTATCTGAAAGTGCTTGTCACTTCTTTGTGTTTAAAAACACCTTTTTGCTGATTGTGCAGGCTGTATTATTTTTGTTGGCTGCCAAAAGCTGTTTAGTACCTTTAAATTGCTATCTTCTGCCTATTTTTAACTTCTGAATTGTCCACTTAGTAGGTATGAAATAATTGTAAAGTTTCTTTGGACTGCTGTACATACTGTCCAAAAAGCCTCCTTACATGTTATTTGGGAACTGTGGCAAGGTGTGATCAGGGTGTTTGTATTCTAGCAAGGTTAAAATCTCTTTTCCTGGATGTTGAATTCCAGAGTGGCTTTGATAGAAGATGTGAACCGCATGTCCCCCAAGGCCTTGGCCATCGTGTTATCAGACTTATCAATTCAATTCAGAAGTTAAAAATAGGCAGAAGATAGTAATTTGGATTCTGTGAACAGGAGATTAGAATGTTTCTAATCTTATTTCTATGGGGTCTCCTTGTGTGCATCGAAGGAATGAACTGCTCTAGATAAAACATTTCTTTTCAGACCCAAACTCAGTGAAACTGGAGAATTACCCTATTCACACCATCACAGGGATCCTTAAGCAGTGGCTGAGGGAATTGCCAGACCCACTGATGACCTCAGCACAGTACAATGATTTTCTCAGAGCTGTAGGTAGGTTTAAAAACCATTCTTCAAGCATTTCTGCTTTAACTCATTGTGTCCTTGAGAAAAGAAATTCTTAAGATGCTCATGCCGACTAAACAGCTCTTTCCAGTGCACTTATAACAATGATTTTAGACATTGTACATAAAACACTCCTCAGGGGATTTCTCCTCTAGCTTACTTCATCTTGCTTCAAGATTCTTTTTTTATTTTTAATGTGTCACTTACAGCTGCTCTTTCTAAAAACTGAATAAGGATGTCAACAAGTTTTCTTTCAGGAAGGGTGTTTCTTGTTATTCTGAACCAGATCTGGATATACAGATACTTTCAATACCTAGATTTTTTTAACTTCAGTGGGATTAAGGTGCCCTAGATAGTGTTGGAGGTCTTAGTGTGTCACTTGATGATTGCTAACAGGAGCAGCACCTGAAAATGCAGGATAATTGTAGTGCCATGACGGGTACTTTAACAGTCATTTATAATAGTTGCTAAATGAAATGACATTAAGACTTATCAGAATTTAGGAATTTTAAGCTTTCCACTAGCCTAGCACAGCAATTAATATCTTGTGTTTTCTCCCTTTGTGCAGAACTGCCAGAGAAACAGGAGCAACTCTGTGCCATTTACAGTGTCCTGGAGAAGCTCCCACAAGCAAATCATAATACCTTGGAACGACTCATCTTCCATCTTGTCAAGTAATGAATTTAATTTCTTCATTTGTAGAGAAACTGTGATTCTGAATGCTGCTTGAAAGCTTTCTAAAGTGTTAAACACCTTCAGTGTCAGTGTGGGGATTGTGCTGCTGGTTTAGAAATGAAAGAATTGAAGCTGGTAGTTGTGCTCATGAGCAAGTGTGTGGTTACTTCTACATCTGGTGTATTTGGATCAAACCAGGTAAAAACAACTTTGAAGACAAGGTAGATCTCAAAGCCTTGGTGAATCATCCAAGCACCAGGATTTAGACAGAGGGGCTTGTAGTGAAGTGAGGATGACCATAGGCAATTCCCAGGAGCAGGGATAAATGGTGCTGGGAAAGGGGCTGCTCTTACCCAAGGAAACTGGGGACTTTCCAAGCAGCCCTCTGAACATGGGCAATAGGGATTTTTTGAAGAGAAGATGCTGAATCACCAACATACTTTTGAGAAGCTGCCAGACTAGCTTAACATGGGTGACTCCCTGATCCTTTGATACATGAAATGTTGTCTACTTAGTAGGTATGAAATAATTGTAAAGTTTATTTGGGCTGCTGTACATACTGAGTGTCCAAGAGTCCTCCTTATATTATTTGGGAACTATGGCAAGGTGTGATCAGGGTGTTTGTGTTCTAGCAAGGTCCACTTACAATCTCTTTTCCTGGATGTTGAATTCCAGAGTGTCTTTGATAGAAGATGTGAACCGCATGTCCCCCAACGCCTTGGCCATCGTGTTTGCTCCGTGCCTCTTGCGCTGTCCTGATACCTCTGACCCCTTGACCAGCATGAAGGATGTCTCAAAAACAACCATGTAAGTTTTGGCAGTCTGCTGAGAAGCAGTGTTTTGGAATGGGATGGAAGGTCAGCACCACTACCTGTATTTGTTACAACTTTATTCGTATCAAGCTGAGAGGCTGTTGTTGAATTCTGGCTCTGCCAGTGCTGCCAGTTCATACACCCCTCTCAGACCTTCCACCTGTCTCTGTTTTACTAAGCATAAAGTAGGATGATCTATAAGTCTTTACTATCAGGTTTGTGTTTTACATCAAGATAATCTATTTTTTGTGGGGCTTGTACCCTAATTATCTATTTTGCTGAGATACAGGGCATAATAAACAATGTGATATAAAATTAAGCTGTCTCCTGCATACTTAGAGCCCCCAATGATTTCTTCTGCATTGTTCTTTGAATTGAAGAAGGTTCTGTCCTTGATCCTCTCTGTTCTCCTCATCCTCCAGTAACTCTGGCTGTGAGAACCCCTCACCATCCTCACTGCATGGCTGGCCTTGCCTCTGCCTCCAATGGAAAGAGTTTGAAAAATGACAGCTTTTTGTAACTTCTTACTGACCCCTGGGGCCATAGAGGTGGAGAAGGGCAGTTGCAGGCTCGTTGTGTCTCTGCCAGCCTGTGCCAGCACAGGGACAACAGGTAGAAGCAGCAGGAGCTGATGGCAGCTGTGGTAATGTCTGTGTGCTCACCACTGTGTACAGCCAGCATGGGAGGCTCTGGTGACCCCAGGAGGAACATGTGCCATTACCTGTCACCATTACCTGTCCTGCTGTGCCTGCTGTGTTGGACTCTTCACCCTGTTTCCATGCAGTGCTGCTGTGAGGGATGGGCTGGGACGCTGTGATCACATTCCAGCCACGTGTGTGTGACAAACACCCCCAGGCCAGGAGCAGCATCTCACCCCACCATGGCTGTTTTAGAACCTTCATGTATGAAGCAGCTCAATAACACCTTGCCTTTCTCACAGGTGTGTAGAGATGCTCATAAAGGAGCAGATAAGGAAGTACAAGATAAAAATGGAAGAAATCAATCAGCTGGAAGCAGCAGAGAGCTTTGCTTTCCGACGGCTCTCGTTGCTTCGGCAGAACACGGTAAGTGTTGAAGTAAAACTTCCAAAATAAATAAAACTTCCACCAACTTCTTGGGGAGGGAGTGCTGCTTCTCCTGTCCATCCATTCAGTGAGTCCAAAATCAGCTGGAAAAAACAACTGCCCAAAGCTGTAGGTAGGAGCTAAATATACAGCTGCACTGAAGTTCTGATAAATGAGGGTGCAGGGGTGGGAATCTGCTTTTGTACTGGTCAAAATCTATTCCTATGGAATTCTGTCAGTGGAACTAAGATTGAGTGTCTGATATGGCAAAAGAGTTCCTTCACTCCAGAGATGGCTGGTGTGCAAAATCATGGTGCATTCTAGGAGGAAAAATACTCTTTGTTTTTGTTGTACTGATTAATACAAACCAAATTGTGTCTGATCAGAGGCTGCATATAGTGAATTTGGTCTCCATCTCTCCCTAGCTCTGGCCTATAAAACTTGGGTTCTCTTCCCCTTACGAGGGGAAGCTGGTATGTACAACTGCCTGGCTCCAGTGCATGGGTTTTTCTTATGGTACTCTTGCATGACTAAAATACTTACACGGGTTGTAACTCAGTTTTAAACACTCTTTTGAACAATCAGGACTGCATGTACTGGTGCAACTTTCCCCCCAGACTGCATGCAGGGCTGCTGGGCTGTTCTGTCATCACCTGATATTTTATAGACACTGTGTGTAACTTACATTGGATGTAATAATATTACTCATTAAGTGACTACTAAAACTAAGCTGAGCCTTACAGATCAAAAAAAGGTAACAAAATCCTGGATATCAGGTGAATGGGAATTTTTCTTACTTTTTGAAACATTTGTGTGGATAACTAACAGCTCTTCATCAATTCCATCAGCCTCTTCTTTGACCCACTCATTTGTCTTCCACTCTGAAACTTGCAGATGGGTGTAGCTACTTGTGACTGAACAAGTGTTAATGTGAATCTGTCTTGCAGAGTAAAAGCTCTCAGGTAAAAGGAAGTGACAGTGGCACCTCAGAGCTGGACTCTGTGCACGAAGAGGAGGATGTTTCTGAAGCCAACCGGGAGAAGGAGATTCTCATTGATCGCATACAGTCAATAAAAGAAGAAAAGTAAGTCCCCCTTTACCTGGTCAGGCCATGCCCTTTGCACTTGGAGGGAACACAGGTAGTAAAGCAGGATGCCTTTTTGTCCAAAAGGATCTAACTCTGTTCTGTAGGCCTTGATGAGGGGGAAAATGAAAATACAAAGCACTAGCTGAGAGAAAACACCATGAGCATTAATAGTTAATGACTACATGCTTTACCTCTGAACACGAGCTGGGTGAAGGTGCTTGTGTCAGAGGTGCTGCAGCCTGTGTTTGATGCAGGGAGGACATCACTTACCGCTTACCTGAGCTCGACCAGCGAGGCTCTGACGAGGAAAACGTGGACTCGGAGACCTCTGCGAGCACAGAGAGCCTGCTGGAGGACAAACCAGGCCGGGTGGATACCGAAGGTCAGTATTAAGGTAGTAAGTGCTTTTTTTTATTCTACATCTTTCATTGCATACAGCCAGGTGACCAAACATTATCTGGTCACAGTGGCTCGTATTGAGTTACATTTTAGGCTTGCTATCAGTCTCTAAGTATCTTCTTTCTTTAAAGCAATTATTGGATTAGACTGCTGTGCTCAGAGCTCCAGCGTGCCTGCCAAAGACATTTGCAAAGTGCCTTCTCTCCTGCAAACCTCTTCAGATTCTTACTCTGCACCCCTGGCTTCAAGGCGCAGATACTCCTTAACACTGTCCAAGATTAAAGTGCCCCGTCGAACTCCAGTGATGCCAACAGCAAACATAAAACTTCCTCCCGGGATGTTCAAATGTACAGAATCCCAGGACGAGGCTTTCTCTAAGGAAGAGTGTCAGAGGGTGCAGCGGAGGGAGCAGCCAGCCAGGCGGACTGACAGCATCCACTCGGTGTACATTGCACAAGGGTCTGCACTGGCCCACGCTCAGGAACTCGGGGATGAATACGAACCCACAGCAAAACTCAAGCGCAGGTTCTCGGACCCTTACTCTCACATTCCCTGTGTGGAGAAGTGAAATTCTTCAGCGCTCTGGACTCTTCTTGAAGTCGACCACAGCTTTGGCTTTAACCCTTTGAAGGCTGTGAGCTTGTTCATGGTCTTTTAAGTGGCTGTGGGGAAGGCAGCCCAGAAATGTACAGTACTGTAAGGGTTAAGCAAGGTTGTTTAAAGCAAATATTCTCCACTTTAAATTAAAACCTTGCAAAGAAAGTAAAGTCTCATGTTGAATAAAATACATGGATTGAGTGTACAGGAACCAAGACCCCCTATTCCGCTGCTGTGCCTTTTCCATTTGCCTTACATGGACTCTCACGGGACCAACCGTCAGTTTAGGTCAATGTGTGTTGCCTTAATGTTTTGTATGATTTTATGACAATTTTCTCTATGGTTTACAGAACTGTTTATGTGGTAATAGCCTTAATTGAGACCAACATGTATAAAAACGTTTATTAAAACATTGCACTTTTAAAAAATACATGTGGTAGTTGATCGATGTCTGTCTAACAAGCAATTTATTCCGAAAGAAGCCTTTACTCGGGTTACTGTTTTTATGAAGTAGTGAATAAGGACGGGGGAAAGGGAAGCACTAACGCGACTGTGGAGTGACAGGGGAGGATTTTGGTGCTCCTGGAACAAAGGGGAGCTCCCATGCTGGGTGTGCTGTGCTCACCTCTGTTCGGGGACACACCTGAGGGCGAGCTGCCATCCCACAGCAGCGCCTTGACGGCCATGCCCCGGCCCCTCACTGCGCTGCACCATGTTGGAGTGAGGGAAGAGCTCATCTCGGCCCCAGCGCTGCCCCGAGCTGCAGCTGCCTCTGTGCCCGTGTGCACGCCTTGGGTTTGGGGTGATTTAGGGGAGGTTTTTTTTGGTTTTTTAAATAAACCGGGGCGGTCACTGCCCGCCCGGCGCTTCCCGCCCCTCCCCGCGCTCCGCCCCAAGATGGCGCCCGGCGCTGAGGCGAGTTCCGGTGCCACCATGGCGGCGACGCGGTTGGAGCTGAACTTGATGCGGCTCCTGAGCCGGTGCGAGGCGCTGGCGGCGGAGCGGCGGGACCCCGAGGAGTGGCGGCTGGAGAAGGTGAGGCCGCCGCGCCCCGCCCGCCCCTCTGCCCCGCAGCCCCGCGTCCGACCCCTCAGTAACCGAGACGGGAGCGCTGTGGTGTTAAACCTACAGCCTTTGCCAGACAGGGAATTTCTCCTTAATGCTGTCACTTCAAATCTTGTTTTTGCCCTCAGTATGTGGCTGCCCTGGAGGACATGCTCCGGGAGCTGAAGAAGCAGTCCAGGTGAGCGCTCTGAGCCCCGGGTTGCCTCTTGTGGGTTTGTGCTTCAGGGTGTGCCAGGGGGAGGTTTAGGTTGGATACCAGGAAAAATTCCTTCCTTGAAAGTGGTGAAACACTGGAAAGGGCTGCCCAGGGAAGTGATGGAGTCACCATCTCTGAAGTGTTCAAAAAGAGAGCAGATGTGGCACTTAGTAATATGGTTGAACTCTTCTCAGTAATATGGTTTAGTGGGATTGGGGGGATTCAGTTGAAGGTTGGATCTGGTGATCTTGGAGGTCTTTTCCAACATTAATGATGCTGTGATTCAATAATCTCTTACCTGTAAGTCAGCCATAGCCCACAAACACTACAGCAGTGTGTGCTCTTCCCTGTGGAAATACATATTCTTTGAGCCTTCCCTGCCTTGGAAAAGGTGATTTGCAGAGGGTTGCAAGTGTATTCCCAACCTGAGGCTATTTCTGCTTCTTTGAAAAACCGTGTGGTTTTTTGTATTACTTCATTTGGAAAGTATAACACTAGAAAATGCTGATAACTTTTGGTTTTGATATTGTTATCTTTCAATTCCAACAGCAAGCCAGCCCCTGAACTGCTGAATGAATACTCTCGCAAAGTGGACTTTTTAAAGGGACTCCTAGAAGCTGAAAAATTGGTAAGATTTGCTAGTTCAGCTTGAAAAGAGACATCAGTCGAGGATAAAAGGGCTGACTCTTAGCAGGTCTTAATCCAAGGTTTTATTTGGAGCTCCCACACCTCAGGGGGCTCCTGCTGAGAGCCCAGGGAGGGGTGCCAAGGTTACATTTAAAGGGAGGTGGAAACATAAAGTAGATAACATTTTACTAACCAATAAGAAAAATTAAGGTGTGGATACTGGGGAATGGACATTTCAGTCAGCCTACGAAGAAACACTTGGGGGGTTGACGCCTGGCCTCTGGCTGATCACTTGAAGTCCTGGACTGAAAGTTCTAGATGGAGGGGATGACAGAGAGCCAGGGTGGGGATTTGGGGACGATCTCAGCAAAGGAAAGGGATTACACCGGTAAAGGGAGGGGGTACAATCTGGGATAAACCATTTGGGAAAAATACAGGGATACAAACCCAATACTATTACCAAATATTACAAAGTATAAAAACACACTACAACAGGGAAGCAGCTGTGGGATTGCACCCCCATCCCTGTGGGTCACACACCAGCTGCCTCACACTGCACAGTGCCATTTCCATGACTGCTCCCTGTTTTTTCCCCACTCCCAGTCTTCATCCACAGGAGAGGCTCTGGCAAACCAGTTCCTGGCCCGGGGCTGGTCCCAGGTGCACCTGGAGAGCTGTGAAATGCCAGCAAGCTGGGTTTAGTCAGTGAGGTGCAGCCAGTGCTGCTGTTCAGGCTGACTTCCCTGAGTTGGGAAGCAGCTGTGGGATTGCACCCCCATCCCTGTGGGTCACACCCCAGCTGCCTCACACTGCACAGTGCCATATCCATGACTGCTCGCTGCTTTTTCCCCACTCCCAGTCTTCATCCACAGAAAAGGCTCTGGCAAACCAGTTCCTGGCCCCGGGGCGCACCCCGACGACAGCCAAGGAGAGAACCCCGGCCACCAAAACCGTGCACCTGCAGACCAAGGCGCGCTGCACGGGCCAGATGAGGAGCGAGCTGCTTGGCACAGTATGTTCACTGCTTCTTTACAGATTGTCCTGCTTGTGTTCAGCTGCCTCGGGTGGCTGCATCTCACAAATGTCCCAGGCTGGGTGGGGAGGCACCTCTTTATCTCTAAATCCTGGGCACAGGCACTCTGCCAGGCCTGTCCTTTATCACTGACCCTTTGTAATCTGCTGTTTTGGTTCTCTTTCTCCTCCCAGGACCCCCTGGCTACTGATGGTAAGTTCAATCTGTTGATTCCTCTGCGTATTACAGAGAAGGGAAGAGGGAGGTCAGGTACTCAATATTTCCCAAAGTGTACTTTTAATTTAGTGCCTCGCTTCTTTTCAAGACAACAGATTTTAAAAACAAAACCCTGACAGATGAAAGCAGAAGCGTTGTTATCAATGGTGGCAGGGACTTGCAGGAAGCTCTTTTTGTAGCATTCATGCAGAAACAGACATTCTAATTACAGAATTAGCAGGGGCAATTTATTTTGTGCCTGTTCCCTTCTGCTCTGAGCAAACCATGTGATCCTGGGTGCTTTGAGTAGGTGTTGTTCAGTTCCTCTGGAATACACAGCCATGTTATTCACGTAGGGAACTGGGAGGAATTAATTTGAGGTTTCCATGGCTACCGTTAGAGCAGCTGGAGCTGGGCCAATCTAACGTGTCCTGAAAGAACACCGAGACACACGGGCTGAAACCCTGCCCTCAGGGATGTGATTCAGCTGGGGTTTTTCTCCTCTTTTGATGTTGGGTGTCCTCTTTTCCCTGCAGAAAGCTGGTAGGCATTTGACATCCATATTCTTTGGGGTAGAGGCTAAGTAGGATTTGGATATCCAAAAATCCCTTACAGGCGACTTGGTTTTTCAGCCTGTGATTGCATGGGAATGTAGAACATGCTAAGCACTTTTTTTATTTTTCCAGATTCTGAAGAGTTAAACATAAGGAGGCGAAAGTAAGTCAAAATTTCTCATTCCAGTGCTCAGTGTTTTGGGAACTGTTTTCCCAATGACCTTTCAATCCTGATTTGCTCTAAATTGGGTGAAGTGTCTGTTTAGAGAAACCAAAATATAATGCCTTCAGCTGACTCAATGGGCCTTGTTGTCTTGTAGAGATGTAAAACCTGGGAAAAACTTGTGAGATAAACCCACAAGGAAATGTAAATCCCTTTTTTTCCCTCGTGCTCTTGCAGAGGCCTCACATCAGACGAGAAGCAGTCAGCAGTAGAGCTGGATGCTGTGCTGCAGCATCACCAGGACATGCAGGAGAAGCTGGCTGAGGAAATGCTCAGCTTGGCTCGCAGCCTCAAAAACAACACCCTGGCTGCCCAGAACGTGATCAAACAGGACAACCAGGTAGTGCATGTTGAGATGTGGCCCCCCAGTTTTGCAACCCACAAGGTTCAAGTGCTGATGTGTGAAATCCTGTAGCTTGATTCTGGGTTGGATTGGAGTGGGGGCAACACCAGCCTGCAGCTGAACCTTTTCTCTGCTGGGGGAAGCTGCCAGAGCTGGCAGCTGTGAGGCTGACCCTGTTTGCTCTCTCTGCTCCACAGACACTGTCACACTCCCTCAGGATGGCAGACCAGAACTTTGAGAAGCTCAAGGACGAATCTGACCGCCTGGAACAGCACGCCAAGAAATCTGTCAACTGGCTGCTGTGGATAATGCTAATTGTAGTTTGTTTTATATTCATCAGCATGATTCTCTTCATCAGGATTTTCCCCAAACTGAAATGAAAATTTCATTTTACTTAAAGCTGCCTGCAGTGCAGTGGGAAAGCTCAGCTGGTGTGAGAACTGTCACAGGCAGTGCCCTAAAAGAGGCTGTGCAAGGCAGTGGGGGAAGGCTTTCCTGAGGAAGGCTTTCCACACTTGCATACTTGTTTACTTGGTGACTCTTGTTGCCTTTTACAGGGAGAGCTGAGGTAAGGATGAGAATTTGCACTGAGCTGCTAACAAGTTCTTTAGTGGATAAATACATTCATTTTTAATGTGTTTGTGACAAATGTTATGACTCCTGAAAGGCGTTTAGTCAATACAAAGTTAAATAACAGTTGAAGTCTTACATTCTTTCCTGTCTTCACAGCTTTTCTGTACTGACCTAGGAGCTTGCTGCCAACAGGATATTTAATTTCAGTTCTGTACAAATACAGCTGCAGGTGTAGAAAGAGAATTCTGCTGTTCAGGTGCTTGCTTGGCTCAGATTCAGAGTATCAACAGGTAAAACTCTTCTCGGGCTCACCTTTTGCCCAGAAGGGTATTTGGGACTTTGTATTTCACCATCTTCTCCAGTTTAGATTACTACAGGACTGGAGCTGCCTTCTGTGCAGTGTTTGCCTCCCTTTTGTGTGTGTAAATGTTCTCACTTCTCATTGTGGTGTTGATGAAGGAAACACTGTGACCCTGCCACCTTCAAACTGTACACACAGTGCTGCAGGTGGCACAGACCTCACCTGTGCAAACATGCTTGTGCTGGAAGATGAGGGCAAAGGAAGGTGGTGTCTTCAAGATGGAAATGATAATTTAAAGATATTTAGTCTTTCTTTTTGAGCAAGTTATCCCTGTTGTCTTAAGAGTTCACTAAAATATAACAGAGAAAAAAGAAACTCTTATTTTTAAAACACTGCTGCTACTAGAAAAACTTGGAGACTGTAAAGCAGGGTTTGTGTGACAGCCTGAGAGTCTCTGTAGGTGCTTGTGGTAAGTTGAAAGCAAACCCTTGTGCATCCTGCTGGTCAGTGTTCAGCTGTGTCCCACGGAGGAGATGAGGGCCAGCAGGTGACCCTGGCTGTGCTTTGGTCTGGAACCAAACCATGGGGTGTTCCAAGCCTGGCTGCTGATCCCAACAGCCCCAGGACAGGGGATGATGGGGGAAGAGCTGTTTATCACAAGTGGGTTCTTAGGAACATCCAGCTTTGCTTTGAACACATCCCAAAGCACCAGGCTCTGTGTCAGAGCTGTGCTCTCTTCTGTACAGAAATGTGACATTTCTCATTTCTGGTAATGAAGACAGTTAGCATTTTTTACACAAAATATTTCTGTTCGTTTAACACAATGTTTGCAATGTAGTATGCCACTCACTTATGGATTATCAAATGAATAATTATATTATGAGGTACAGCTTTTAATTCCAGCTACTCAGATATCTGCAATATACAGTGAATTTAGAGAAATTTATAGTTGTAGCAATCAATTTATGGACATTTCTACTTTTTCCAGTTGTTTTCCTTCATCTGTATGTAATGTTTGACATTTCACTGTGCTTCATTAGTCAATGCTGTGTCACCAAATTATTTTTCAATTCTGATTGTTCACTACTTTCCCTGCAGGCATTTCAATGCCAAGCTCTTCTCTTAGAGGCTGAATGTGATGCTGGAATGGTTTTTGTGTGTGAGATTTTGGGATGCAACATTAATGCTTCATTGTCCATAACACTGTCCTCTTTATTACTTGAAATAAATTATTTTTTCCTAGTTTACAAAAGATTCGGTGCATCACTGCAGACAAGTTTAAAACGGACTTTTGCTGTCAGCAAAATGGGTTGCCTGTAACTTTCTGGCACTTATAAATTAGGAAATTTTTGATTGGAAAGACATGAAAGGGAGCTGCTAGTGATAACTTGTCTCCAAGAAAACATCCACCCCTCCAAGTCACAGATACTGATTTACAAAGAAGCCTGCATGGAGTGAGTTCAGAAACCACTTAACTTCGCCCATTGACATTTCATGGGTGTTTGTTATGTTGAATGAACGGCCAGGAGTGAACCCTGTAACACTTTTTGTTATCTCCAGTGGCCGTTTAGCACTGAGCCTCTGCTTCCTGGGGCTTCTCTCCCAGGTGGAAAAATGTTCCCTTCTCCTCCCAACCCAACGGATCCACTGCCCTGCACACAAAGGCCGGGTTGTTGTCTTTGCTTTTCTCGAGTTCATTTAGCAATTGGAGTCATTCAACACCACTTTGAAGATGGGAGCCGGTGCTATTTAGAATAAACAATGACTCAGGGCTTTGTGACATTTCCCAGATGAATGACAGTTTTTATTTTTGACTGACCTGTGGGGGGTGGTGGATGCTCTGCTGCTCCAGCCCTCAGCTCCATTTCATGGCACAGGGCTCTGTGCAGCTCTCCACAGAACAATACATATAGAATATGGAATACATATAGGAATGGCCTTCTGTGAGAGTTGCTTAACTTTCCCAAAAGCTTGGGAAATCCAGCTGGGCAGATGTTTATCAGGCACAGGGCTGGGCCTTGCTTGGCTTCTTGGCACACTACCTGCTTTGAGAGAGCAAGGAAAATTAAACCAAAACCCTTTTGGAGGCTTGGGTCACATCAGGCCAGTGGATGCAGAGGTTCAGAGTCTGGCAGCAGCAGTGACTCTGGGTCAGTGTAAGCTTTTCTGGCAAACACCCTTGGTGGCAGAGACTGTGTGTGTTACAATGCTCAGTGTTCAGCAGTGTCCTCAGCACAGATGGGATGTGCTGGAAGGATCCTTCACAGGCTGCTGGTGCAGGAATGGCAGGAGCAGAACGCTGGATGTGATGGCTCCTGTGGCTGGGCAGTGCCAGGTTTTGGGCACATGCTCCCTTGGGTTTGCTTTGCACTTTGTGCATCAGACCTGAGGGGCTGTGAGCAGCTATTCTGCCAGAAAGGAATATCCCATGAAGAGTGAAAAGGAAGGACTGGACAGAGCAGGGTTCTGCTCCCAGCTGTTCCCCATGTGACAGCCAGTGTCACCTCCCTTCTCATTGTCTGCTGTAAACCTGCCATGAAACCTCAGAATTGAGTCTTATGATTTATAGTTACAATTTAGTTTCTTTTAGGAAAGAAATTCTTCCTTGTGAGGGTGGTGAGGCCCTGGCACAGGGAGCTGTGACTGCCCCATTGCTGGAAGTGTTCCAGGCCAGGCTGGATGGGGCTTGGAGCAATCTGGGATAATGGAAAGTGTCACTGCCCGTGGCAGGGGTGGAATGGGATGGGCTTTTAAGATCCTTCCAACCTAAACCATTCTGTGATTTTGTGAATCACAAAAAAACCCCAAAACTGTAATGACTTGAGCAGCTCGGAGCAGATACTCAATGTCCCAGTCTGCAGCAGAACTCCCAATGTAATTCCCAAGTGCCAGGGCCTGGCATGGGGCTGGCTGGGAGCTCCTGTCCTGACCTGCCCCACTGCTGGGAATCCGTGTGCACTTGCCGTGTGTCCCACTGAACGGGAGTGACATTAAACCCAACGGCACTAAATCAATACCACCTGTCACATGATGCCACCGTGACATTTCTGGCATCAGCTCTCCCTCTAATAGGAGCTGGAACTGGGAAGCAGCAGCAGTTAGTGAATAATGGATCAGATACGCCTGATTTGTAACATTTACAGAGGGAGGGCGTGTCTCCCAGCGACAGAACAAACCGGTTATCAAACGGGAACTGGGAGTTCTGACTCGTCCAAAACACAAACCCTGAGCAGTGCAGAGCACAGAGCCAGGGTTTGGGAACCCTGGTGCTCCCTCCAAATTAGACTCTGGATCAACAAAAACAGGCATTAGTGTCAAGAAATAACCAAGGAAGGAGGGGCTGGGGGTGAGCTGTGGATCAGAACTGGTGTAGCTGGTGGCTGGGCTGGAACCCGGCGTGGCTGTGCTGTGGCTGCTGCCCTGCACGTGGTGGCTGATGGAGAGCAGGGAGCCTGGCAGCAGGTTGTGCAAAACACACCTGGGGTGCCTGAGGTGAGCCTGAGAAGATGTAGGGAAGGGTAGAGGATGGAGGGTGAGGAGGCTCGGGAGGCTGAAGGCCACATCTGTCTGGCTGTCTCACATCTGGGCCCTGCTCGCCAGACCCAGGCTGGGAATGCTGACAGTACTTTGTTTTTTCAAGTTGAAAACTTTGATGCTGAATTAGAACAAAAATATTCTTACAAGGAATTAAAAACAAGTTGAATGTTGCATCTGCCTCTGTGACACCCAAAAATCAAACTGCACAAAACCAGAAACTGGACAAAAAAAAAAGCTAAAATGAGGCAGTGCTGCAGTTGGCCACAAAGAACTGGAATTTGCATCCTTCGTCTCCAAGGTCTTTGACCTGCATGTAGCAGAGAGATGCCCTCTGCCATTTTCACCCTGGCCAAAATTTGTATTTGCTCATGTAACAATAGAATTCTCCAGAAGGATCTGACAGTGTTTCCTGTTTCAACAGTAAAAAGCTGAGACTTCTGTCCTCAGCACATAAAGTGACCGGATCTCCATCCTCTGAGCCTTGTCACTGAGAAAAGTCACTTATCGGATTTGGTGTGGACGGAAGGAAGGGTAAGAAAGGAACTCTGTCAATCCATGACGTGAAATATTTTATATTAAAAGATTTGGCCGAGGGTTTTGTGTGACTCTAAACAGGATGAGATAATTTTCCAAGGCCAGCTCTCCTGTGCTCTCAGCATTAGGTTTAGTCACTGAGAAGTCAATCCCGTAAACCTTCGCAGCAACATCCTGCCAGTGATGCAGAGACTTGGCTGTTGTTGGCTTCAACAGCAGCTCTGCTGCATCTTCAAAGGGCAGGAGGCTGCATAACGTGCAAATTGCCTGGTGAGAAATGTGTGAGCAGGAAAGAGTGCCTGGCAAATCAATAAAAACAGAGCAACCCCAGCCATGGGGTAACTCTTCACCCAGGCAGTTGCAACTTGTTAAGAGAAGGCCACAGTGAACTGGTGGAGCAGAAATTGGGAATTCTGACCTCAGCTCAGCCCCAGGCTGCTGTGTGGCTTTGGCCCCTGAACTGGTTTTCAAGCAATTTAGTTCTTAAAACAAAATTGGTACCAGTGAACCTTCTTGGTGAGTCAACTGCTCCAAAGCTCCTTTTGGGCACAAAGTTTATGTTCCTTGACTATTCCAAAGCTGGTTAATTAATGAGGAACTTTAATTTGTATGGCTAAAGGCACACAGCCTGAAACCCACCCATGTGTTCCAGTATGTAGAAAAAAAGATATGTTGGTTCTCAAGGTGTGAAGCTCTCAGCAAGCTGCACGTGTTGGTGGTTGGGAGCTGAGCTGGGTTTTCTCTCCACAGACACTTGTGACAGTACAAGGATGTCAACATTCAAGCTGCTTTACAAAGTCATTGCCCCTGCCTGTTTGTGCAAACGTGGCTGCTGCTCCAGGGATGGGCTTCCAAGGGCTTCAGCTCTGAGCAGCACTGATCTGCAGGAGGGATCTGATGGGAACTTGGTACTCTTAGGTTGGTTTGATGTGGAGGCATCTGTAGGACAGAGCAGTAGACTTTGGACCAGGGATGGAGGGACAGGACCCAGGGAATGGCTCCCACTGCCAGAGGGCAGGGCTGGATGGGATCTTGGGCAGGAATTGTTCCCTGGCAGGGTGGGCAGGCCCTGGCACAGGGTGCCCAGAGCAGCTGTGGCTGCCCCTGGATCCCTGGCAGTGCCCAAGGCCAGGCTGGACAGGGCTAGGAGCAGCCTGGGACAGTGGGAGGTGTCCCTGCCATGGCAGGGGTGGGATGGGATGGTCTCTCAGGCCCCTTCCAACCCAAACCATTGCATGATTTAAGTAAGGAATGGATCAAACCAAAACAAATAAGTCTTTGTAGGGTCAAACAGATGGATACACTCTATTGCAAGTCTCTCTGTACTTATTTCTCAGGAGGATTCAGATCTGAACCCCCATGGTCTGTGATTGTCACAGTTCATAGCACTTATCCCGGCTTATTTCCAAGTTATTTTAACTAAACCATAAAACATCTGTAATAGAGAGAAAGAAATGTGACTGTTGCCAATGTTTAATATATCAAACTGGTGATTTTGGTAGCTTCTTGAATCAGGAATAAAAGAAGAGCCTGCATTGCAGCTATTAGGAAAAAAATAAAAAGAGTAAGCAGGTGTTGGCTTAGTTTCTAAGCGCCCACATTGCTCCTGTTGGTTTATCTGATTGCAAACCAAGTGCACTGTAGCATGATGAATATGTAGCAGTGAATGTATGGGAAAGATGCTGGAAAGGTTGCACCCTGATGTTCTTAATCAGTAATTAGAAACTAAAAATAGTATTTTAAGGAAAGATAATAAATCTGTAGCCTTTAATCCTCATGTGCCAATGTGTAAGCTGATATCATTATTACATGAAAGGCAATGAGAACATAAGTGAGTAAGCAAGAGCAGGTTGCAGTTGCAGTCCCAGTATAAATTCCACACTGCTCGAGCTGTCCAGGTGATGTTTGGCTCTGTCTGTTTCATGCAAAGTCTACAGTCATAAAGCAGGTTAATTTGCAAACAGAGAATGCATACTTTTGTTGTTTATTTCCATTCCTTAACTGCCCTCACTTCCTGAAGCAGTCCATAATAAATGGCGCTCTGAGTTTCTCTGCATTTGCCAGCTCAAGGCAGCAGCATGGATTTGGGAAAAAAGGACAGAAATGGGGGAAATGCTGTCCCATGACTGTGGCTCTGATGCACCAATGGGCTGAATCACCAGCTCCTGTGCTGTGCAGACACACATCTGCTGTGCTGATGACAGAGAAAGCATCCCCACTTAAGCAGAGCCTTTCATCTCAGCATTTAAATAGTCTGCAAATGCCAAGATGTAGTTATTGTTGCACAGGTACCATCCCAGCTAATTCTGCTTCCTCTGGTCGAGTCAGGCTGCCAGCCTTGCCCTGTCCAACAGGGAAACCTCAAACAACGTCAGGGGCTGAATCACAGCAGCAGAGCCACGATTCCACTGACCAGCCCTCCCCTCATTCACACTCTGTCGTGTCCCTGGGACAACTGCAGGGATTCTTTGCCTGGAAAAGCAATGCAAAGTATTTTAAATAGGGTAAACTCATAGTGCAATTCAGTGTCCAGCAAAGGGACTGAGGCACAGTGACCTGCTGGTCACCACTGGCCTGCCCAGGGACTCTTAATGTCAGGCAGAAGTGAGAGATCTGTTGTAAGCTAAAGATGGTGGGGTAAAAATTTTAAAGATTGTCTGTTTGCCAAGCATTTTTGAATTAAAAAGGCTTTTTTTTCCAGCAGTTTAAAACTCATTTGTCTCGCAAAAATGGCTGAAAGCAAGAGCCAGATAAAATTACTGGAAGTTGCCAGGAAACGTACTGTCATGGCTTAGTGTGAGTGCAGCACAGAGATGATTAAAAAAGGCACCAAATGGTGAATCCCACTGGAAAAAGAACCAGAAACCTGCAATGGCTCTTTGGGTTCTGTGATATTGAAAGCAGTGGCAGTGGTAGACAATATCCTCATCCCAAGCTCTGTCCAGCTCTGTGGCAATTCATCCTTTCCAAGAGGAGAAGAAGGGACACGGGCACAGCCAGGGCAGCAGCCCTGCTCTCAGCCTGGGCTGTCAGCACTGGGGACAGAGAATCCCAGAATGGTTTGGGTTGGAAGGGACCTTGGGGACCACCTCGTTCTACCCCTGCCATGGCAGGGAGACTTTCCAGCATCCCAGGCTGCTCCCAGCCCTGTCCAGCCTGGCCTTGGGCACTGCCAGGGATCCAGGGGCAGCCCCAGCTGCTCTGGGCACCCTGTGCCGGGGCCTGCCCACCCTCCCACTAAAAATCTTTTCCCTAATCTCTAACCTAACCCTATTCTCCTTCCACTTGAACCCACAGCGAGGCGAGGGTGCTCAACTGCGTTTCGCTCGCTGAACGCTACCGAGGCCACAGCGGCTCCTCGGGCAGCGCCAGCAGGGCTCACAGCCGGCCTGGGTGGGTGGGTGTGCGGACGGACAGCGGGATGGACGGACAGATGGCTGGCTGGACGGACGGATGGCTGATGGGTGGCTGATGAAGGGTGGCTGGAAGCCGCCGCGGCCGCTGCCGCTGCTCCTCCCCCGGCCCGTCCCGTCCCGTGCCCGCGCTCCGCGCCGCCTCTTGCGGCCGCCCCGCTCGGCTCGCAGCTGACGGGGGCAGCCCCTTGTTTACTGGCCGGGGCGCCGCCGCCAGCCCGGCCTGCGCTGGAAGGGGCCGCCGGGCCGGGGCCGACACCGCGGGCAGGGAGGGGCCCGGCGCTATAAAGGGGCTCCGCGGGGGCTCCACCGGCGATGCTCGGCCGGGCCCGGCCCCCGCGCCCGCCCCGCGGGCTCTGATTCGCGCCGGGCGGCGGCGGCCGCGGCAGCGGCGCGGGATGGGACCGAGAGCGGCGGCGGCGGCGGCGGCGCTGGCCGTGGCCGTGGTGCTGGGAGCCTGGTGCGGCCGCGGCCGCGGCGAGAGTGAGTCGGGGCCCGGCCGGGAGGGTTGGGGGCGGCGGCGGCGGCGGGGAGGGCCCGGCCCCGCCGTGCCCTTTGTACCTGCGCGGGGCCCGCGGGCAGCGCGGCCGCGGCCCGGAGCGCTCCCGGGTCACCTTCACCCCCGGCCCGGGGAGGGCCCGGCGGCGGCCGAGATTGGAGCGGGCACGGCCGCGGGGAGGGCAGCGGCTGCCTCGGCGCGTCCCGGCCCGCGGGGCCCCGCGCGGGCGGGCGCTGGGCCGGGGTCAGCGGGGGCCGCGCCCGGGGCAGGCGCGGGGAAGGGCACGGGCCCCTCTCCGGTGCCGCTCCCCCGCTCCTTCCGTGGGCACTTGCCCCGTCCCTTCCCCGATTCCTCCCCGCGTCCCCTACCCAGTCCCCTCCCCGGGCCCTGACAGGGTCTCTTCCTCGGTCCCCTCCCCGGTCCCTTTCTTGGACCCCTCTCCGGCCCCTTCCCTGGGTCCCCTCCCTCGATCCACTCCCCTGTACCTTCCCCGATTCTTTCCCGTGCCCCTTTCCCAGGTCCTGTCCCATGTCCCTTTCCCAGGTCCTGTCCCATGTCCCTTTCCCAGGTCCTGTCCCATGTCCCTTTCCCTGGTTCCTTTCCCGTGTCCCTTTCCCTGGTTCCTTTCCCATGTCATTTTCCAGGTTCCTTTCCCGTGTCCCTTTCCTGGCTGCTCTCCCCTGGCCCTTCCCCAGTCCCTTCCCCGGTCCCTTCTCGGGTCCCTTCTCTGATCCCTTCCCCGGTGCCCTCCCCAGCCCTGTGCCCCCGCCGCTCCTCGGCTGCCTCAGAACCGGCTCCGGTTTCAGGAGGGTTTAGTGTGGCCAGACGCGGAGGTTTTGTCTTTAACCACTTTTAGGTAGTGTGCCAAATCCACAGGTATTAAGATGGGAGAGCTCCGGGGGGAGGCTCTGTGTGTACACAGGGGCTTGTAAAATACAAGACAGGGGAATAAGGATGTTGTGCTGGAGGTCACAAGCTTGTTAAACCCACGGTTGGCTCGAGGTTAAGCCGTACGAGCTGTTTTGATGGGCTATGTTAAATAAACTTGCTCAGGAAATCCTTTTAATGAGAGGTTCTTTAATTTTGGGCAATCCTTACAAATTTTTTTGACAAAAGGAAAATACTTATTTAAGACAGCTAACTGGATCTGTGGGTCATGTCTCCCATAGGCAATCTACCTGTTGGCTTTCCCATCAGAAAAGGCAAGAGAATCAGTTCAAGTACAGACACGGACATTACTGGGATATGTATGGGATTCAGGGAATAAAGCAGCATGTTCCTGTGAGACAGCCTCTTTTTCCAGCAATAGGACAAGTCATATATTTAAAAAATAACCCAGTTTCTTCCCTGACACGTTTGAAACCTCACAAGAGGCCGGTGACACTGTGTTACCTTGGGAGCACCAGCCCCAGCTGCTGTGGGCAAACCTGCCCTCCTCCAACAGAGATGGAAGAGGCAGTTGACATATAGCACTAATAATAAATAAATACGTGTGCAACTGGAGTCCAGCAGTTCCTAATTTGAAAACGCTATTATTACTGCCACAGTGCAGCCTGTGATTTGGTTATTTATTTAAATCATATTTGCTTTTTGGGGTTCAAGCGCGTTTATGTTCTAAACTCCTTAATCTTCGCTGTGTTACAGCGTGGTAGGAAAATGTTCTCTTGAGTTCATGGATGGAGGAGCAGGGGCACAAGACAGCAAAGCAAAGCGTGGGCTGGAACATTTCCGTGTCATTTTTACCATGCAAATACTTGATGAGGTATTCTACAGACAATTTGGACCATCAGGGTTCTGATGATTGAACCTGATTTGAAGGGTTTTCAGCTGCTGTGGTGTTTGATTCTATTTTCTGGGGACTTGGCCCAGTTTTCTGGGAATGGTGAGGTCACGGAGCACCGCGGTGGGGATGGAAAACAGAAACAAAAAACCAAGGGGGGGAAATGCATGTAGGAGAGCTGGCTGAGCAAACAAGTTGTTCCCTGAGCAACGGGTCTGATGGAGGCAGCTTTCTTGGAGATTGTGCCCTGTGTTCCCACAGAAAGCCTCTCCAGGGACAGAACTCCCCCCATCCATGGTTTTTCCTTGTGCCCTGTGAATTCCTCTCCCCTTTGGTGCCTTTAGGCAGAGTTGGGGGCAAGCAGCAGGTGGACGGAGGTGGTTCAGTAGAAAAATGAGGTGAATGGTAAAGTTCACATTTACGTCCAGATTATGAGTTTCTCCTCCTCAATCCATCCCCTTTTCCTAAATATTTTAGGAATACTTCATGTGAAAGCACAATATTCATGTGAGAGCACTCTTCCTCTCCTACATGTGGTTAAGGGTAGCTGTTGAGTTCAGGAATTACTGAGAGGAGAAGAAGAAAGGGTTAAGGAAAGAAGGCCTGACTTGTGCATAAAATGAAGATCCATATATCTTGTTTTGGGAAGAAAGACAGTTTTGTGTATTTTTTTTTTTTAATGGCTGTGTAAACATAATGCAACTTCTTGAAATAAATCTCGCACATGACTCATGCCTGTCAGTTCATTAGCTCTGGTATTTGGGGTGGGATTTACCTCACCTAGTTTTAGGCATCTGCTAATGGAGCAGCTTCCTTTGGGCTCCTTTTCTGGTTAATAGAAAACTGATCAATGCAGTCATGGGTGTTTGGAGTGCTCTTCCTCCCCTCCTGAACTCTTCCCCTAAATTTGGGAGCTGCCCATGTGCTCCAGTACCTGTTGCTGATGTGAGAGCTGGGAATGCAGTTGAGAGATCTCTGCCTAAGTCATCCTGTGGGACAAATTTCCCTGTGAATTGCTGTAGCAACACATTTCTAAAATAGGTTGCTTCTTAGTTAGTATCATATCTGGCTAATACAGATATTTTTGTGCTCATAAACTCATTAAGAAACTGTTCCCTTGTCCCACCTCAACCCTGTGTTAATTTTTTATGTTGGGAGAATCAGTCTAGAATGATTTTTTTTTAAATGGGAATAGAAATAGAAATAAAGGAGAGAAAAGTAGGAGAATAAAGCAGGAAAAGTAAGTGCAGAAGGGCAGGGCTGTACCAAACCCAGCGTGTCCTGTCCCTTTTTTTGGGAAATGCAGCACAGTGGCTGTCTCTGAACAGTGTAAAACCCCAGAGCTTTCTGGAGGTCAATTTTGGGGTGAGTGCCTTGTGGAATATCAGTGATGTTGATATGGGCAAGGTGTAGAACCTGTTCCTGCTGCCTTTGGAGCAGGGAGGATCCTCAGGTGTGTCAGCCCCAGCACAGACCCCGCTGTTACCCCGAGTGCTCCTGGGGTGCTGTCACTGGTTATCTCTGCATGGAAATGGGGCAGGACAAGTCCTGTTTGCTGTTTGGTTTTGAATCAAATGAGGGGAGCATAAAGACAGCCCAAACCAGGCTTTAAAGGGCAGACTTTGAGGAGTTTGCCCTTGGTTTGGGTGGTGAGAGGCTTCACTCATTTCTTTTTAGATTCACCTTTAGCCAACCTTTGTTCCTTAACACATCTTTTCAGAATATTTGGAGTCGTTAGCCTTTGGTCACCTTTTCTGCAGCCTCCAGTGGGGAATCTGTGTCAGGATGGGGAGAGCTGGAAGAGAGGGAGGTTTGGACCCTGTGGGGGTGCTCAGATGGTTGAGTTTTGTGGAGGTTGGAAGATCTTTGAGCAGCTTTTGGGCTGTTTGGACCAGGAGCAGCGCGGCTCATGTCAGTGGTGATGTCCAGAAGCTTGAAAGGTCCAGGAGCAGAGTGGTTTAATTTGGTTTTGAGGCAGGCAGTGTATCAGGCACCTGAGATATTCTCTGAAGCCTGGGGGTTTCCAGGGGCTCATTTTGGAGTCCATATCCAGTTTGTTCAGCTCCAGGTATCTGAGGTGCAGAACTGAAGCTTAAAAATCCGTATTTCACAATTAGATGGTTTTTATGTGTATTAAACAATTGCTGCAGTAGGCTGGGAGCTATCACACCGTCCTTCCCTCTAACCTGGTACCAGGATGTTTTCCTGTCTCAGCAGTTAATCCCAAACACCTAAAAAAGAACAAGAAATCCCAAAAATCACCCAAAATCCCAGGAAAGTCCTTTCCCCAGTTCCCTAAAGCCACTTCTAAAAATCAGCTTTATGTAGAATTGCAATGCTTTTGACCCAACCCAAACAAGTGTAATTTTTCTGCAATAGTTTGTTTATTCAGTAGGCAGCAAAGACTAAAAAAAAAAAAAAAAAGCAGAATTAACCAATAGTTACCTCAAATGGTTTGTGATCCTTCTCTGCCAGATTACCCTGATCTTGATTGTTAAAGGCCAGAGCTCTGAAGCAGTGAATCATTAAGGTTTGCTATCCACATGATTTACTATAAACAAGGTTTAAGTTCCAGCTATTCCCCTGGTTAGACTCTATCTTGAAAACTTAACCTCTGGCATCAGATCTGGTTTCTTCATTCAGAACTTGAAGGTTGTTACCAAACCAGTTTGTCCAAGAGGCTTTGGCATCTTGGGATTTGTTTGTTTGTTTGTTTTTTAAAGAGCGCGGCTTCAGCTTGGTTTTCGGGGGGGGCTGGTGGAACATGTGTAGGATGATTTAGTAATTTTTTTTTTTTTGAGTGAGTAGCTTGGTAGCAGGGATGGAGCTGTGCTTCCTCTGGCAGCTCAGAGCTGTGCTGCTGTTTCTGCTGAAATTTAGGAATTTATGTGTCGTGGGGGTTTTGCCAGTCGTTTGCACAGGAGCAGCTTTGGGCCTACTACTGGAGAATCAATTTGTGATTTTTTTTTTATTTCCCTGAAAGCTGATTTATGTGTTTTTTGAAACCAGGTTGTCTGTGTTATAATTGATGGCTCAACTTTGCTCTCCTTCTTCTGGGATCAAACCTGCCTTGCCTTCCTACTGAATGGTTGATTAATTCCCCTGTCCTTGCAGAAGAAATACTACCAAGAGAAGCTGTGGAAAAACACTTATTACTTTGCTTAAAACTGCTTCTTGTTGTCTTGGTAACAATAAATTTATGGGGTGACTTAAGCTGCTACTGCATGAGCAGGAGATATAAACTGCTGAAAATTCAAAGGCATGAAAAGATGGAGAAACCTCCAACTAAAAAGCCCATTTTGTTTCAGATGTTCTTAATTCCTTATTATTCTCTTTGATCTTTGAGGTGTTAAAAAGAAGGAGCTTAGATACCATTTATCACTTAAAACCCGAAATGAAGTAGAACCTGAAAAATAATTAAGTGTGATTTTTCTTTAAATGTGGGGAAAAGCAGCTGATGAACCATGGCTGTTGTACTTCCAGCTCTGATAGATCTAGATTTTCATTTCTTCAAAAGCTTCACTCATTTCTTTTTAGATTCACCTTTACCTAACCTTTGTTCCTTAACACATCTTTTCAGAATATTTGGAGTTGTTAGCCTTTGGTCACCTTTTCAGTGAGAAATCTGTGTCAGGATGGGGAGAGCTGGAAGAGAGGGAGGTTTGAACTCTGTGGGGGTGCTCAGATGGTTGAGTTTTTTGTGGAGGTTGGAAGATCTTTGAGGAAGATCTTTGAGCAGCTTTTGGGCTGTTTGGACCAGGAGCAGCATGGCTCATGTCAGTGGTGATCTCCAGAAGCTTGAAAGGTTCAGGAGCAGAGAGATTTAAATTGTTTGGAGTGTTTGAGGAGAGGGGTGAGAGCTGGGAGCTCCAGGGCTGCAGTGACCAGCAGTGCCAGGACACAGGGAATGGCTTCCACTGAAAAAATGAAATTTAGATGGGATATTGGGCAGGAATTGTTCCCTGTGAGGGCAGTGAGGCCCTGGCACAGGGTGCCCAGAGCAGCTGGGGCTGCCCCTGGATCCCTGGCAGTGCCCAAGGCCAGGCTGGACAGGGCTTGGAGCAGCCTGGGACAGTGGAAGGTGTCCCTGCCATGGCAGGGGTGGGATGGGATGAGCTTTGAGGTCCTTCCCAACAAAACCCAACCCATTCCGGGATTCAGATCATCCTCTTGGAATCCTTGCTGCCTGTGGATCTGTTCCTCTCCCAGGCAGGACCTTGAATTTCCTCAGTGCTGGGCACCCACCCTGGGCTCCAGGGGTGGCTCCTGCACACCCAGCTCTGTTCCTGCACAAAAGGGAGATTTCCACAGCCTGAAAAAGCAGCTGCAGCACTTTGGTTCTTAAGTGGGGAGGGAAGACACTGGCCCAGCTGTTGACAAAAGGGAGAATCCTTTAAGTGGATGCAGTCTTCAAAAGGGAAAAATTCAGGAAGAATCCACCTGGATTTGAACATTATGGTCTGGTTGATGTTTCTATGAAGTTGGTTTCAAAAGCCAGGCAGTGATGCATGGCTTTTCCTGGCCACCCCTCACTGCAGATGCTCCCAGCCCTGCTCAGGGTGCCCTGTCCAGGAGCACTCTGGGTGCAGAGTTTGTGTCCAGCCCCTGTGACTCACCTCATTCTGCCCAAAATGATGAAAGACACAGGCAACTGTGCTCAGAGCATTCATGCATCCCTTCAGCCACAGCAATAGCCTGGAGCTCTGACTCTCACAAGTAATTCTTGGTCTGTATTTTTTGACCTTTCCTTTTCCTTAAGGTCAGCTGTCCATTCCAGCAGGCAGGACATTATCCTGTGGTGGTGGGTACCACCCCAACCCCACTGTGCACCGCAAAATAATGAGAAAAGAATAAATAAGAACCAAGATGTTGCATTTTGAATTTATCTGTTAATTTTAGCTGCACTGGTGACTTCAGTTGAATTCAGTCTTTCAGTTTCTTACGTGTCCCTCTGTTACTTCTCCTTTCACTGACCTGACCTGCCATGCACTTGCTTCTTTGGAAATACCAATGTTATTTATTGCAAATAAATATCCAGAGCATTTAAGCTGAATCTGCTGCTCTCCCAGGTCTTTTATCCCAGGTTGGGATGTGCAGCAGTACAATTTGAGGCAGAGGATTGTTGCTGGCTGGTCATCAGGTTCCTTTTCCCACTTTTTCCAAGTACATCCTTAATCCTTGAGGCTGCTGTAGTGCGTTTTTATACTTTGTAATACTTTGAAGTAGTTTTGTCTTGAATCCCCATATTTTTCCCAAATTTTTTCTGGTTTATCCCAGACTGTACCCCCCTCCCTTTACCTGTGTTATCCCTCTCCCTTGCTGAGATCATCCACAAACCCCCACCCTGGCTCTCTGTCAATCACTCAGCATCCCATCCCCTCCATCTAGAAGCTTTGGTCCAGGATGTCGAGTGATTAGCCAGAGGCCAGGGGTCAGCCCCCCAAGCCTTGCCCCATATGCTGTCCTAAATGTCAATCCCCCAGTACCCATCCCTTGGGGTCACTTATTGGTCAGTAAAATGTTATCTACTTTTGGTTTCCACCTCCCTTTAAATGTAACCTTGGCACATCTCCCGGGGCTCTGGGCAGGAGGCCCCTGAGGTGTAGGGGCTCCTTTGGGACTCCTAGAATAAAACCTTGGATTAACCCCTGCTAAGAGTCGGCCCTTTATCTTCTACCCATGTCTCTGGTGTCTGTGCTGCTGCAAAGGCGACCAGCCCAGGTGCCCTCAGTACCCTCGGGGCACAGAGAGTGTCTCCCCGCTGTCGGCCATGTTAGGGCTGCCCCCCAGTGTCTGCCGACTCGGGACTGGCTGAGGGTTCCTGAGAGGCTCCCAGAGAGACAGAGACAGCTTGGTGCCCCACGTTGGGCGCCAACTGTCGCACGTACTGGCGAGATGGTGACAGTGGCGGGAGCGACAGTCCCCCTTTCGGGGCTCTGCAGAATCCCAGCTACTGGTGGAGGCGCAACGCGGAACAAAAAGGCCCCAGCAGCAGCACAGGCCTGGGGTGGCACTGGGTTACTTTATTTGATGTTAACACTCCCCAAGTCTCGGGGTCCCAGGCCATGAGCTGGGGGCAAACAACAGCTTATAAAGGGGGGGAAGGTCTCAAGGGAGGATACAATGTTCAACTAATCAGGAGAACTGGGGGTGGAACACAAGAGCAAGGGATACAAGGGAGGAAAACTGCTTGGGACAGGAGGGGTTAACAACTGGATGTGGGAGGAAAGGGTTTGAAACTTGGCAGAAAAGTAGCTAAGTAGCAAAGAGATAAACCGACACCTGGCTCAACTGAATAACAAAGTCTGTGTCACTCCAAAAGCAAGGGGAAAAAAGCCCAAATAACTACCAAACAACAAATCAAACAATAACCTGCAAAATAAAACACACTACAACACAGGCACCGTGTGCATTGGCTTTTTTCTTCCAGAAAGCAATTTATGAAATGACTTGGATATAGTGCCAAAAAATCCCGTTGGGCAATAACATTGCTGCAAATCCCATATTAGTATTGCCAATTTTTTTTTTTTTTTGCTGTCAGTGGAGCAAATTTTTGAATAATTATTAAGATATTTGCATAGAATTTGGTTTTAACCCCTGTGTTAAACCAGGAGGAGTCAGACGATCCTTACTGTGAAATGCTTGTGTCCACATCAGTTTTGTAAGGCTGGGTGATCCCTTGGAGCTGTGTTGTGTGGTTTTATAGCTGGTGAACTTTACATATAGTGACACAAAGAGGAAAGAACCTGTGGTTTTTGTTCTTAAGTGGGGAGGGAAGACGCTGGCCCAGCTGTAGGAAAAAGGAGAATCCTTTGAGTGGATGCAGTCTTCAAAAAGGAATAATTCAGGAAGAATCCACCTGAATTTGAACATGATCATCTAGTTGATGTTTCTATGAAGTTGGTTTCAAAAGGGTTGTCACAAAAGGGTTGTTTTGTTGCGCTGTAGAGGTGTGGGGTTGCAAATTTCCTTCTTGATTTCTTACCTGTACTTAGAGTTGAAAAAATATTTCCCTATTGAAACTTTTTCCTTTTGCTGGTGCCTGGATTCCTATTTTTCAGTTTACCTTCTAATTTATACTTCATGCATTCATTCACTTTGCCAGTTCTTTGGTTCCTGGTTCTATGAAATAAACTGCCCAGATAGTCAAGAGAGGGAGATTTGCACCCTTGAGAAAATAATCACAAAAAAAACCCCAACACCTCATCTGAAAAGAATGCTCAGGGCAAAAATTACTAATGTAGTAAATTACTCCTGTCAGCAGAGTCTGGGCAGGAGCGTGGGCTGTGCTCCTGTGCATTTCCAGGTTTTTCTGCTCTCTTCCCAAGCTCTACCATCTCTGGCCATTATTCTTTCCTATCTTCCCCTCCCTGCAACCATTCTAAATGCCTCCCTCTAATCCCCTGGTATTAATTGCACAATCTGAGATGAGGTAGGTGTGTTTCTGGCAGCTACCTGAAGAAAACAGCCCAGCCATCTCTTCCCTTTGTGATGTCCCAGCACTGCTGTTACCACTGCAGTCGTGATAGAGGCAACAGGAAGGCGCTCAAGATGGCAGAAAAAATTATGAAATCCTCTTGTTTTGTAACCTTATACCAGGGAATGTTCCCCACAATGTATTTCTTAACACTTGAGGCCTGCCTTGCTGAGAGGGCCACAAGTCCCCAGTGGAGCTTGGTGCAGTTGGACAAAACTGAGAGTTTGGAAAACTCCAACAATTAAATAAGTGAATTCTCCTTTGCCTCCCAGTTTGCAGGAGCATGGACATCCGAAACAACCTGACCAGGCTGAACATGCTGGAGAACTGCACCGTGATCGAGGGCCACTTGCAGATCCTGCTGATGTTCAAAACCAAACCCGAAGATTTCCGCGAGCTCAGCTTCCCCAAGCTGACCATGATCACAGATTACCTGCTGCTGTTCCGTGTCTATGGCCTGGAGAGCCTGAAGGGCCTCTTCCCCAACCTCACTGTGATCAGAGGGACTCACCTGTTCTTCAACTACGCCCTGGTGATCTTTGAGATGGTTCACCTGAAGGAAATTGGCCTCTACAACCTGATGAACATCACCCGGGGCGCCGTGCGCATTGAGAAGAACAACGAGCTCTGCTACCTGTCCACCATCGACTGGTCCAGGATTTTGGATTCTGTAGAAGACAATTACATTGTGGCCAACAAGGATGACAAAGAAGAGTGTGGAGATGTGTGCCCAGGCACTGTGAAAGGGAAAAGCAACTGTCCCCCCACGGTGATAAATGGGATTTTCATCGAGCGCTGCTGGACGCACGATCGCTGCCAGAGAGGTGAGTGCATGCTGAGGGGTCTCAACTGAGGCTTTGCTGTCAAATTTTGACCTGTCAGGACCTGTGAGGCCCTGATCTAGGCTGCCCCTGGATCCCTGGAAGTGTCCAAGGCCAGGCTGGACAGGGCTCGGAGCAGTCTGGGATGGTGGAAGGTGTCCCACCATGGCACGGGTGGGATGGGATGAGCTTTGAGGTCTCTTCCAACCCAAACCACTCTGGGGTTCTTGGAGGCCTGACAGGTGCTGATTGCTACCTGTAAGCACAGATTCCTAAAAGCAGGGCTGAAAATTGACCTTAGAAGAGGAAGAGAAAACCTGTGGGATGGGTTTGAGCAGTTCTTCCACCTGCGTTTATAAAGCATCCAGAATTCTGTGTTTGGCTCTCCTGCAGAGTCAGGACCTCCCAGAACTCACCATTTTAATGGACTGTGAGAGTCTTGGATAACACTTGGTACTCTGAGTGTCTTTACTGGGGTTTGGGGAGGGAATGAAAGTCCAGACTGACTGAGAGGCTGCAGCAGGTGAAAGCACAACAGTGGGGATAAGTCTGAGTGGAATAAACCCCATTCTGGAAAGGTGCAATTCCAGCTTCACCAAAACCTTCCTGCCATAAAAAGGTGTAAGATCTGGGGATGAGTGAGCAGCATTTGCACAGAGAAGAAGCTGGAGTCAGACCTGAAGGAGAAAAGAGGACCTGGATGGGGTAGAGGGTGAAATTACAGAGCTTTGAGCTCAGGGCTTTGGTTCAGGGCAGGAGCTGTGTTCAAAAAGCTCTCTGCTGTTGCCACCCCAGTCCTCCCTCAAATGTTTTAGAGTTGCTTTTAATTTCATACAGATTTGTTTTTTTCCAAACTTGGAACTGACCTTAAGCTTAGCTTTAATTATATATTGGCTTTGATTTATGTTAAATCTGACTTGACAGGGAGCAAAGTGAATTGAGGTGAGAGTGACACATTTAGGGTTGTCTGCCTTTCTGGAGGTCGTGCATCCAAACGAACCAGTGTGTCTTGAGACGAAATTAAGAAACTTGTGGGCTGCAGAGAAATTCTTGCCAAGCTTTAAAGGGCAGCTGTGAGTGCTAAGTGCCAAATTTGAGGAGGAATTCCTACCAGTATGCACAAACTAATGCAATTAATGTGGTTTCCCCTCTGCTACTCCTCACCCCAAAATCGTCCAGCTTCCTTTTAAAGAAAGTGGTTATTTTTTGTGGCCAGAATAACAGGGTATGAGCAAGAAGATGCAAGTGTGTACGTGTGTTCCTTTTTTAAAATGAAAAATAAGATTGTAAAGCATTTTATTTATAAACTTTCAGGTATGCAGTTACATCAGCACTGAAACCTGGTTTCTTATGCATTTCATGTGCTGTGTTTGCTGCTGTTTCATAAGGGTAAAGGTCTAATTGGCCCTTTTTTAGTGCTTAGAACATAATGCCCCAAAATTCCTGTGAATTTTCTGGGGCTGTTTTGGAGCAGCCTGGAATGGATGGTTTTCTCTCCTTTAGAAATCTGCCTATTTCCATGAAACCTGCAGAAAAGTAATATCTTAATGATGATATTTTACCATTGGGACAGAAATCTGAACTCCTGAGCCTCTGATGCAAGAGTTTGTTGGAGGGCACCTGTCCAGTACCTGCCTCAGCTCAGTCTGTTTGACCCAGAAATTGAGATTTTCATCAGAAAATGGTTTCAAAAGGCAATATATACAGATGTTCTGGTTTTGTGTGTCCCTTGCAGAAGGAACAGTAGGGAAGCCATGCTCTTGAATATTTGGGCAGCGACTGGAATGCACTTCCCAAACCACTTAACAAGCCAGGCTTATCTTTGTTTGAACGCTGGGATTTGGACTTTAGTTTTTTGGTGGCCGCTGTTTTGCACAGGCTGGGATCTGTGTGATCCCGTGCCTTGTGACACCTGCCCCTGTGCTTCTGCAGTTGTTTTGACAGCCTGAGAGGTTTTTTAAACCTTTTTTGTCTGTTTGTGAGTAGCCTTTAGACTCTGAGCACACGCCAGTGGTGAAGATTAAGTGACATTTATTTAGCCAACCTGCTGGTGCAATCGCTGCCTCTCTGTTCTCCTGCCAGCCCTAATGTATCCTTAGCATGTGTAATTGTTTTGTCAAGATTATTAAAAGCTTGTGTGAATTGTATTTTGGCTTTCCTTAGCCTGAAGAGCCTCACAGCAGCTCCCAGTTGTTGCAATGTATTTGCAAGGGTGCAGAGTGTGCACCAGCCAGGCTGCTTCCAAGTTTGTTGTCAAAGCCTCAAGAATTGGTCAAAGCTATTAGAACAAAAATTGTGCTAAATTAAGAAAGAAGAGGCTGAGAAACTGAATACCAAGACCACAAAAACTAGTTAGCAGAAAACTGTAAAACACCTAAACTGTAACTAATCATATAGTCCAAAAAATACAAACAAAAAACCAGTGAACAAAATGAAACCACCCATCAAAAGGTGTGTATTTAGTGGTTTATAAAATCTATAAAAGTATAATAGAAACAATAAACAGCTTCTACTTGATCATATTAGTTGTTCAAAGGTCCTAAATTCCCTACAATACCCAGTACCCAGCGTATTAATGTCATGAAATCTTTCCCTCTGTGTTTCTGCAGCTTATCTGGGAATCTTCAGCAGCTAATGCTGTGCTCAAGTCTCCTGGCTCTCTGGATTTAGGTGTATTCTCTTTAATTTTTTTCTCTTTATCTTCTAACCAGAATGAAATGCAGCAATTTCGGTATCATTTTCAGAGGGAACTTTGGTTTTGTGTAGAGTTTTTAACCCAGGTTATTTGTACCCCTGGTTTGTTTAATGAAACTTGGCGTAGAATCTCCTGGTTCTGTTTTGGTGGGGTTTTTTTTTCTTTTTTTTTTTTTTTATTTATTTTTTATTTTTTGCATCTCTGAATGGGAAGTTGTTGCACTGGAACTGGGAAAAACCCTTCAAGGATATGTAAATATTGATTGTTTTGATTTTACAGAGTGGGTGTCAATTGACAGAGACAAGTCCCAAGCTGACCGGCTTTTCCAGCTTGCTGAGCTTGGAGTCTCACTGGAAAATATTAGGAAATGGGCAAGAAATTTGGGATAGCACCTGTGGGAAGGCTGGAAAATGAATTTCCTGACAGGAGGGGACAGCCAGGTCGGGATTGGTCTCTTTTTCAAGGGGTAAGGGATAGGATGAGAGGAAATGGCCTCAAGTTGCTCCAGGGGAGGTTTAGATGGGAAATTGGGGGAAAATTCTTCGTGGAAAAGGCTTTGAAGCACTGGAAGTGTTGGAGTTCCATCCCTGGAGGTGCCCAGAGGCAGTGAGGATGTGACACTTGGGGACAGGGTTAGGGATGAGCACTTGGGATGTGACACTTGGGGACAGGGTTAGGGATGAGCACTTGGGATGTGCACTTGGGGACAGGGTTAGGGATGAGCACAGTGCTGCTGCTGAGGGTTGGATTTGATCTCAAAGATCTTTTCCAGCCCTGAGGATTCTGGGATTCTCTGAAAGGTCTTGTGCGTGTGGGAAGTGGCAAAGTTGGGGCTGGAGTGGGGTCCTGGTGTCCCCCATCTCTTCCACACCATTCCCTGTCCTTCCCCTGCCAGCTCTCTGTGGTTGCTCCACGTTATCCCTCCTTTATTTAATTATTCCTTTATTTAATCAGTGCAAATATCCCAGTTGACTCCAAAACTAACTTTTCAGTTATAGCATGGAATTATCTCCAAGGCACACATCCAAGCCTCTGAATCATCCCTGTAGCTACAGTTCCAGCCTGGATTTTTTTTATGTTTTTTTTCAGTTGGTGATAACAGTGTTCAGGACAACAAAGTAAAGGATCCTCTTACAGACATTGGAGCAAAGGTTGGGGATGAATCCAGTGGGGAGGAACTGAAATAATTTGTGGGCAGCTGCACCCTTGGAAAAACCAGTGGCAGTATTGAGGATTCTGTGTCTGAGTGCAGGGATGTGTAGGTGGAAGCTCCATGGATTGAGATCCCTCAGGCTGTGCTTCCTCAGAGTTTTCTTTTTTTTTTTTTTCCCCTCCTAAATCACTCATGTTGGTGTGAAAACCAAGTCAGTTCAGTTAAGGCCAACTCATGTTATATTTTGGGTAGGCAGGGAGGGAAATGTGTAGTCTGTTTGGAATTTGGGTCTAGCCTGATGCTGTTTATGGCAGCCAAGTGCTGTTCCTGTTCTGGGGGTTTTGTACCTCTTCCCTGACATTTTTAACAGGTTTTTTTTTCACAAACACAGTTATTTTATTGCCATCAAAATGCACTTCTTAGTCCTGCACTGCAGAGAGCGTCTTTGCTGAAGAATGCAGACAACAAAAATGCTGGAAATGCCACGTCCTAGACCTCGCTCTGGATCTGCCAAACATGATTTTCATATTTCGCATTTTTTCCATGTCTTTTTTTTTTTTTTTTCTATATGTCTGTCACTCCTCTTGTGGAAGGAACAATTCCCTCTGAAATAGGATTTCCTGCCAATTCTCCCTGCAGTCAGGCTGCTGTGTCCATACAGAACTTGGAGCAGGCTGATGGCTTTGACAGTCTAATTATAAAGGCTGGTTCAGCCTTTTATTGCCTTTTATTGGGCATGTGGAAGTGGAGTAAGGCAATAGGAAGGAAAAGTGGAATGGCCAAATAAAAGTTACCAACAAAATTATCTGCAGTATCAGACAGTGAAGGGCCACATTCCTGGGATATAAGGATGGATATCTGAAATAGTTTTTACAGGGCCAAGTAGTGATAGGAAAGGGGGAATGGTTTTTAAACTAGAAGAGGAAATATTTAGGCCAGATGTTAGGGAGAAATTCTCTACTCAGAGGGTGGGCAGGCCCTGGCACAGGGTGCCCAGAGCAGCTGGGGCTGCCCCTGGATCCCTGGCAGTGCCCAAGGCCAGGCTGGACAGGGCTGGGAGCAGCCTGGGACAGTGGGAGGTGTCCCTGCCATGGCTTGATGGGCTTTGAGGTCTTTCCCAACCCATTCTGAGATTAATTCTATAATTCTGTGAGCTATAGGCTTCATTCATTAGAAGGTAAGTTAGAATTCAAGTTCTCTTGTTCATCCTGAATGAAACCTTTGGAGGAATCTGTTACCTGCTTCATCTTGGGGCTTCATGCTACCAGGAAATTTGAGTTATTATCAGTGTGGGCCATTTCAGGTCTGTCAGTAGATTTTCCATCTATCATCTCATTTTTTTATGATAAAAACAAAAGTTGTTTCTCCATTAGTGCAATTTAGAATTTGCGGCAAAATATTGACTTTGTGGGAAGTAGATTAAACAGTTTGTGCCCATTGAAGAGGATGTAAAGCAGCAGATGGAAAGGATGACAGTGTGGAATAATTGACATGCAAAGAGCTGCTAAAGAAAGGTTCTATGTGAAAATAATAATGCTTTTTCTGGTTTGGAGTGGGGTTTTTGGGGTTGTTCTGTGCAGAGCCAGGAGCTGGACTCCATGATCCTTGTGGGTCCCTTCCAAATCAGGATATTTTATGATTTATTTCTTTTTCTGTCATGTTGGGAAACAGGTCTAGAGACAAAGGAATACAACAGGATCTCTCTTTAATTTCCCTGTGATTTATCTGGGGAAAATTCTGGGACAGATAAGGGACAGGTAAGGAACTGAGGAGCTGCTTTGTTCCCAAGTGCAAGCAGCACAACAAAGCCCTGAGAAAAACACTGCTCAGCCTGAAATGTCTTTCAACTGCTGTGAAACAGCACTGAGCACTCTCAGCCAGACCAGTGCCAGCAGAAATTCTGCAACTCTGAACTTCTTCAAGGCAGGTTTGAATAACAAAGTTCAGAGGTGTGTGTGGGAAACGCTTTGTGATGTTTACTTAGGTAGAAATATTACTTAGCAACAGCTTCCTGTAATTTTTATGTGCTGGGAATTTCTGTAACCATGAGCTTGGTTTTATTACCTTTGTATGGGAAAGGGGTCTCGAAGCTCTGAGCAGACTCAGCCAACCTCAAGGGCAAAGATATTTTTAAAGCTTCAAACACAAAGGAAATTTTTCCAGTTGCTACTACATGAAGTGGAAGTGCTCCTTTTATTTGGAGATCTGATAAGGGTTGCCTTTTTTCCTTTTCCCTTGCTCTGACAAATGCCAGATGGGAACTGACACCGGATAATCTCACTGGGGTGTCTGTGCTGACCCTGCCAAGCTCCAGTTTTATTGAGGGCCCATAGCTGGGGCAGTGGTGACACTTTGCCAACACTGAGACATCCTAAACTAATTCACTTGAGCTTATTAAGAGATTTATGGTGCTTGGGGGTTGTGATACAGCCCAGAGTTGGGGGAGAAGGGGTGGAAACAATCCCTCCTATAAATGAATGTTTAAGGATGTGCTCCTTTGGAAACACCAAACAAAACTGGGGAAAAACTGGAGCAGCTTTTCTCTACTGAGCTGGGGTGATGCAAGGCTGGAGGATTTTAATATAAAGGGTCTCAACTTGCTGAAAAATCCCCACAGGTGCAGCTGAGCTGATGTTTCATCAGGTTCTTCACTGCTGTACCTTTATTAAATTTGGGGTGGGAAGTGAAGATTTTCTGCTCCTGTCCTAGGTCCCAAGCAGCACTTCAGAAGGAACTGCCTGACCCATGTCATTTTTAGAAATGTAAATATACAGAAAATTCCTCCCCACAGTTGAGAGATTTGAATTCCTGTACAAAAATCTTGTCAAGACAAAGGTTTTTGATGAGTTAAAAAGGACAATGGGGTATTTTGCTGCTGATATGGTAAAAACAGGGAAAGTTTTCACCTTCTTTGCTTCAAGTTGCTATTTTAATTCTTTCACCTTAGCCTTTCCCAAAACCACTTGTTCTTTGGGTTGGTGTCTGGGCCCTTGAGGAGGCTGAGAGGAGTTCCATGCAGTGATACAGCACTGAGGATATAATAATAATATTAGTGAGTGACAGAGTTAACATGTGCTGGTAATGCATGAATGGGAGAGCAGGAAATGGTTCACCTGGTGTGATGTGTTTGCTCAGGGAGGAGGAGGAGATGTGTTTCATTCAGAGCAAATCCTGCTGATGTTCAGGGTGCTTGTGTATTCTGTGTGTTTTCTTTCCTTTACGCCTCCTTCATGAAGGCAGGGCAATGAAATTCTGCATTTTAAATCTTTTCATTGACTGTAAAAGTATTCTAAATTGTGTGCAATTCAGATGTCCCTTCCTGGATTTAGGCAAAATGAGCAGAATAAATGTAAGCTGTGTGATGGGACAACAGTCTCTGATTTTACAAGGAAGGGACTGGAATCTTTGTTGTTCAAGGGTGTGAGGGGATTGTGAACTGTTGGGTCTGTACAAAGAAGTGCATTCAGAGTGTGTGAGCAGACCAACTGAAATATGTCACTTGGCAAAGCTCTCTGAAACATCTTTTCCTATCAGGAATTGGATTTGACAGGGATTGCCTCTGTAAATGATTGCTGTGCTTAAAAAAAATCCCAACAAAACACAAAAAAAAGGTCAAAACCCCCCAGGTGTGACCAGCACAAAGATTATTTCTAACTGAAAGGTTGAGGATTTCAGGACCTTTTGATTAATTACAGAGCTGGGGAATAACCAGCCGTGTCCTGGAGGAAGCAACACTCACCCTCCTCTCAGCTTCTAACAATAGTTGGGTACAAGTTCAATGATTAGGCTTCCCAATTATATCCTATAATTGTCTGCAAATTCCCATTGAGGGATGTGAATGAACTTGCTGGGGTGTTCATGCTGCTTAATGAAGGCCAGTGGTAGGTGGGAAAGAAAAGAAAGTTGGGTCAGGGGAAGTTGTGGGGGGTCCTGGCTGGGATTGCCTGCTTGGGATGAGCCTGTAGTTATTGCAGCTCCTGCTTTGAGCCCAGTTTTTGTTTGGCATTGCATAAGTGTGCAGGGAGATATGAATCCCAGCCATTGCCTTGTCTTTATCTCAGGTTTTTGGCTGAGGGTACTGGGGGGCACGGGCTGACGTCGCTGCAGGTTGTCGGCCTGGTTTTCCTTTTGCCTTGTGACATGGAAAACAAACAGAGAATTAACTTTGGCTCCTGCAGTGCTGAAGTGCTGGCTGAGGGCTTTAATGGTTTTGTGTGAAGAGTCTGGATTCCTTGTGAATCTGGGTTTAAACTGACAAAACAGGGCAGGACACTCAGCTCCTGTTCTTGTCCAGAAAGTTTTATAGCTGGAATTGGATACTCTGCACTGAGAAGCTTCTGTACCCTCAGTAGGAATTCCTTAATTTGAGATGGTGTTTATTTCCCTGCCTCCTGGGCACTTGGAGGGATGAAGGCTCTGAGGAAGATGATGTTTTGAAGGAAATCCCACCAAAAAGGATTAGTATTCAGCAGAAGGCATTCAGCAGAAAGTTGGGATTAATTCTCTTCAGCGTGTTTCTAAAGAACTCGGGGTCTGCATGGTTTTGGTGCACTCCAGAAAGAGAAATATGATTTTAATGATGTGTATCAAGTCAGAGGTGCTCTTTTCCAAGGATGCCAAGAGCTGCTGCTCCATTGGAATTGTAACTCAGGCAGTTTCAGCTTTTGCAGGGCTCAGCTCCCACTCTGCAGTTGGTGATGCACTGGCAGGTGCTGGATGGGTGAACTGTCAGGAATTGTGACCCCTCTCAGGAATTATGCCTTGTTCATAGGCATAAAAGGGTGTCAGATATTTAGCAGTATTGGCCTGATAAATAGTGTGTAACTTGCAGAGTCTTTTTAGTCATTTTCAGTGCAGTTTGGAGGCTTCTGGACACATTGAGTCACTTAGGTCAGCCACAGGATCAGTGCTGGTGTGTGGCCACACTGGAATTTCAGGGCCCTGATGTGATGAGCTGAGCCTGAGCTCAGCTTACAGCACGAGACTGATGGTTTTAAGTCAGAGTTAAAGGAATTTAGGGAGCAGGTTTGTCAGAGGTCAGAGCAAACCCCTGTGACGTCTGTGGTTCTGCCTTTGCTGCTCCCTCCTGCTCCTCTCAGCTCACTCTGCTCTGTCCCCTGGGCACAATTCCTCATTTAGTGGCTTTTAAAATGTGAATTGTCTGGGGCAGGGAGGGAGGAGGCCAGTCCCGGTGTGTTCATCAAAGCAAAGCCTGTTGGACTGCAGGGTGTGAGGAAGGGAAGGGAGCAGGCAGGTTTGGAGTTGTGTAGCTGCAATTTCCAGCCCTATTTTTGGTGTTTTTCTCTGGTTTTGTAGCTGTGGGAATTGAATTATGCTGAGAGCACACAGGATTATTGCACTGCAAGGCTCTAATCCTGTGAGCTGGGGTCCAGGGCAGGAGTCTGGGCTCTCCACAGCTCCAGAGGGGCAGGAGCAGACACTCCTTCCCTGTGGAGAGGGTGCTGGGATGTGATGTTCTCACACAGCACTTTGATGACACAAAGTGGGGCTGTTTGCTGGCTGATTTTTGCTGGCTGGTTTTCCCCCATGGATGTGAGGATCCCAAGTGTGACACTGGGTGTAGCAGGGATGGATTATTTGGGGTCTGTGGCAGAGCTGCTGAACTTGGCAGTGTCGCTTTCATAACATGAGCGAGACAACATCAGTTCTGAGTTGTTTGCTCTGAAGTATCTGCAGGAACTGAGAATTCACTCAGCAATCTGCAGGGAAAAAGTCAAGTTCCAGCTATTGCACTGACCTGGGCACTGGGAAATCCCTCACACAGAGGCTGCAGACAAACTCTGTGCTATCAGCAGCGTTTTGTGATTGATAAAGTACATAAAGAATGTTTGCACTTGAAGGTGGGCTTGATTAGAAAATCTCAGGAATTGTGCAGGGAGCCTTATCCCTGTGTGTTGGTTTCCCAGGAGTTAGGCATGTGCAATTCCACAGACGTCACAGGATAACAAAGCATTTTTCTGTTTCCATTTGCAACTTCATTAAGCACATCCATGTTGCATTATGGCACTGCAAGGATTTTAATACTTCATGAGCAATGAAAGGATTCATTAAAATTTGAGTATCAGACAAATGTTCTTCTTGTCTTTTCTGCAAAGACAATCCAACTATATTCTCTGGGTAGTGCAAACATAGAGCAGGGATTTAATGAAATGAACAGGATTGGTTTTTTCTGGTCTTTGGTCTTCTCTGAGTGTCATCTTTCTGAAGTCAGGGTGATGTGATTACACAGCTTCAGTTTGGGATGGAGGAGTCCAAGAGCTCCCTCTAAGTACCCCTCCAAAGCTCCCAAAAGCCAGAGAGGAAATGGAGCTCCTCAGTGTGATGTCTGAGTGTCTGAAAGTCTCGCCCAGTGGAGCCTTAACAGGGCTTAAAGGAATAAGGCTTTTGTTTTAAAACAGTACTTGAAGGGAAGCCTTTAAAGCTCCATAAACTGTTTCTCTGTTCATTCAGTTCTGTGGATTTTAGGCTGTGGGAATCTGAGCACTCTGTTTCTGGCAAGGGGAGCATAGCACACAGGACAGTCTTACCTGGAGACTCAAGGATAAAAAAATTTATGTAGAAACTGGTGCTTTATATGAAACAACTTCTCACCTCATCAGCATCTTTACAATTATTAAATTAGCAGAATAAATGCCATGTGTAGATTTTCCTCAGGCTTCTCCTCCACACTCCAATAACCTTATCTCCAGAGCTGCTTAAATAATTTGTGTGGTGTTTGGCTGCTCTCTCAGCGCTTGGATATCGAGTTTCTAGTCCACAAAACCAGTCCATTGGAGCTGGGTATCTTCATTGAGTGTCAGTTTTTGTTCTGGGAAGCATGAAATGTTCCCAGTGTGTGAATTTGGTGGGTGTGATAAGAAAAACGTCCCCGTGTTTTGCATGGCTCCGGCGGCCGAAGGAGGAGCAGCCTCGTGATGCTCTTTGCTCATCAGCACCAGGGAAGAGTTGTTTTTCCACATGCTCTAATCTGTGATAACAAAAAGAACTTCAGATTGTGTTTTTTCAAAGGCACTGTGGGTCTCTCAGTGCTCAGATTTGCCAGTGGCTCTCTCTGCCGTGTGTCTGTCCACCCAGAGCCTGGTTTGGAGTGGCTCTGGTTCAGATCCACGCCTTGTTCTGGTGCTGGAGGAGGCTGAGCAGGACCCAGCAACCAGCTGGAACCAAGGGATTTGCTTTCCTTTGTGGTGTTCTGCAGAGGGTTGAGTGCTGGGTGTTTTTTGGGGTCAGTCTCTTGCTGGCACTGACAGGTTTTGTGCCTCGCTTTGTGACTTCCATAAACTTCAGCTGGACAATGCAGGAAAGGATTCAAGGCAAAATTTAACTTTGGTATAGATTTAGACAAACAACCAACAGAAATGTCTTAGGTAGAGTATTTGAGGTGGTCTTGGACAGGTGGATGGGCTGGGTGGCATCTCCAAAACTCCTTGGGCTCCCTTCCATTGGCAGATTGATTCCAGAGCCAGCAGCTCCGAGCTGAGCCTTGAAACCTCTGGAGTTTGGTGAGGAAAAAGGCTCTTTGTCCCTGGAGAAAGTGATATGGCTTCAGGTTGCTTGTAGAGGAGAGTCCCATCTCTTTTTCTTGCTTGGTAGTGCTGATTTGTGTCATTTTTTTCCCCAGAGGGCTCTCTCCATTGTAAGGTGATTTCCCCATCACTACCCCATGAGGGATCTGCAGGTGTGTGGCTGTGGCATCAATTAGAGAGCTCTGAATAATCCTAATTGCTCTGCAGTGGACAATGCTGATGGCAGCTGGTGATTAGACCATATCTGAGTCCTGTGCTGATAAAGTGAAGGTTTTTAGCGCCGTGGCACACGCCTGCAGTGCAGCAGTGGGGGATGTCAGCAGATCCTGTTCCTCCCGCTGGCCCAGCATGGATAATGGGATTTTCACTACTCCTGCACTTCCCTGTGACCTCAGTGACAGTCACATTTATTTTAAGAGCTTCCCAGTGTGTGAAATAAAGCAGAATTTTCACAATTCTGACCATTGACAATTGGAGCCATCAACTATTGTGGAAGGAGGATTGAGAATCCAAGATCTCCCTAGTTCAGGGTAACTTTGGATGATTCAGTTCCCCTGTTGTTGGCCTTGTTGAGATGGCACAACTAGTTTGGCATTAAATGCCTTCAGATTACAACTTTCTCTTGCGTAATTTACAAGGAGAGATAGATTAATGGCCTCCAAGGGTGGCTTGTGCAATGCAGTTAATGGTTTTTGTACTCATCTCCAGTCGTTTGGTTTTCCTTAGGGTTGTGTTTGTGTGACTTTTGGTCATTTTTATCATTTCTCATTTGGCATCTGGGTTAGAGCAGCAGAGAGATGTGGCACAGTCACAAAAAACCCCAGGGATGAGTGTGTTTGTAAGGAGAAGCTGTTAAGCCAGTGGATATCTGGAAAGAGCCAAGCTGGAGAATTTGTGCAGTGCCCCATTGGTATACAGTGAATTACTTGAAAATGGGCATTGCTGGTATGCCAAGGATGACGAGGGCGAGTAGTAAATAAAAATACATTGCACATTGCTTGGCTCTGCAGGCAAACAGTATCCATTTCAGTCCTGCTAAGGAAATTCTTATGCCTCGAAATAAACTGTGGCAAGCGTGTGGAGAGCTTTGGGCAAACAGGGGAGGGTGTGCAGGGGCATGGGCAGGAGCTGAGGAGACCACAACTTGAGGAGTTGAGACAATTTTATACACAATTGATGGATTCGATACTGGCTAACAAGATGCTGCATCTGTTTCTCCTTTCCACAGTTCAGATTTGCTTTGGAAAAAGTTACTGTAGGGTCTGGGGAGGCTGAAGTGACACCTGTGAAGTGTATGAAGGCACAGGAGGAAATCAGTGCAGGATGGATGTGTCAGTGCTCCTGGTGAGCTTAAATTTGGGCAGTGACTGTGCACTGAACAGTTCATGCATCCTGGTAATTTCAGAAAAAAAAAACCAGGGAACTGAATCATCCAAAGTTACCCTGAATCTTTTTGGTAGAGCCAGTTAACTCTGCTTCCTGGGAAAATTGGAAAATTCACTTTTCTTTGCACACCTGGCCTTCAGGTGCTGCTTTGCCTTTCTGTTTCTCCTCATCCTCTCTGGAAGGTGAGGCAGGAAGGGGGATCTGGAACGAGGAAGGAGGATCTGGAGTGATCCCCTTCCTTTTCCCTCTCTCTTTGTTTTCAGTCCCGTCACCCACAAACACAAATTTGGTTTCAGTATCGATGTTTACAATTCATGACTGCGCCATGAAATCTGCCCAGATTAAAATCTTAGCCTCTGCCTGACATTTCTGTGTAGATCATTAGTTATCAGCATAATCTCCTTGTGGTTAATCTTATACTTCCTCCCATTCCATTGCCTTTCTCAGTTATGGACAGCTCCGTTTTTGCTGGAAACTCTGCCTCTGTTTTGGTGCAATTTGTTGTTTTCTCTGCTGGGATTACGTTTATATAACGTATCTAAAATTCCATCTTTCCTCATCCCCACGTGGCAGCATAGCTTTCGTTCTTTCATGCCTTGTTTACTACAACATCCTTCCCCCTGGCCTTGAGGAAAGGAATCTTGTCCCTCCCTTATCTCTGCAGAAAGCAGAGCTTGGATATTTTGCCTCGTGCCCTGATCCTATCATCACTCCTCATTTTCAGGATGGGCTTTGTAGGTAAAAGTAATAACCTGGGTTTGGAAAAATGAGATGGACCTTGTTCTTAAACCATCACCAGGTCCTTGTGTGTATCTCCATTTGTCTCTGTTTCTCACATAGAACCATAGAATCATGGAATAACCTGAGCTGGAAGGACCATCACTTATTTTTAGGACATTCCTGGACCACTTTCCTGTGATTTGGGGTTGCAGTGAGTGAGCAGGTTTGGCAGGAGCAGGTTAAAGTGAACAGGGATGTTTACAAGATGCTGTACATTGGAGAGTAATAAATAGTTAAGTATTAACAGGAAGCTTTCATGAGGCTCCCAGGTGGCATCAACCGTTGGATGATAACACCAAATCCTTGGGTTGTAATAAAGATTGAAATTTAACAAACCATAACAACAAAAAAACCACCAACATTATTGTTGTGAGTAAAATTACAATCAAAGCTTTACAGGGAAATGCCCCAAATTAACGTTAAAGATTCTGGTCTTGGTCTAAATTACAAATCATCTCTTCTTCTGTACATAATGAAATACAATATTTTGCCTGAAGATGTGGTGTCAGTTTTGGGGCTGGCATATTAAAAAAACCCAGCTGCCAAGCAGAGGTGGGTGGGTGGTTATTTCTGATCCCTTACACTAAGCTCCCATGTAATTTTGAACACAAAGTACAAGGAGCAGGCTTGACCTGCTTGCCAGAGAATGGCACAACAGCACTGTTGTAGACACTGGGTAAAGTATTTACAGCTCCTGGTCACTATCCTGGTGTGCACTTTGTGACACTCGTCCCACCTTTAACAGCTGCTGCTGTGTTTTCAAATCAGACTCTGTGTTTTGGTACTTGGGGCTCAATTGCCGACAGCTTTGCTTGATTTCTGCAAGTTGTTTGTACCTTCATGGGGAATCAGCTTTATTGAAAGGTGCCAGAGAATGAAAACAGACCTAGTCTTGAGTTTTTTAATTTCTTTATTAATTCTTTTTTTTCAGTGGGAGGTGCTTTGCTCTTTAAGTTCAGTTCACAAGGGGTTTGCAGGCATGGTGTGAACATCACTCCTTAAAATGCACAAAAGGAAATGGTTTCTTTGATCTTTGTTCTATCTGGGCAATATTAGGGATACTTGGGTGGGAAACATCCAGTTCTCTGTGTAAATAGTTGGGGTGACAGAGGAGAGCAGAAGTGGAAACCTTCAAGGGAAAGAAACAGAAAGATCTAAAAAATCCATGAAAATGGGAGTCTGTCCTGAGGGTTCAGTGGAAGAAGATGAGGGCTTTCCATAGCTGAGGTTTGTAGCCCAAGAAGTCCTGTCCCCAAAAATAAGAGATGATATTGGTGTTCCCCAAAAATAAGAGGTGATATTGGGCTGTCAAACTCCATCCATGAAATGTGAATTTGCACAGGACTTGGCACACCTGTGCCTTGTGCCTTGGTGTGGAGCTGGAGAAGCTCATTTGCAAAGGTTTTCACTGAGAAGATGAAGAATGAGTGACCAAAGGCATCGTGGGTCCATTGAGGTTGATGACTCCTCCAGGTTTCACCATATTGAGATGACTTACATATATTTTATATATTATATAAGCAAAATGTGTGTGTTTACATATGTGTGAGCTCCTCTTACCACATTTCCCATATTGCTTGTCATAACTCACATAGGAGCAAATATGTATTTCCAGAGAAATGCCCCAGCAGCAGGTGTAGTGCAGAAGATAATAATTACTCCTCAGTTTAAACAGCAGAAGGTTGGCACAGAGGAGGCTGTTTCTGGAGAGTTCTCCTGTTATCTGCCCCTTTTCTCTGTAAACAACTGAGCTCAACCTTTCCCGTATCTCCGTCCAACAACTTCTTCCACTATCATGGCAGGACAAGGTGGCACAAGGCTCCAAACTCTTTTATCTGGTCTAAACTCACATTTGCTGATCTGTGGAAGCCCAGGGCACCGGGAATATTTCTCTGTCTGCTCTGGGGTGCCCCGGCCCCCAGGGGAGCACTGACTTTGACTCTCATTCATGGAGAAAGTTTCCCAGACTTCAAGATAGACTGGAATCCACAAAATAGATTATAGAGAGCAGTGTAGGTGTATCACTTGGTGAGAAATTGAGGTTTTGGGGTTTTTAGTGTGTTGTGGATGGAAGCAAGATGGAGGGCACAAGGTGTCATCCTGGGTTTCTTCTTCATGCTTCTTCTTCCTTCTTCTTCATGGGTTTGGGTGGCATTTTGTAATTGGGCAGAAATTCCACATTGCAGGGTCTTTGGGATCAGTTATTGGGTTAAAAGGGAAAATAATCCAGGTGTCAGTTCTTAATTAGATAGTTTAGTCTTAGGAGACCTTGTACCAAGAGATTGTTGGCCATTTTGTGCCTTCTAATGAAAAGCTGCCCAACTCACAGTAGTGAGACTGTTTTACTGATAAGAAATAATAAACACCTGAGTCCCAACATGAACTACCATCTCAAGTGCCTTCACTGATCTTCACAGGTCCAGCATCCCTGTGGGTTTCATCTGTTCCTGGCTGGAGTGGCTGGGTTGGAATATCTGAGACATTCCGTGTAGCTCCAGTTGAGCACGTAATTTGTGGAAGGCTTGGGAGGAGGAGAAACAGTTGGTTTTTTTTTCCCTTGTCCTTACTGATAGATGAGATAAGAGGTGTAATGTTGTCCTGAGAAATGTCAATGGGAAGAGTTTCCTTGACGTTGTAGTAAGTGTGTTGTTTTTGGAAGTCACTGTCCATGGGAAGGGAGGCACCTGCAGTTAATTTTATCTGTTCCTGTGTAAATACAGACCTCCTAACGTTCCCAGCTCGCAGTTCAGAGGGGTCATGGCATTATGTACTGTAATATCTTATTTTATAAATAACACTTTATTTTAGTGCTGATTGTAAAATCTGGGATTTATTTGGCACTTGCTCCTTCCCGACCTGGTGCTGAGAACTGCAGCCCTTTGTTGTGGGTTACAGCCCTTGAGTTGATGCCTTTTGGAAGGGCTGTTCCTTGGCTGTTTTTGGGAAAAGGAAGGGATGAGTGAGTGTTGTTAGAGCAGCTGAGCTTGGGGAAGAGGTGACATCAAATTTGCTTGAGCATCTCGCGATTATTTCCTGAATTTTGCTTGGGCGTTGCCGGCAGGATTTTGGTATCACCGTGTCAGCTTCCTATTTTTTGTGTTCTTCTAGTTACTCCATTTATTTTGTGGGCTCAGGAAGGGCTGGGGGAGCTGCTGTTGTTTGTCACCAAGGCGATCTAAAGTCCTTGTGCTTTTTACAGTCCACTGGAGCTCTCCAGCCCTGTCCCTCCCAGGCACGTTTCTGCTGCTGCTGGGGTTTGGGGTTTTAGGTTTCTGCCTCTTTGGCCTCTGTGACATGAAGAAATAATTGAAGGAATAAGCCACAATGCAGTGGGGTTTGCAGTACACTGGTTTTCTTGCAGCAGTCCTCTGTCTACCCACTCCACTGTAGGTTTTAGATTTATTTTTTTACTTACTCTTCACCAGACACAGTTTTACTTAGTTTAGTAGCTTTATGATACATTGATGCACTGGGATTAGGTGTTGTCTTTTTTCTATTGTTTTGAGTAAAATTACAATCAAAGCTTTACAGGGAAATGCCCCAAATTAACGTTAAAGATTCTGGTCTTGGTCTAAATTACAAGTCATGTCTTCTTCTGTGCAGAATGAAATACAATATTTTGCTGAAGATGTGGTGTCAGTTTTGTGTTCAGATCAAATAAATGCTCACAAGAAAGTAGATGATCATGAGTGAAAAAATTAAAAATATGTTTAGGGATAAAAATTACATTTCTAGGACAAATGGCACTTAACAACTGCCTGGATTAGGGGTCTTCTTGACTGGAAAAGAAAGAGTGAAAGAGCAAAAGCTATTGAGTAAAAAATACTGTGTAAGTACAACAGGATTTCATACATGATTTTCTAAGGAGTAAAACCCATATGGATTTCCATAGCAGCAGTGCTGCTCAGCACTTGCAGCAGGAAGCAAGCCCAGGCTCTGTAGTACTAAATTAAGATCACATGCTTGCAACACACTGAGGAGTTACTGCCGGGGGTGATTAGTCCTCGGGTTTCCTTTTTATTTTTTCCCCCCTTTCCTTGTTGGTTTTGTTTTGTTTAGAACCACAAGAACCCATTGCTACAGAGGTCATTGCCGGGACTGTAGCGTTAGGAAATGAAATTACAGTTCCCTCTGCAGCCCTAACTCAGGCAGGACTCTGTGTGTGTGTGGGGATAAATTTATGTGTCACATCTCGCAGCCATTTACAGTAAGGGGGGAAAAAAGCCACGGGGACATGCAGATCCTGTTTCTGTGGGGCTCTGCCTTTGGGTTCTGTGCCTGTGCCCATCATCTAACATGACACCAACCCAGCCCTGGCACTAGGGCGGCTGTGGCACGGCCAAAAAAAGCCGTTTCCAGCCAAAAAAAGCCATTTCCAGCCAAAAAAAGCCATTTTCAGCCGTGACAACGCCACGCTCTCTCCTGCCTTCCCCTCCAGCTTATAAACCCCCCACGCCAATTAAACACCACAAAAGCCACGGCAGCCCTTCAGCTGCATTAAATGGCATGAAATGGCATGAGGCTGGTGATGTTTTTGGGTGGCGGTGGGAGGCTGGGGAGCTGGCAGGGTTAAGGCTGTTTGCCTTGTGCAGATAGCGGGCGGTTGGCTTGGATGCCTCCCCTGCTCAGGCAGCAAATGCATTGGCTGAGGTTGAGGGTGGTTCTCCTGCCGCAGTTGTTTTGTGTCCTGGACTCCCTTGGATCTGGAGCCTCCTAATTGCCTTGTCTGTAATCAAAATAAGAGTTTGTGTGAGCCAGGGGAGAGGAGCTGGTGGTGCGAGGAGAGTTTGGCCAGCTGGACACCCATGATGGCCCAGGTTGCCTCCACTGACCCCCATCCACACACACAGGGCTTGTTATTTCACCCTAAAAAAATCACCTTTATTCACAACAAATCAGTCCCAAACCCATGTGGTGCCTGGACAGCACACGTGCAGCATCTTGATGTTCGTGTGTGTGGTTCAGAATTTGTCCTTAATGAGCCATGTTCCTCTTACCCAACCCCAACCTGTGTGAGCACCCAGTTCAGCTCACCCAGGATGTTGCTATTAAAACCTGAGAATCCCAAAGGAACAGCAAAACTTATCCTGAATGGTGTTTTCCCCCTCTTTTTCAGACAATTCACCATTTGATTAACAGAAAACAAGAAAAAAAGACCAAACACCAAAGTTTTTAACAGCTTAACACTTATTGGACTTGCCTGTTAAATACCTGGTTACCTGTGCTGGCTGGGGAATGTGTTTACAGTCTCAGTGAGGGTTGTTTCCACGTGGAGCACGGGGAAGTGCTGAAACACTGAGCGATCCGGAGGTGGAAATTCCTTTGCGCTGACTCCACGGCCGCCTGTCCCCCCAGCCGGGCCCCAGCAGCACCAAGAAATGTCTGAATCTCTAATCAGAGAGCTTTGGGAAAGGCATTGTTCCCTCAGTCTTGGGAGCCACGCTAGCAGCGAGTTAAATATTTATACACCCCTGGAAGGACAGGTTGGAGCCCCTCGTGTCGCTGCGTTTCTCCACGGGTTTGTTCATGTCAGGCTCTTGGGCAGCTTTGGGACAGGGGTTTGAAACACCCAGATCCTACAGGTGTGGTGGTCTTGGGCAGCTTTGGGACAGGGGCTTTAAACATTCAGTTCCTACAGGTGTGGTGAGGAGGTGTTGGGGTCTTGGGCAGCTTTGGGACAGGGCTTTAAACATTCAGTTCCTACAGGTGTGGTGAGGAGATGTCATGGCTGTGCTGGGCAACTTTAGGAGAGGTGTTGGGGTCTTGGGCAGCTTTGGGACAGGGGATTTAAACATTCAGTTCCTACAGGTGTGGTGAGGAGGTGTCGTGGCTGTGCTGGGCAGGTTTGTCCTGGTCCATGGCCCCACAGCAGTTTTTGTGGTGCAGCGTGGTGGCTTCTGCCCCTACCCAGAGCAGCTGTTCCTTTGTCCCCTTGCTTGGGTTTGTGGAGTTCCCTTTGGCCTTTCTGTGAGGAATAGGAGGATTTGATTTTTTTTTCCCTGTGCTGATTGTCCAAAGTCTCCCACAGCCTTAGCAGAAGCTGGGGGCTGTGGATGTCATTTCTGAACCTCCCCTGAGCCTCCCCACCTGCCAGAGCTCCCAGAAGCCACCTCAGAGTCACAGAATATCCTGAGTTGGGAGGGACCCACCAAGATCCTCGAGTGCAAACACCCCAACAGTCCCACCCTGAGCATCCCTGGGAGCAGTGCCCAAACCCTCCTGCGGCTCTGGGGCCAGGACCATTCCCTGGGGAGCCATTTTTTTGTGCAGAAAGGCAAATCTCTGCATGCCATGGCAATTTTTGGGGTCTGCAGACCTCAGTGGAGGAGGATAATGAGGTGCACAAACCTATTCAGTGTTGACCTGCAGTGAAAGCACAATGTGGCAGCAAAAACCCAAACAAAACTCATGTTTCTGGCCCATCCAAGTGACATAACCTGGAGTAGCAGTTGTAAGAAGCCATGGTGAAGATGCTCTGGAGAGGTTTTACACGACTTGAGGGGCTCTCTAGCATGCAGACTTTGATAATGTCATGACATCTGTTCAGGATCTTGGGTAATGAGGATTTGCACAAAATGGTGATTGAATTTCTGGTCTTGAGTCCTTAATGGAAAAAGAGCTGTTGCCTTGGGTGCTTTGCTTTCTTCGAGCTGTCTTTGAGACATCAAAAGCTGGCGGAACAGGAAAAAGAGAAACGTTAAGAATGGTTTAAAAATAGTTTAATTGTATCTTCTGAAAACCTTTGGAGTGGGGACTTTAGGCGGTTTCTGCCCCTGTGAATACATGCAGCTGAGTTCAAAATGTGTAAATAAGCACAGGGCTTTGAAGATTAGTTTCCATAACAAATTAAATAAAAATATTGTGTGACAGAATGTTAAGTAGGTGCCATGTGTCACCGGGTGCTTTGCATGAGGGCTGGCTTTTCCCAATTACCTGGCTGCTCCTTGGAAAACAAATGTTGTCTTTTGGATACTTTAAACTTTGAGCATGAAAGAGGCAGGGGAAAACTCCCTTTTTAAGGAAATGCTGGTGAGGAACACTGAGAGCAGGATTCCTTGCAGGACATCTCTGTCTCAGGGGAGGTGTGGGAGAAACAGCCCAGGCTTTTCCCCTGCTCACAAACCTTGATATTCCAGGCTGGAATTAGTAAATTTGATAGTGCTTTGGACTAAAATCTGGAATTTTCTGTTGCAAATATTTCTAATAAACTGGAGCCAGGACACCTGTTGCTAGACTGTGCTCATCTGTGTATAACCATTTAAAACATCCATGTATAATCTGGCTTTTGAAGCAAGCTTCCCATTTTATATTTAGTCCAATGCAAGGTGTTACCTGCAGGTTTCTATTTGGCTATTGCATTTCAATCAAGTACTACTTGTGACATGTTCACAAAATAAGACCTGTTGCTAGAAAAGGGCAAAAAGTTGGAAAGGAAATTAATTTGAAACACATTGCTGTGCTTTTTGTAATGGATGAGTGATGCACAGAGAAAACACCTGCACTGAAGGACAAACACAGAAGCAGTAAGATATTTGAGATTAAATTGTCCTTGTGGTAGAATTTCAGCTTTATCCATTTCATATTTCTTCAAGGGATTTATCAGGCTGGAGCAGAGCAGAGGTTGCTCATCTTTACTACCTCATCCAGTCCTGCTTATTCCAAGAATGGCATTAACAGCTTTAACACACTTAATTCTGCAATCCCCTCCCATGGGCTGGAGGGGGATTTTCTTCCTAACACAGCTGGGGGGTTGGATCATCCCAACATGTTGTGCTGTGGCTCCCACATGCTGCTCCTTTGGCTGGATAAAACTTGACCACATTCCACTGTTGGTCTGCTCGGGTGCCTTAATCAGAATTTAGAGATAATATTTCAGAATAGAGATAAAATTTCACCTCTGGACATCACTGTGTTAGGGTAAAATAAATAATAAATAAGTTAATAAAGTCCCTCCTGCCTGGACACTGAGTATTGGGCAGAAAGCTGGGGGAATGTTGAGGCAGATGGTGTTAATTCAGGATTTATTGCTGTCTCACTTCACCAAGGGGGCTCAGGCAGGACATCAGGAGATGCTCAGGTGTTCCTCAGACAGAACACTGGTTTGGGGAGGACAAAGGGTGCCTTGATCTGCATCTTGGCAATTCACAGCTGCATCTCAAAGGCTGTGAGGATAAATCCAGGTCCCTGTCCCCCATCTAAAGCCTTTCTTCCTGCTTCTGAAGCCCTGCTCAGGGTTGGCGTTGGCTCTTGGGTTGCTGATTTCTGCTCTGTTCTCTTTCCTGACATGGAGTTCTTGGTGTGTTCTGGGTTACAGAGCTGGGTTTGATCATTTCAGCCTCATTTGGACCTTCAGACTGAGTGTGGAGATGCTGAGGGACAGGACTGACCTTCCCCTGGAGCTTCCCTGGGTTTGTTCATCCTGCCCTCCTCCTCCTCCTCCCTGAGTTACTCACGGTGTTTGCTCTGCTTGGTTTGGAGTTCAAAGCCCAAACCACTTGTTAAAGCTGTTGTGGGGTGCTAAGTAATGAGTAATTAAAAAGAAAACCATAAAAACCTCAAGCAATAGCACTCGTGGATGCCCTTCTTTGTGGACTTGTTGGGAGAGCCACTGAAGAGCTCGTGTTGGTGCCAGGGCTTCCTCCAGGAAACCAGGGACAGGGTGATGGACAGATGGGAAGCAAATCCTGATTAACATTGTTGTGTAAAAGTGCTGTTGGACACATGTTATTTGCAGTACTGCTGTAGGAAATTCAGTTTTCTAAACTGAGAAACAAGAATTTTTTGGCTGAAACTGGCTATGCCAGGCTGGGAAGCTCTTGGTGTGGAGTCTCATCACTCCTGAGCTTCAGAAATGACACCAAGGCTCTCCTGGAGCCTCTTTGCTGGACTGAGGGAGCAGGAAAACTCAGTTTTCTTCTTTTGAAGATGAGTATTGATGAGTTGTGAGGATGAATGGTAAGACTCCTCAAAAACATTCTGGAAATGTGGAATTTACACAGAAAGGTGGAGATGAGGCAGAATTTGCACTGAAAGCTGGAGATGGGGCAGAATTTGCACTGAAAGGTGGAGATGGGGCAGAATTTACACTGACAAGTGGAGATGGGGCAGAATTTGTACTGAAAGGTGGAGATGAGGCAGAATTTGCATTGAAAGGTGGAGATGAGGAGGAATTTGCACTGACAAGTGAAAATGAGGCAGATTTTGCACTGAAAGGGGAGATGGGGCAGAATTTACACTGAAAGCTGGACGTGTGGCAGAATTTTCACTGAAAGGTGGAGGAGATGAGGCAGAATTTGCTCTGCCAAGTGGAGATGAGGCAGAATTTTCACTGAAAGGTGGAGATGCAGCAGAATTTTCACTGAAAGCCTGGAAATGAGGCAGAATTTTCACTGAAAGCTGGAGACGAGGCAGAATTTTCACTGAAAGGTGGAGATGAGGCAGATGCTCCATGGCTGCCCCTTCACACAGGAAGCTCCCAGGACAAGCAGGACCATGTGCCACCTCTGTAATCTCTCAGGCCACACGTGTGCAGGCTCTCAGTGACACTCCCGTGCCTCTGGTGTCTCTCCCCAGTCTGTCCCCCTGCCTGCAAGTCCCAGGGCTGCACGGCGGACGGGCAGTGCTGCCACAGCGAGTGCCTGGGCGACTGCACGGAGCCCAACGACCCCGCCCGCTGCGTGGCCTGCAGAAACTTCTACCTGGACGGGAGGTGTGTGGAGAACTGTCCCCCCGGGCACTACCGCTTCGAGGGCTGGCGCTGCGTCACCTTCAGCTTCTGCCAGGAGCTGCACAACAAGTGCAAGAACGCCCGCGAGTCCGGCTGCCACGTCATCCACAACAACGAGTGCGTGCACGAGTGCCCCTCGGGGTACATCATGAACTCCAGCAAGTGAGTGCCTGGGCTGCAGGGAGAAAATTGGGGCTTGGGTGGGTTTTTCTCCTCCTTGGGCACGGGGTTTGGGTGGTGTGTCGAGAGCAGAGTGTCGCTCTTGTGCTGAGAGTGACGCAGTGTCCTGGTTTGATGCTGGTGCAATGCTAGTGCCCCCATGAAAATATATTCTCCCTAGTGACTGCTGTGAGATGTGACCAGAAGTAGAGCAAAGCAGGCTCCAACTTAGGAATAAAGGAAAAAAAACTTTATTGACTTACAATATGTAAAAAAACCACACAGAAATGTGTGTTTTCAAAATGAAAACCTTCCAAAAGATGCAGGGCCAGCTCTTCACTCATCAATTACACATTTGGTTAATGATTTTGAGATGAATACTGGGCTGGGATTTATTATCTTGAAAGCCCTGGGATGGAGAGCACTGGGCAGCATCGTGGCCAATTTCTTCTTCACGATAATTCAGGTCACTTCATTCCTCCCCCCACCAAATTCCCAACACAGCACAGTGAGACAAAACCTTGGACTCTCAATCAATTTACCACCCCTCAGATAACCAAATCTCAGTTCATCACCACCCTTCAGGTAATCAATTCTCAGTTCATCAAGAAGAGAGGAGTCCCTCTTGTACCATAGGCTTCCCCAGGAAACACAGTTGAAATTTCTTTATTCAAGAGAACCACGTGGTTTTTATAGAATGATAGGATACATTCCATTTGATTGGCTAACTAACAAAAACATCTTCTGTAAGTAGAGCATGAGACTCTTAACCTCAGGGTCGTGGGTTTGAGCCCAACGTTGGGCGCCAATTATAAGAATCCGTGTCTGGATGGGCTGTTTGGGTCCAATCCAGCTGGCTGGGGACCCCAGCCCACACGGTCTTAGATAGATGAAAGCAAAAGACAAGAAGTGCTCTTCTCCATGTGGGGATGAATTTACAGTGAAAGCTGAAGATGAGGCAGAATTTGCACTGAAAGTGGGAGATGAGGCAGAATTTGCTCTGTCAAGTGGAGATGAGGCAGGGGATGAATGTCCTCTGTTTATTGACTTGAGATGGAAGAACCCACATGGGAAGCACTCATGGCTCATGGCAGGAGATTTTTATGCCTGGGGGAATGGGGGGCAGAGGAAGAGGACCACAGCCAGTGGGATACTAGTAAGGAGGGGTGAGGGGAGGCACTGACCAGGGAAGAGACCACCAACGCTGATACTTAGAGTGGGGAAAAGGGGAAGAACATGTGGTCATAGGATACAAATCATGTGAACAGTGCCAATTACCAAACAACTAAACAGCTATTTAGTGCAATACAACAATCTTCCTCATACACCATCCTTGAGAAGAACAGACAAAGTAGAAAAACACCACCTGCAGATTGTTTATATTTAACAAGTTATCACATCCTTACAACTCCCTAAAAATTCTCACAAGCCACTGTGAGCCACGCTTGCTGTTTCTCTTTCTCTGTCCCATGGCATCCACACAGGACTTGGAGCAATCACCTGGTCTGCTTTAATATGATTTACAAACTAATACCTTGCTAATTCAAGCCATTAAAAGCTCTCCCTGCCACGGGCTGGTAGTTTATTCTTCCCTTGCTTGCTGTCAAGTTTGGAAAAAGTGGGAAAGGGAGATGGAGAGGGGACAAGGAAGAGCATCCATGGGAGGAGGGAGGTGGGCAGTGGAGAGGATTTAGCAGCCCTGCTTCCCTCCCCTCTGGAGCAGCCTCAGGCCAGGGAGCCTGGCTGGAAAAGCACAGCAGGGAGAGGCCGTGGCTAATGAAGAGAGCACAGCGTCCTCGGAGTGCTCGTTCTCAGAATATCAGTCCCTCATCCCTGTAATTACTTTCATTGAGCAGGTTCAAGCTGTGCCAGACATAAATGCACAATGTAACAAACAAGTGTAGCACGAATCAAAGCAGAGAACAGCCACTCTGTCTATTCCCAGGGGGTTTTGACAAAGGAATTAAATAATTTATGGTGCTGAGCTGTTTATCACTGAAAACTTGGTTGTTTGTCCCGCATTACCATTCTAGATTGTGGTGAGTCAGATTTCCTATGAATATTGGTCACTTTGTGCTTGCCTGTATTTGCTCCTGCCATAATAATTTCAGGGAATTCACTCTTAACAGGACTTTTAATGCCATTTCCTGTTTTGTTTTTCCAAAGAAGCAGCAAGCAGCCCCCAAAGTAGCTGTGCTGCTTGTGCAACAGCCCCGTGGCCTCCTCTGTGCTGTTCCAGGCTGCTGCCAGTGGGACCTCACAGCTCTGCTCCCTGCTTTTCCTAGAGCATTTCTTTCTCTGAACTAGTTGGGAACACATTCTTGTGGTGGTGTGACCAGGTCAAGCCATCAGCTCGTGCTATTTAAGCAGAATTTCCCCAGAGCACAAAGCACATTCTTGCCTTTTTTTAAAGCAACATTGTGTGCAGTCCTCAATCAGAGGATTCCCAGATGCAGGGCCAGCTCTCCACTCATCAATTTCATGTTTGGTTAATGATTTTGAGATGAATACTGGGCTGGGATTTATTATCTTGAAAGCTCTGGGATGGAGAGCACTGGGCAGCATTGTGGCCAGTTTCCTCTTCACAGTAATTCAGGTCATTAAAATTTTTTTTTTGTAGGAAGGGATGGAATGGTTCACATTTGAAGTGTGGAAATGACAGTTTAAGACCATTTTAATTTATCAGCAGTTATTTTCAAGGCCAGGTTGGATGGGGCTTGGTGCAAGGTGTGAAAAGGGGTTGGAATGGGACAAGCTTTAAGATCTCTTCCAACCCAAACCATCCCACGATTCTGTGCCTCTCTTTGGAGTTCCTAAAAAGCGAACCCCACGACAGATTGATCACTCAGCTTTTGGGCACCGCTGGGGCCATCCTGCCTGACCCTGCTCCCCTCCTGTGCTGTTTTGCAGCCTGCACTGCACGCCCTGTGCAGGGCCCTGCCCCAAGGTGTGTGACTTTGGCAAGGAGAAGACCATCGACTCGGTGACATCGGCGCAGGAGCTGCGGGGCTGCACCGTGGTCAACGGCAGCCTGGTCATCAACATCCGCGGGGGAAGTAAGTGGGCACAACTGGGCAGCCAGGGAAACCCCTCAGCCTCAGAGGGACCCAGAGAAACCAGCACAAAGCAAAGGCTTTCATCTGACCTTTTTTGTTAATTGATTGTTGCCAGTTCTCCTGAATTAACGTAAAGAAATTAAATATTGATGTTTATTAATTGTCGTGTTCTCTGGAAAAATCCCTTCATCCAGGATTTTTCTCCTGGGAAGCTGAGAAGCCTCAGAGAAAGGAAAACAATTCTTATCTCATTTGCTTCTCCTCTGTTTTGCTCATGTGGAATGTGTTTGGGGATTGTTTCATTGCATTCTGCTGTGAGTTGTTTTTACTCTTTGGCCAATCAATGCCAAGCTGTGTCAGGACTCTGGAGAGAGTCACAATTTTTCATTATTATATTTTTAGCATTCTTTTTAGCATTTTAGCGTAGTAAATATCCTTTCTGTATTCTTTAGTATAGTTTAGTTTAGTATTCTTTAATATAATATAGTATCATAATATAATAATTTAGCCTTCTGAGAACATGGAGTCAGATTCATCATTCCTCCCTGCCATGAGGGTCTCAGCAAATACAGTAATTAATATTGGTAAATATTAATTTTGGGCTCTAATTGTTTCATATTCATGTTAATTGTTTCATATTAATATTAATTGTTTAATATTCATGTTAATTGTTTAATATTCATGTGCTGTGTGGGTGTTTCTCTCTATGATACCAGAAAATTCTTCCCATTGTTTTCCTCTCTGTAGACAACATAGCAGCTGAGCTGGAAGCAAACCTTGGCTTGATAGAGGAAATCTCAGGTTACCTAAAAATCCGCCGCTCTTATGCCTTGGTTTCCCTTTCCTTTTTTCGGAAGCTCCATCTGATCAGAGGAGAGACACTTGAAGCTGGGTGAGTTCTCTCAAAAGATGCTTTATTTTAATGTTTTGAAGTACCAGGAGTGCCAGTTCTATCAGGGTGATTTGTATTGAGAAACAGTTCCCAAGTTATTTTTAAATGTTCCTCTGCCCGTGGCTTGTGCCCTGCCAGGGCAGACAATTTACATTCATTTTTCTTTGGTGCCTGAATTAGTGCAAAAAGAGTTTTCCATGCATCCTCTCCCAACCCATGTTTTCATTCTTCTGCTTTCAGGAATTACTCTTTTTATGCCTTGGACAACCAGAATCTTCGCCAGCTCTGGGACTGGAGCAAACACAACCTCACTATTGCACGGGGCAAACTCTTCTTCCACTACAACCCCAAGCTGTGCTTGTCAGAAATCCACAAGATGGAAGAGATCTCTGGGACTAAGGGGCGTCAGGAGAGGAATGACATAGCCCTGAAGACCAATGGGGATCAGGCCTCGTGTAAGAGCCTCTCAAAACACAGCTTTGCTTCCCTTTCCTCTCCCTCTGCCTTGCTCTGCTCATGCTCCTCCTTCTCCCAGCACAGCCCATGATGCTTTTCATCCCTTTTCATCTCTTTTCATCCCTTAGATAAAGCAGCAGGTGTGCCCCTTGCCTGTGCACTCACTGTCAGTGTGCCACGAGTAAAAGTCCCCACGGGATCTCCCTCTGGCACCCTTGGTCCCACAAAACCCTGGGAGGTTTTTGGGGCTGGGAGTGTCTTTACTGTGTCTTTTTGAAGAGTTTAGTACAACATAACCTCAGCCCAGGCTGGGACTTGGTGTTACTGCTGAGTACCTGATTAATAGTCATAATCTGCTTTTCCCATGTCATGAGGCAACATGGAATAAACACAGGAGAAACAGGATTTCCACCCATCCCTGCAGCCACATGAGGCAATTGCCATGACAACAGGCAGGGAAAAATTTCCAGCAATTTTTGCAATGCCTCTCTGAGGTTTTTCACCCAACAGCTTTCTTCAGGAACAACGATCAGACAGATCCTGTGTCAACAAACAGCACAGGGTGGGATTTGAAGTTGTGCTGCTGAAGATGGGGTTCTGCAGGCACTTATTCGGCAGCAAAACTGGAAGAAATGCAGTCCTTCTGCACCCCCAGTGCTGCTGTTTTTAGTCTTTCTGTGCCACCAACAATCCCCTTTCCCTGTTTGTACCAGGGCTCTGTTGTGGAAGTAAACAGGGGTAGGAAAAGCCCAGCTTTGTTCTGAGCTGGTGGTGTCTCTGTGCTCTGATTCCTTCTCAGCCCCCCAGAGATTCACCTGCACACAGGAACAGGAGCATGTGCAGGTGCTCATGAGCCCCTTGGAGCTCAGGATATTCTGTGCAGGACATGGGGACAGAGGCAGTGACCCATCCGTGCAGTACTCCAGCAGTTGGGTTGTGATCCTGGGAGGTGCTGGGGCAGGCATTGCCACCAAAAAAGCCCAGCATGGACTGAACTGGGATTTCAGATCCTGGCTCACAACCTGCAGGGCAGCTTGGGTCATCCTGTGGTTTCACTGTCCCTCTGCTTTTGGGGACAGCACTGCCAGAAGAGCCCAAGGTCCTTTCCCACCCAGAACATTCCAGGATTCTGTGATTTCTGATCCTGTCCTCGTTGCCCCTCATTGATGCGGCTGTTTGTGAACAGACCTAAAAAGTGAAGATCTTTCAGTTGACTCAGTTTCCTGCTCTGGTTTCCCACATATCACCACAGGCAGCCAGGCCAGCACAGAGGGAGAGCAATGGCTGTGACCTGAAACCTGGCAGGACCAGTGAAAAACACACACGGAGCCTCTGGGGCACCACAGCTCCAGCCTGGGCACAGGCAAGGAGCACAAGGAATCAGCTGTCTGTAAAGTTCATCTCCTCCCATGGGACACTGAAAAACTCTTCCCACATTGGGGATGAACCTGAATTTGGGTAGATCCAGCTCTGCCTGTGGCTCCTGGGCTGGTGTTTGGTGTGAAGGCAGCTGGAGGAGACAGTTGCATTTCTTTTTGCCAGCTTTACCCTCACCCTGCTGAGCTGGTGTCTGTGCCACCCCCACCTCAAACCACAGCTTGCCAGGTTGTTTGGCTTTTTGTTTGCTTTTACATTTCAAGCTCAGCTTTCACATTGGCAGCATCCTGTTTACTAAAAAAAAAAAAAAATAGAAAGGGGGAAAAAAAAGCAACCCTATTTGTTCTGGATGTGGTGCCAGTGAAATAAATGTTCTTCCTCCTGTTGCAGCTACTGCAGGAATAGCAAATTCAGTCAGAGCCACTTGGGCTGGGGGCACAAAACATGTCATACCATGTCCCTTGAGCTCCATCCTCCTGCAAACACCCTCCTGTTTGCAGAGGGACCTCACTGCTCCTGGGCAAGGCTGGAAATTCTTCTGTTTCTGGGGCCTCTTGCCTTCTGTGCAAACCATATTGCTGGGTTCAGCTGTGCAGGTCATCATCAATTGTGAAATGTGTTGCCTTTAGATTTCTCACTTTCTAGAATTTAGTTCAGCTCTTCTACAGAGTCATTTTCATGAAATCATAGAAAAATTTAACCTTAGGAGGGCATTGATACCAGCCACTGATTTGAGGTTGGAATGGCTGCCAAGTAAGATAAGGTTTTACTGGGCAGCTCTTCTCAGTGCCAACATCCTCACATTTCTCTTAAACTTCTAAAATAATTAAAACCAAAATTTAAATTATATTTGATGCTTCATTTTCCAGCATCAATAAAACTCTTGTCACTTCTCACTTGTTACAGGTGAAAACGAACTGCTGAAATTTTCTTCCATTAGGACTTCTCATGACAAGATCCTGCTGAAGTGGGAGCCCTACTGGCCCCCTGATTTCCGTGACCTCCTGGGGTTTATGCTGTTCTACAAGGAGGCGTAAGTGACCCCCTCAGGGCACAGCAGTGACCTTGCTGGGCTGCCACCAGCAGCAGCTGGCATTCAGAGGTGGATGTTAAACCTGCTGGGTGGGCAAAGCTGTTCAGTCTCTGATTTTGTGGCTCCTACACGAAAGTTTCCAGTGATATCCTTCTGTAAAAGTGTTCATTAAGATCCCTGACTTGTGCACACAATTCCTCATTTAAGAACAATCCAAACTTTAGTTATTCCTGCTGTTCTAGACACACATACTCGAACCATGGAGTTTCTCATCTCCCCACTATCTCTGTGGAATGTTGAGAGTTTTATCCCCTTTGAGGTGGCAAAGATTCTTTTAGAATCAAGGTAACCAAGCTGATTTTCATAAAGCTCACAATAATCAGTCTGGATTTAGTTGTTGGGGTCATGTGTGGTACAGATCCTGCTCTGTGATGCTGTTGGAGGCCCAGGTGACAAAGCTCCCAATGCCTCCCTTTCAGAATAAATACAATGAGATAATTTTACTGTCTCTGAAGGGTAAAAGGTGATATCTTCCAGTGTGTCTTTAGAAATGTTTTTAAGAGCCTGATTGAGGATTCTTTTAATTGGAGCCTTCTCTTTCCTCAAGTCCCTACCAGAACGTGACGGAGTTCGATGGCCAGGACGCCTGTGGCTCCAACAGCTGGACAGTTGTGGATGTGGATCCCCCACCACGCTCCAACGAGCCCAAAGCCCAGGCCCAGCCAGGCTGGCTCCTGAGGGGCCTGAAGCCCTGGACACAGTATGCAGTGTTTGTGAAAACCCTGGTCACCTTCTCTGACGAGCGACGCACGTACGGCGCCAAGAGCGAGATCATCTACGTGCAGACCAACGCCACGGGTCAGTGCAGCACCCCTGGGCTAAAACCAGCCCTAACTGAGTCTGCTTGGGGGCTAGCCAGGAAATTTCCCATTTCCCTGCTTTGGTAGGGAGGAATTATCCAGGAAACTTCCCACTGCCCTGGAGGAAATATCCAGGAAACTTCCTTCCCACTGCCCTGCTTTGATAGGAGGGAATTATCCAGGAAACTTCCCACTGCCCAGGAGGAAATATCCAGGAAACTTCCCACTGCTCTGCTTTGGTAGGGGAGGAAATTCCCATTCTTTTGGTAAAATTATCCCACTGCCCTGCTTTGGTAGGGAGAAATTATCCAGGAAACTTCCCATTGCCCTGCTTTGGTAGGGAGGAATTATTTTGGAAATTTCCCACTGCCCTGCTTTGGTAGGAGGGAATTATCCAGGAAATTTCCCACTGCCCTGCTTTGGTAGGGAGAAATTATCCAGGAAACTTCCCATTGCCCTGCTTTGGTCGGGAGGAATTATTTTGGAAATTTCTCACTGCCCTGCTTTGGTAGGGAGGAATTATCCAGGAAACTTCCCACTGCCCTGGAGGAATTATCCAGGAAACTTCCTTCCCACTGCCCTGCTTTGGTAGGAGGGGATTCCTAAACCAGGAGAGTGATTCCAGATGGTGCCAATGGTTCCTCTTCCATCCAGTTTGTGTGGCCTCGTTAAGATAAGGCTGGAGGAGACCTCCAGGATGATCCAGCCCAGGCTGGAGGAGCCTGCTGGGTGCCAGGGAATGCTTGATTTCCATAGAAATGGGAATTTTCCTGTGCTCTGAGAGCCGTGCAGTGACCTCTGTCTCTTGCCCACCCCCAGTTCCGTCGGTCCCGTTGGATCCCATCTCTGTCTCCAACTCCTCATCCCAAATCATCCTCAAGTGGAAGCCTCCCTCAGAGCCCAACGGGAACATCACCCACTACCTGGTGTACTGGCAGCAGCAGGCAGAGGACAGTGAGCTCTATGAACTCGATTACTGCCTGAAAGGTGAGTGGCTGCTTCTCCCTCCAGCCCTTTTCCCTCCATCTCTCCCAGAATTGGGGATTTTCCCTTGGGGGTGCTCTGGGGTTTTTGCCTTGGGGATGCTCTGGGGTCCTGCTGGATTCAGGACTGTTTTTCTGGAATCACTCTGTCCCTGTTCTGTTACATTAGGTGCTGCTGCCAAGGTATGTGCAAAAGGTCTAAAAACGTTTTTTATAAAGTAATCACATGTTTTTTTTTCCTTTGGGGAATCTCCCTTCTGCCCTTGCTCCTTTTAAACTGAATTATGAGTTTAATAGCAACAATGGAGATAGTAAATTAAAAATTTGGGTGCTCTGGAGCTCAAGTTAGTTTTTGAAGGCAGTTGGTGCCTGGTTTGGAATTCCTTGAGAACACAGAATTGCACTGAGAACTTTCAAAATCTCACCTGCTGCTCTGTGTTACCTGAACTGGGATAAAGCAGCATCCAAGCTCCATTGCAAAAACAACATTTTTGGATTAAAGGCCTGTCAAAAAGGAGGGAACTGCTCAGCCCTGGATGTGAAATATGGGATGCCCAAATGTGCCATGAATCCTGTGTACACTGGTTTGGGATCTTTTTGTAGGATCAAACATCTGCCAAGACAGGCACAAGTGACACTAAAACTGCTTTGTCCCCAGGATTAAAGCTGCCCTCAAGGACCTGGTCTCCTCCTTTTGAATCTGAAGACCCCCAGAAGTATAACCAGAGTGAAGCTGAGGATGTCAATGGGGAATGTTGCTCCTGTCCTAAAACAGACTCCCAGATCCAGAAAGAGCTGGAGGAATCTGCCTTCCGCAAGACCTTCGAGAATTATCTCCACAACGAGGTTTTTGTGCCCAGGTGAGAACATCAAACAGGGCTCAGGGACAGGGAAATGTAATTGAGGATTAAATAAAAATACCAGCTTGGACACAGCCACATGGCCAGGCCTCCATGAGGCTGTCTAGTCCAGCTGGATATGGGTGTTGGAATGGGGAGAGCAGAGCACCTACCACAGATCTTCCTGCAGATTGGGAAGCTCCTGCTTTCATTTCCTGTCCCTGAATTCTCCTCAGCTCAAGAATAAAGTGAGAATCCTTAACAAACAGCCTGCAGCTCATCTGGCATCAGATGATGCCAAAAATAGCGATTTTCTTTTCCTGTCTTGAAATTTTGTGGTCAAGTTTTTCATTGAGTTGAAAAGAAAGGAGAAGGGCAGTTTACCAGGCCACAGCCTCGTCCTCCAGCGTGGTATTTGTGGTCTCCCTTCACTTAGTGTGGGAAATGCCTCCAATACCATGAGGAATGTGAGTGCCTGGGTGGTGAATGTCCTGTTTGCAGTGGCACACTTGGTGTCACATTAAGTGGTGTTGAATGTCTTCACACTTCATCTGCAGCCTGGGGAGGAAGTGCTGGGGAGCAGGATAGAATCTGTGGTGATTTACCCTCTTCCCTCTCATGCCTTTTGTGCTCTAAATTTATTCTCTGCTTGCTGCCCTCAGCCAGCAAACCTGCATTTGCAGCTGCCTGACAAAAGCTGGGTCACTGCACTGAGCATTTCCCTGCTAAGGCATCCCTGGGGTTCCCTGCCCTGGTGCCTGCAGTCCTCACCTGGAAGCTTGAGCAGAGCCCCTCATTTTGCTGTTGGTGCCCATCAGGATGAGCTCCAGTGTGCCACAGGATGCCAGGACGTGACACACTCCAAAACAGAGGAGAACCAAGCCATGTGCAAAAGCCAGACTCCTCCTGATGCAGGCAGACAATTCTGACAATCTGATTTCTTCTTTTTTTTTTCTTTTTTATTTCCCCTGCCTCCAATTTTATTGTGCAGCCAGCCCAGGATGCTTCTCAGGCCAGTTTTTCTGGGGTATATATTTTAGGAAGAAACCAATCACCAGGATGTGCCACCTTGTCAGCCTCCTGAGGAAGAAATCCCCACATCCCATGGCCAACTAATCCTCTAAAACAAGCCAGTGCTGAAGAGGCCTCCCTGCTGCCACGTGCCCTGCTTGTCTTCCCTGGCAGGCTCCAGGCTGTCAGCACATAAATCAGAATTCTTCTTCCTGTGAGTGCTGTTCTATCACCTGCTCACAGAGCCTGGCAGGGAGCAGGGAGTGTGGTTTGATTTACTTCAGGTGCTTTTTTTGTGGCTCCTGAGGGTTCACTGACCTCTCCTGAGGTGCTGTGTGGCCTCTCCTGGAGAGCAGGAGCTTGCCAGTCACGGGAGGAATGTCAGGGATGAGGCCAGCAGGGAACAGGAGATGTCAGGGGAGCAATTTTTCCCTGATATCTTCTTGTTTTCCATGTGCCATTTCTGCCCTCCTGCCCTGTTCCCAGCGATCTGATCCCTGGGCAGGATCCTGCCTTAGTGCAGGGCTGATCTCACCCTCTGGAAATCACAGTTCCTTCCCCCTGGGTACGTTGATTACCCACTCCAGGAGCCACTGTCACACCTCCTGGGGCTCAGTTTTCTCTGGCAGTGACAAAAAGCCAGACTAGAAGTTCAGGAATGTTCCTTTGAGCAAGCAGAGCTGGCAGTGCCTCACTCCAGGTCCCCTTTGGGGCTGAACAAAGTGGCCATCTTTGTTTGTTTGGTGCTTTGTTTATTCTTTCCCGGGTTATTTGCTCTCATTTTGGAGGAGTTCTGCACAGGTTGGAGCTCAGGGCTGGCCACAGCCTGGCACAGGCTGCCCAGGGATGGATGTGTGGAGTCTCCATCCCTGGAGAGTCCAGCGTGGTCCTGAGCCACCTGCTCCAGCTGCTTTGGACCAAGGGCTGGGCTCAGACAATCCCCTCCAGCCCCAGCCCTCCAGGATTCTGTGGGAAGCAGGGGAAGATGTAGAAAAAGTCCTGAGAGGCAGAGGGGAGCTCAGTGGCTGCTGTTGAGGGTGTCATTCCAGGTATTCCCTCCATTCCAGCCCCAGTTCTCTGTCTCTGTCCTCTGTCACACACATTTGTGCCATTCCAAATATTCCTGGGGAGCAAGATCTGAGGGATGACTCAGTTTAAAAGTTATTGTTTCCCCCTGTGTTTCCCAGTTCAGTTAATTGTACAGACACATCTAAAATGCTTTGGCCAGACCAGCTGACCTGGGGCAGTTTCAGGGGTGTGGAAAAGCTTGGCTTCAGGTACCAAAGGCATTTTTGGAATCCCCCAGCACAGGCCATGCTGTGTGTGCTGAGGTGTCACTTCCAGCCCCCTCACACCCTCTGGTCACCTGTGAGGACAGGAGGAACCTGGACCTGAGGGTTTCACCCTGGAGCTGCTGAGATGGCCTCAATGCAAATTACATTGGAACAACTTTGAGAAAAATCAGATGTTTGAAAACACAGAGAATTTGGCAAGAAAATTGCTGCAAATCCAGGATAATAAATATGGGAAGATTGGGGATTTACAGCTTCAAAAGCTTTTCTTAACTTACTGTGACTTGAGAAGGAAGGAATTCTTGCATTTTACTCTGTGTTGCATCAGTGGTCAAATTACTGTTTTACTTGTGAAAAACAAAATTCCCTTGAACACGAGGATCAGCTGAATTCACACTGGATAAACAGAGGGTGTAGCTTTGCTTTTATGCAAACCAGGTCCTGTTTGACCATAAGGAATCCTTCCCAAGGAGGGAGGTGACATGACCCAGAGCTGGGTCCCTGAACTCTGCCCCATCCTGAGGGGACAGCACCACACAGGCTGAGGGAACAGCAGCTCCAAAAGGAGTTAATTGGTAATTAAGAAAGAGAAAACTTAAAACTGGGATGTGCTTGCTGAACCTGCTGGGTTGCCATCCTTATTTGTCATCAGGTGGATGAATATTGTGCAGGAAGGAATTCCTGGCTGGGAGGGTGGGCAGGCCCTGGCACAGGTGCCCAGAGCAGCTGGGGCTGCCCCTGGATCCCTGGCAGTGCCCAAGGCCAGGCTGGGCAGGGCTGGGAGCAGCCTGGGACAGTGGGAGGCGTCCCTGCCATGTCAGGGGTGGCACTGGATGGGCTTTGAGGTCCCTTCCAACTCAAACCATGCTGAGATGATGACAGCTCCGTGAATATTTGTGTTGTGTGCGGTGTTTAGGTTGAGGACATCTCAAACTCTGCTTTTGCCTGGTGCCTTTTGCTGTAGGAGGAGAAACAGCTCCAGGGAAGGTGGCAGAGACCTGTCAGAGCCAATCCCTGCTGGGGCGGGGGCTGGCCATGGCCTGGTAGTCAGAGGTGGCAGTGGAAAGTTCAGTTCAGCAGCAAAGATTTGCTTCAACAGCTTGTTACATTTTTAGAGCCTGGAGATGCCTCAAGTGTGGGTTCAGATCAGGTCACTCTTTGTACCCTTTAATAGCTGCACACACATGCACACACACACAAAAAGATCATCACCCCCTTGAAATACATGGCCTGGATTTCAACTGGCATTAATTCTTTTGTGTAACTGAATACAGTTACTGATTCACCACCTTGGTTAGTTCCCAACCTGGAATTCCCCGTGGCAAATATGTGGCAGCACATAACAGTGTTAGATTGAGCACTTTTGGTTTGGTACTGATCCCTTCTTCTTTTTTTTTTTTTCTTTTTTCTTGCCAAGAAAATTAAATTTTTGAATGTTTCTTAATTCTGTTGAATTTATTCTTTTTATTTGCTGACAAAACCTGATATTAAAGCTGGCTGGTGGCACTCAGGTGCAGACAGGGAAGGTGACATGGTCACACTGCAGGTGCTGGTTTTGAAAGTGAAAAAATCACATTTTCAGACTGAAATGCAATAACCTGAGCAGCAACATTTGGTTAACAAAACCACACAGTGAATATGTAATCAGAATCAGGAGTTCTAAATGCACGCCTTGAAAAGGACTTAATAGATTTGATCTCTTGGGAAAAGGTTAAAATACTTTGTGTATCCATTGAGGTTCAGCCTTGGGGGTGAGAGTTGGCAAATGTATTCCAGAGAGCTGGGACAGTGGCCTTTTGCTTTATAAATGCAAGTTGGTGACACTTGGGACATGTGGCACATCTGAGGTCACTGAAGGGGCTGTGGTGTGACTCAGGGCTGCAGCTCCAGGGTTGGGGCTGAGCTCCAAAGCATTGCAACCCTGCCTGAGGCATCTCTGAGGCAACCTGGTAAAGTTAGAGTCAGCTGAGAGACCCAGGGGAACCTGAATTCTCAAGCAAATACTCGAAGCTTGGATTGGTTTATTTCTATTTTATCTCCCTGTGTGCAGTTGTGCAGATACACAATTTTGTAAAGACGCGTGTCTTGGTTAAAAAAAAATCCTGAATTTCGTCGTTGCTTTGCAAATATCAGGACATCTCAAACTCTGCTTTTGGCTGGTGCCTTTTGCTGTAGGATGAGAATTGTACCAGAGAGGGCAGAGGGAAGCAGGGAAGGTGGCAGAGACCTGCCAGAGCAAATCCCTCTTGGGGCTGGGGCTGGCCATGGCCTGGTAGTCAGAGGTGGCAGTGGAAAGTTCAGTTCAGCAGCAAAGATTTGAGTTTTGAGTTTTCAGTGGCACCCAAAGTTGGAGTTTCAGTGTCGCTCGGCTCTCCCATTTGGACCCCAGCTGGATGTGTTGGCACTGCCTGTGACCCTGACCTGGTGACCGTGCTCTCCAACAGGCCATCGAGAAAACGAAGAGACCTGGGCTCCGTGGCCAACGCCACCGTGGTGTTCCCCACCATCCCATCCTCCCCCAACAACTCAGCAGCAGCTGAGGGGGCAGAGGAGCAGAAACCTTTCGAGAAGGTGCTGTCCAAGGAGTCGCTGGTGATCTCGGGGCTGCGCCACTTCACCGGGTACCGCATCGAGCTGCACGCCTGCAACCACGATGCCCAGGAGTCCCGCTGCAGTGTGGCAGCCTATGTCAGTGCCAGGACCATGCCAGAAGGTGATTCTGTCCCTCAGCCCTGCTGAGCCTTGGTGGTTCCTCCCAAAATGCTGCTTTTCCCACGGGAGACAGCTGCAATATGTAAGACCGGGGCTGTCCGTATGTCCTGGTGGGAAGGGAGGACGCGTGAGGTGTGAACTTTGCCCAAAGACATGAAACTGAACCTGATCCTGAACTTGGTTCTAGCTAAGGCTGATGACATTGTTGGCCCAGTGTCCCATGAGCTGGTGGAGAAGAACACTGTGCATCTGAAGTGGCAGGAGCCAAAGGAGCCCAACGGCCTCATCGTGCTCTACGAGGTGAACTACGGGCGCCTTGGGGACACCGAGGTGAGAGTTCTGTCACAGCACCTTTGGTGGGAGATTCTGTCACAGCACCTTTGGTGGGAGGTTCTGGTGTCACAGCACTTTTGGTGAGAGCTTCTGTCACAGCACCTTTGGTGAGAGGTTCTGGTGTCACAGGATCTTTGGTGAGAGGTTCTATCACAGCACCTTTGGTGGGAGGTTCTGTCCCAGCACCTGTGGTGGGAGGCTCTGCTGTCACAGCACCTTTGGTGAGAGGTTCTGGGTGCTGCAGGAGCCTTGAGGAACTCACAAGGGAGCACTGGGTGCTGCAGGAATCTTGGGGAGCTGTCAGGGTGCCCCAGGTGCTGCAGGAGCCCCCAGGAAACTCTGAGGGAGCTCTGGCTGCTGCAGGAATTCTGGGGAGCTGTCTGGGAACTCTGAGTGGTGCAGGAACCCTTAGGAGCTGTAAGAGAGCTCTGGATGTTACAGGAGCCCCCAGGAGCTGTCAGGGAGCCCCAGGTGCTGCAGGAACCTCCAGGAAACTATCAGGGAGCCCAGGGAGCTGTCAGGAAGCTCTGGGGGCTGCAGAAGCCCCCAGGAGCTTTCAGGGAGCCTGGAGTGCTTCGGGAGCCTCCATGAAACTCTAAGGGAGCTCTGGGTGCTGCTGGAGCCCCCAGGAGCTGTCAGGGAGCCCTGGGAGCTGTCAGGGAGCCCCAGGAACTCTCAGGGAGCCCCGGGTGCTGCAGGGACCCCCAGGAACTCTCAGGGAGCCCCGGGTGCTGCAGGATGAGCCTGGCACAGCCCTGTCCCCACAGGAAGCCCATTTCTGCGTGTCCCGCAAGCACTTTGCCAGCGAGGGCGGCTGCAGGCTGCGGGGGCTGCAGCCTGGCAACTACAGCGTGAGGATCAGAGCCACCTCCCTGGCCGGCAACGGCTCCTGGACAGAGCCCACCTACTTCTACGTGGCTGATTACTGTGAGTTCATTTCATTTTTGACTTTTAATCCCTGACAGAAGCTCGGGTTATTTCTGGAGGATGGGGTGTAGCAAGCAGGGAGTCACTAAATGTTTACCAAATACATCTGTTGTCAAGAACCTGAAATTACTTGGAAACGCATGGCTTTTGTTTATTAGTCCTCATTCTGACCAGCCCCGCATTTTGATCTGAAATTGCTTCTAGTTTTGTATTTGTTCCAATTTATTGAAGGGGGAGATTTTATTGAGGAAAAAATTTGTATTTTGGACTTGTATAATACCTCCAACTCTCTCTTTCTCTCCTAGTGAATGCTCAGCCAAATATTGCTGTTATCATTGTTCCTATTATTTTTGCCATAATAATTGCTGGAATTATTGGAGCTGCTTATGTGCTTGTGAAAAAGAGGTGAGTGCAGTTTCCTCTTGTTTTCACCAGAAACACCAAAACTTACATCCAGAAATTTTGCTACTTTGTTGGGAGTCAGTTTTTGTTTAGTTTCTAATTTCCATAGTGATTGCAGCATTAATTTAAGTGCAGGAAATAGTTTGTGCCATATGGGGACAGTTTATTTGCTGCATGCTTTGGGGATTGATCAAACCACCCTCACCTCAGAGGCTGCAGAGTGCTGAGGATTTTGTGTCTCTTCCAGACAAACTGAAGGACCAACAGGACCCCTGTATGCATCCTCCAACCCTGAGTACATCAGTGCCAGTGATGGTGAGAGCAACCAGGGCTTCTTTCTTGTGTAATCGTGCAGTCAGTGCAGCAGGATGGGCTGGGAATTTTTGTGGGGTTTTCTGGTCGTTTTGTAGAATTTACCCCCCCCTCAATCTGGCAGCGCTACCCAAAACTGCTGTGGGAGCGTCTTTCAGAAGATGCTCTGTCACTGACATATTTTATGAAAAATCTGTTTGCTAAAATCTTTTCTCCTGAGAAGCTGAAAAGCCTCAGAAACAAAATGTAAACAATAATTATCTGCTGCTGTAGAATGCAACAAGTGCATCTTTAATTAATCCATGTAAGTTATTTTTACTTGATAACCAATGACAGCCACCTGTGTCAAAGCTGTGAGCAGTCAAAATTTCCTTTCCTTTCCTTTCCTTTCCTTTCCTTTCCTTTCCTTTCCTTTCCTTTCCTTTCCTTTCCTTTCCTTTCCTTTCCTTTCCTTTCCTTTCCTTTCCTTTCCTTTCCTTTCCTTTCCTTTCCTTTCCTTTCCTTTCCTTTCCTTTCCTTTCCTTTCCTTTCCTTTCCTTTCCTTTCCTTTCCTTTCCTTTCCTTTCCTTTCCTTTCCTTTCCTTTCCTTTCCTTTCCTTCCCTTCCCTTCCCTTCCCTTCCCTTCCCTTCCCTTCCCTTCCCTTCCCTTCCCTTCCCTTCCCTTCCCTTCCCTTCCCTTCCCTTCCCTTCCCTTCCCTTCCCTTCCTTCCCTTCCCTTCCCTTCCCTTCCCTTCCCTTCCCTTCCCTTCCCTTCCCTTCCCTTCCCTTCCCTTCCCTTCCCTTCCCTTCCCTTCCCTCCCCTTCCCCCCTTCCCCCCTTCCCCCCTTCCCCCCTTCCCCCTTCCCCCTTCCCTCCCCTTCCCCCCCTTCCCCCCCTTCCCCCCCTTCCCCTTTCCTTACTCTCCTTCTCCCTCTCCTTCTCCTTTCCAGCCTGATAAAATCCTTTCTTCTATTCTTTTAGTATAGTTCTAATATACCATTTTCTTTTAATATAACATATATCATAAAACAATAAATCAGCCTTCAATAACATAAAATCAAAATTCTCATCTCTTGCCTCATCCTGAGCCCCCTGCAAACAGCACCACAATGCTCAGCTCAGAATGTTCCCCTGTGCCCAACAGTTTATGTCCCTGACGAGTGGGAGGTGCCTCGGGACAAGATCACGCTGCTGAGGGAGCTGGGCCAGGGCTCCTTTGGGATGGTGTACGAGGGCATTGCCAAGGACATCGTCAAGGGAGAGCCTGAGACGCGCGTGGCCGTGAAGACGGTGAACGAGTCGGCCAGCCTGCGCGAGCGCATCGAGTTCCTCAACGAGGCCTCTGTCATGAAAGGCTTCAGCTGCCATCATGTGGTAAGTGCTGGGTGCCTCAGCACAAAGCTCTCCAGTGCCTTCAGAGCCCAACCATCAGCTGGCCTCAGCTGATCCATCCGAGCTGGGATCTCTCCCTGCTGGATTTCACGTTCTGCCCAAGTCGTTTCACTGCTGCTCTTTTTAAACCTCTCAGCCTGACAAGGCCTTATGGGCTGTTCTCAGCTCTGTTTGGACACAGCCTCCAGGGAATTTCTCACTCCTTTTCCAGGTTCGCCTCCTCGGAGTGGTCTCCAAGGGACAGCCTACTCTGGTGGTCATGGAGCTGATGGCACATGGGGATCTGAAAAGTTACCTGCGCTCTTTGAGGCCTGAAGCTGAGGTAAAGACAGGAGAGAGGGAGTCTGTTGTGGAACAGTGACTTGATTTGGAGTTTAATACCTTTTTATCTAATGGCTTTAAGCTATAAAAGGGTAGATTTGATGTGATTTTGGGAAGACACTCTTGGCTGTGAGGGCGGGCAGGGCCTGGCACAGGTTGCGCAGAGAAGCTGGAAGTGTCCAAGGCCAGGTTGGAAGGTTGGAGCAGAGCTCTCTCTCTGCTCATGGCAGGGAACTGGATGATGTTTAACCCAAACCTTTCTGTGACTGTGATTTTTCCTGGCAGAATAACCCCGGGCGGCCGCCCCCGATGCTGAGGGAGATGATCCAGATGGCCGCGGAGATCGCCGATGGCATGGCCTACCTGAACGCCAAGAAGTTCGTGCACAGGGACCTGGCAGCTCGCAACTGCATGGTGGCAGAGGACTTCACTGTGAAAATTGGGGGTAGGTGCTGCTGGTCCCTCCCAACCCAGGCCATTCTGTGATCAGGAGATGGTTCTGTGCATCGTGTTTATTGTAAAAGCAAGTTGGTAAAACCAACACGGATGATTCTCGCTGTCTGCCTTTGGGAAATTGCAGCACTTCCCTCTATTTCTTCCCTGTGACAGAATTGTGTGGACTTCAGTAAGAACAACATCTCCTGTACAGCCAGAGTAGCTTTTCTCACTTTCTCTATTCCCTATACTTTTAGGACCTCTGTTCTAAAAGTTCATTACCTTTCCAGCTTAAACTACCTGGCTTTGTCTCACTGCTCTTTGCTTCCATGAGAATTAAGACAAAGAAGGAGTTGGGTACAACAAACTCACTGCTGATAATCCTGTCATTGGGTCAGGTGGCTTTAAAAAGTAATTTAACCCAGTTTTTAACCCAAACCCTATTAGTAATAAGTAAATACATCATTTAAAAATAACCTGGAACACCACAGCGTGGTGATTTTTCAGAGCTCTCTGGAGTTAAAGCCAGGGCAGTGGGATTTTAGACAAAGGGAGCTCTGTTTTACTTACAGAGGATGAATAAAATAATGTTTAGAATAGAAGCTGTCACAAAAAAATTTAACTCTGGAGTCTCTGTTGTGACTCCGTAGAAAAAAAATGCAGGAAAAAGGAAATGTTTTGACCATTAATCACGAGGTGACAGATGACTGCAGGCTGGGCTTTGGCAGTGGGGTGAAGGCAACATCCATCTGGAGATGTTGCACAGGAAAAGCAGGATGGAGGGAGAGGCATTTAACACATCCCAATTGCTTCCCTCAGACTTTGGGATGACCAGGGACATCTACGAGACGGATTATTACCGCAAGGGGGGCAAGGGGCTGCTGCCCGTGCGCTGGATGGCCCCGGAGTCGCTGAAGGATGGGGTGTTCACCACCTACTCCGACGTGTGGTAAGTTGTCCTCTGCTATCCCAGATGGATTCCAGCTCAGGAGCTCCTTGTTTTAGCACACATAGTTTAAAGTGACTTGCTCAGGGCACAGACAAAACAAAGCCGTTGTTTTGAAACACTTCCATAAAAATATAGCCGTGTTCTTTAGAAGTTCATTTTCCAAAATAACTCCAGGATGTTTTGTTCTCACCAGGAGCTTTCTCTCTCCCTTAGGTCATTTGGTGTTGTCCTTTGGGAAATAAGCAGCTTGGCAGAGCAGCCGTACCAGGGACTCTCCAATGAGCAGGTGCTGAAGTTTGTCATGGATGGAGGATACCTGGATCAGCCAGACAACTGCCCAGAGAGGCTGTAAGTGCCAAGCAGGGACAACCAACCCAGCTGCACTCTGCCTAAAGTGTGGCCCACAAAGATGGCCTGACCTGGGGCACCTCTTAACCCTCTTTGGCTGGGGAGGAGAAAAACAGACTTTAGTGAGACACCTCCTGCAGAAATTCCACCAAATTATCCTTAGTGATCCAGGGAAGGGGCTGCCCAGGGAGGTTTGGAGTCCCCATCTCTGGAGGTGTCCAAGGAAGGCCTGGATGTGGCACTCAGTGCTCTGGGCTGGGGACAAGGTGGGGGTGGATGAAAGGTTGGATTTTATGATCTTGGGAGGTCTTTTCCAACCTCAGTGATGCTGGGATTCTGTGTGAGGAGTCACACTGGAGCAATTGTGAGGGAAAGCAGCTCTGGCTGGAAAAGGAAGCACAGATGGTAACTCTCTGGTTCTGGTAGCCTCTTCCCCCAGCTGCTTCTGGCCAAAACAGCACTTCCAGAGTCATAAAATAAACATGTTTTGTGAGTATCCCTATGAAAAAAGCCTGCTGTGCAGGACATTTGTCTGATGGCCAGTTACAAACTCCAGTTTGAGACTCTATTTGTATTTGTGAGTTCTTTCTCCATGGTGTCTGATAACATGTGACCTCTTGCTGCAGGCCTTTCTTTTGGGTGGGATGTTTACAGGACCTCTGTCCTCTGCCCAGCCTCCCATTTTCCTTGAAGTTTTGGGAGCTTTGTTATCTTTCAGGCCGAGTTAAAATTAAAAGGGAATTAATTAAAAAAGGATGACCTGGCTGTAAGTGTGTGTGCACACACACACACACACAGAGGCTGTGAACCACAGCCCTGTTTCCTTCAGCAGCCAAGTTAAGAACAATTGAAGGAATCAGAAGGAATTTTTAATCTAGACAGAAATAGAGAAGAAGGAGTGTCAGGATCTACAGGCAGATGTGGAGGCTGGAAAGAGAACAAACAACCTGGGGTGTCAGAGGAGTGGTGTGGGTGGTGGGGGGTCTGCCATGGGTGCCAGGCTTGCTCTGCACGTGGGATTGTTTCTGCTGCCCCTGACTGTGCTCTGTGCTGCTGCAGGCACAGCCTGATGCAGATGTGCTGGCAGTACAACCCCAAGATGCGCCCCACCTTCATTGAGATCATCGAGATGCTGAAGGAGGACTTGCACCCCAGCTTCCACGAGGTCTCCTTCTTCTACAGCGAGGAGAACAAACCTCTGGAGACGGAGGAGTATGAGATGGACTTCGAGAACATGGAGAGCATTCCCCTCGACCCCTCCTCGTACTCCCAGAGGGACAAAGCACTGGGGAGGGACAATGGACCCTCCATGGCCCTCAAGGGCAACTATGAGGAGCACATCCCTTACACTCACATGAACGGTGGCAAGAAAAACGGGCGGATTCTCTCCATGCCCAGGTCAAGTCCTTCCTAACACTTCCTGTTTGGCCCAAGGGTTGTGTCTGCTTTTTTTCCCCCCTCCACAAATCTCAGGACTCTTGTTATTGCTGCCACAGTGTATGACACACATCTACAAACTCTTCAGATTTTTAATCATCTTACGATTTTTTTTTTTTTTTTTTTTTTTGCCAAGTTGACTGGTTGTCAGTGGACTTATCTGTGAACATAAATGGAAGAGGTTTCCATGGCTGCTGTCCCTTCTGTAACCATGGTTTCACAACAGGAAGCGACCGTGTGAGTTCAACTGAAGGAGAAGCATCCGCGTTTGCCAGCAGAAGACGTGAAGTTCTCTGGTGCCTGAGCTCCAGCCCAGCAGTGCGGAACAAGAGATTTCCAGTAGAATTCCAGGCTTTCAGGCAGCCTCTCCACTACAGCTGAAGGATTCAGCACATCAGTCAGATCCTCAGATTGACCAATAGCTGCTGCTTTCATACTTTGTTTTCAAGGGGTGAAAGCCCCGGGGTGCGTGCGTGGGCGTGTGTGTGCATGTGTGCAGTATCAACATGTGGGGTGTACCCGATAGCAAAAGAGACACTTCTGGTTTTGTACACAACTTACAGCGCTTTCAGGCACATGGTAGGATTCTCGGGGTGTCCTGCACAGGGCCAGGAGTTGGATTTGATGATCCTGGTGGATCCTTTCCAACTCAGCATACTCTATGATTCTCTGTTCTCACAGGAGCTTTCCTCTTCTTGGAAGTGTGTACTTATCTTTTTTCCCCATTTCCCTGGAGGGACTGAATCCTAAACAGATTATTTTTATACTGAGGACTCTTGAGAGCAGGTTTTCTCTCATTAACAAATGAGGAAAACGTGCTGGGAGCTAAATGAGCAGAACTCTGAGATTTGTGGGTACTTTCAAGACCAAACGAAGTAGGAGTCCCCTGACCTGAGACATGGAGTTTTCTGTCCTTACAGCATTGAGTATATATATTGTTTGTTGTAACATATTTAAAGATGTCTTTAGTTTAAATTTTAACTTCATATAAATTATTGACTGTTTATGATCCTTTTGGGGCGGGGAGAGTTTTTGGGGGATTGTTTGGTCTTAAAGTGGTCCAAAGATTTCAGAATGAACTAATTTTAGCCTTGCAGGAGCGATGAAGCACATGTTCAGTTCATACTTGACAAGGCTTTGTAATAGTTTCATGATTTATACAACACAGCCAGCTGGCTCCAGTCGAAGCCCCATCTTGGGTGTTGGGAGCTGAAGGACACAGAACATCCTGGCCTCGAGTCCTGCTCCTCCTCTGCCCCCGTGTCCCTCGCTTTGCCTTCTGTGCCGCAGATGCAGCCGGCGAGAGAGGACGAGCACGAGCTGGAGCTGAGGAAGGGACACTGAAGGGGAGAAGCACAAAGCTCTGGGCTCTGCACCCTGGAGGTGACTGTGGTTTGCTGCCTCTCTGCTGCTCCCATGCCTCCAGCCTTGTGTTCCCCGAGATTCCCACTGCAGAACTCCTGGGATGTCAGCGCTCGCCGTCGGGACTGTGCTTTGTCGTGCTGCTGTTTGCAAAGACAGAGCTGATGTTGAAGAATAATGGTGAAACTCAACCAGGGCTGGTAGCATGGAGCTGACGGGAGCAGGGAAGGAAGATGATGGATGTCACAGGCCCATGGCATGCAGGAGGTGCTTGAACAGCAGGGAGAGATGCTCAGTCCTTCACTTCTCCTCCTGGAGAAGTCCAAGATGTATTTTGTGCTCTCTGCCAGGACAAAGCGAGGTGCCCTGGCTCAGGAGGGCAGAACGCTGGGCTGGGCAGTGCCTCCAGCCCAGGCAGTGCCTCCAGCCTGGGCAGTGCTGCTGCTGTGAGCGAGGCAGAGGGGCTGCAGTCCATGGGGATGCAGCTGGTGCTGGGAACCTCTGCCCCCAGCTGCTTCTGGCCAAAACAGCACTTCCAGAGTCGTAAAAGAGGGGACAACAGACTGGGCAGCACCAGGAGCTGTTGGGCCCTTTGCTGCTGGAGGCTGACGGGTTTGGCCCAGGTGGAGGGTACAGGTTGCTCCACAAATTTGGGTGGAAAACACAGTCCAGACATGGGTGAGAACCTTTGGATTTCAAAAGGCCTCGTTTACATTTCTTCTGCTTTACAAAGTTGTAACTGTTTAGCAGCTCTATACTACACTGCAGGAAAGAAGACATATTCTCACACTTTTCTAAGGAAGAGAAGTTTTTCTTATTAGAATTTTTTATTTATTTTAATATATAAAACACTGTAAAAAAAAAAGCAACAAACAATTAGTTTTCTTAAACACACAGAACATGTAAATTTGTATCCGCAAAATCTTGGCAGGTGGATGTGGTGGGATTATTTTTGTCCTGTTCTGGTGCAGTCTACCTCAGTGTTTCTTAAGGATATTTTTTAATACTACACACCTCTAAACCTGTTTAAATATTCTGGTCTGGACCTATTGTGGATCAGGGAAAATCAGTATCAGCTGATTCCAATACCAGGGACCATTCATGAAGGGAATGGGAAGGAGAATGGCCCATCACTGTTGATCCCTAATCTGAACAGTAGTGGCCAATGAACCCATTTACAAATTTGGATCTGATCTCATCCCTTAGTTCTGTTGTGATTAAAAAAAAAAAAAAAAAAAGAACAAAAGATCTATTTAAATGTTTGGACTTTAGTGAATTCATGATCTAAAAGGAGCAGGCTGCTTCCTCCTGGATCAGCATGTGCCAGTGTGGAGCAGGGACTGGGACCAGCCCTTGCTGTTGGGGTTGCATTGGGGTGGCTTGGTCACTGCTTTTCTCGCTGTGCACAGGTGACCCAAGGTCCTGCCAGAGACCTCCTGAAACAAACCTTTCCCAGCACACCCTTGCTTTGATACCATTTCCAAAGGCAGTGATCACAACTGTGGGAATAGAAGAACTTTTACCTTAAGGAACATTGGAACCTTGTATTGGTGTGGCTTTTCCCCGTGGTTGATACTGGTTGGCCCTGTGAGTACACATGGTTTGAACACTTGGATGGCTGAGCCAGGGAGAATGTGCTGCTCCATGGACAGGCAGTCCCCTCCCATGGCTCAGTGTCACCTTCACCCTGCACCAAACGGAGCAGTTGTTTTTACCCAGCACTGTGTGAAGGTCACTCATCCTTCCTACCTTGTGCCCAGGGGGAGGGAAGGCGTGTGGTACCAGTGGGGAGGGTATCGTGTTTCTCCTCTGTAAAACAAATAACACTAGTGGTTGCTGCTCGTGGCTGCTACAGATCACATTCAGCTGTAGAATTAGGAAGAATAAATGAACATCACCCGCAAAGCCCGGCTCTCACTGCTAGAAAATCCTTCCTTGGCTCACAGCCGGCACTTCGGTCTCTGCTGCTGGAAGATCCTCGTCCCAGGGATGCCCAAATGCCTCACTTGGATCTCGCTGATTCCTGCTCAGAGAATTCCTGCAAGTGGAGACTCAAGTGCTATTGAAACCTCTGGGGTGCTGCCAGGGACCCCAGCCTGGGCAGGGGTGCTGTGCTGAGCCTTCCCTGGGGGAGCTGCTGCTCTTTGCTCCGGCCACATCCTTATGGGGCAGGATTCCCCAGCTGCAGTAGAAGCACCACACTTGCTGCTCCTGCTGCTGCTTAGGAGGAACCAAACACTGGTGCAGGAGAGCAGGTGGGATGGCTGGAGGAGGGCAGCAGCAGTGGGAAGCTCTTTCTTTCCTTGCATTAATATTTGTTGGAGGGTTGGCTCCTGCCCTTTGTGGGCAGAGAATGCCCCACTCACAGCATGAGGCAGCAGGACAGACCCCTCAGCCTGTCCAGGAGTAGCTAGAGCCTCCTGGGCACAGTCTGGCACCACCACATAGCCAGAAATTCACTCTGGTGAATCAGGAGGAGCAAGAAGCTGAGCTCTGCTGAGCTTTCACTGAGAAAACGTCTGAAGTGCGAGCCTGGAGAGGTTTCTCAGAAAGGTTTCCACATTAAACTCAATTGCCACTTCCTGAACGGCTCTTGCCAATCTGGAACTTCTCTGGCAGGCCAGCACAGCACTGCAAAGCTTGGCTGCTGGGTTAGGAACGTGTCTGTCTTGGCTGCTTGTAAATACTCTATTGTGTTGTAAAATAGAAGAGCTCAGACATAAACTCTGTGCCAGCACTGGGTTGGGAAAGGTGATGGGAACCTAGACCATGCTGCAGCAATGATGGTAAAGCAGCTGTGTGGGTATGAAGAGGCTGCTTTTAGGTTGCTAAAGGGTACTCTTAATTTATGGGTAGTTTATCTCTTTCCTCCTAAATTTGTATTATAGCGATGGGACACTTTGCTTAATTTTAGTCTGTTGGCTATAGTGTTGGTATCTCTTTGGGAAAAAAAAATCTCAAAAGTCGCTTCTTGTGTTACTGAGCTGACTGTGCTGAAGGCAAATAAGAAATGACAGGAGGGAGAAAGGTGCTGAGCCTCTACTTTAGAGGAGGGAGGGAGGGAGGCAGTCGAGTTCCCTCTCAAAACCACTGTGACACGAAGATGGACCCTGAGGTGTCCTGGGCCCTTCCTGCTACCAAGACTGGAACCTTGTTTTACAAGCCAGAACGTGAAATATCTTTGTGCCATAAAACCTTACTGTCAAGGCTGTGCCAGGTGCTCCCGTGTGGGATGGGCTCAGAGCCTGCAGGGAGCTCAGAACTGCAGATGAACCCTGTGATCCTCCCGGAGCCGGGGGCTCGCAGGAACCCCGGCCCTGCCCAAGGAGCCGCCGCCCCTCGGAGTGTCCTGTGGTCCAGGGAAAGGAACTGCTGAATAGGTTGCAATCAAGAAATAGTTACTTTGTGAAATTCAACGTAAGATTAGTTTGGTATTTGTATGAACTTAATGGAATTTGGCCTTTTTATTACCTTCTGCTTGGCTCTGTGTTCCCTCTGCTTGGATTCTGTCCGTGAGTGTCGGTGTAAAGCCTTGACGTGTTCAGCCTCGTTAGGAGCATCACAAGAGTGAAGCCAATCATCCAGCTGACTTTTGGAGGAACCTGACTGTTGAAAAGCAACTCTAAAGTTAACCATTTTTAGCAAATCTGCTGTCATTAAATGTGTATTTCTTTTTAAAATGAATTTGCTTGTCCTTCTCGGAAGGAAGCACTTATTCTTGCAGTTTGGGCAAATTCACTGCAGCACAATGCAAGCTGTAAGGGGACAGGTAGAGAAATGACTTTTTAAATATTGTATAATAAAGTTAGTATTAACTCCTATGGTGTTGTTACTTTTTTGCCAACAGATTTGCAATCAGCCAGAAATTCTGTTCCTGGTAGTGGTTTTGTGCCCACTCCAGTGTTCCAACTGGTGGTGTTAAATAGTCTCCTTTCTCAGCCCAGAAAGATCCCTTGGGAACAGGGTCTGGTGGCTGGGAGAGCCTGGAATAGTTCTGGCAGCTAAAGAGGAGCCATCAGTGGAGGTTAAATATGGGCTCTCACTTAGCTGAGCCCCATCCCCTGGTCAGTCCCAGCAGCACCAGTAAATCTTGAGCTGAGGGCTCTTTACCTGAGAGCTCTGAGCTGGATTCGACACCAAAGCTCTGTAAATCCAGACTCTCCTAGCAGCATTCCAACGCTTCCACCATCCCCACTTCCAAGTCTTTTCCCTTAACCGAGTCCCATGAAAACTGATGGAGAATTTTAGAAAGGCCACTTCTAAATCTGCAGAGGTAGAGTGTTGTTTGAGCAGGAAAAGCACTACCTTTTGCTTTAGTTAGGGGAATGATTTTATTTTTGGAGTATCAAAACTGGTTTGTATTTGAGGACCCTCATGGATGGGGGAACTGGACATCAGCTTCATCCAACACAGCCCAAAGCAAACGCTCTCTGCTTCACTTAAATAAACCACAGATGGTTTCAGTTACATGTTAGGTGATGTTCTGTGAAGTATTGGGGTTTTTATTTTTTTCCCAGTTCATTCTTGCTGCTCCCGCCTTTCCTTCTGCGTATCTAAGGTTCCAGAATACAAATAGTACTGCAGATACCTCTTGTTTGAAATAAAGGATCAAATGTGCCATGATTTTTTTTAAAAAGGAAGAAAAAAGAGAAAAACCTTCCCCCTTGATTTATTTTTTCAATGTTTTCATATCTAAGAGCCAAGCAGTGACATGTACAGAAAATCTTTGAATAGTAAAAAAAAAATCCTTGCTGTGTGTCGGAATATTGAACAATTAACTGTTTATATTAAAATTCTGAATAAATTATCCAAGAATAACTGTTCATTTTGTGTCTGCTGTCTGTGCAGCACTGAAGGCTGCTTTGCTGTGGAGAAAGCAGTAAATTCGTACCTTGGAATAAGTTGCAAAATAAATTAAGGAAAAAACCAAAACCCACAGCTCAGCCAACTGTAGCCTTGTAGTGTGAAGCCAGTGGAACTCCTCTGCCTGATGGCTCTGGTCATCCTTGACCTCACCTCGGGGCTCTGGGGCGATGCCTCTGATGCCATCATGAACTTTGATGCCAGGATTCCTTCTGGAGCACAGAGAGCTGTGGCTCTGTGATGTAATTTGTTATTTCCTGGGCATGGAGCAGGTGCTCCCTCCTGGGAGGGAACAGACTCCTCCCTGCCGGTCTTAAAGCATCAAAGGCAGAGGATCAGCCCCACCCTGTCCTGTGGTGCAGCTGCTGTAACTGGGTGTGCCCCAGGAGCCTCCTGCCCTGCCCAGGCCCCTCTGGGGTAGTTTCTAACTTAAACCTGGTTTTATTTCACCAGAGCCAAGATTTCCCTCCTGATGGGCTGCACCAGCGAGGTGAGGGCTGCCCTCTCCTGTCGGGGAGTTGTGCAGAGCCCGAAGATCCCCCTGAGCCTCTTTTTCTCCAGGCTGAGCCCCTTTCCCAGCTCCCTCACAGGACTGACTCTGCAGCCCCTTCCCCAGCTCTGTTCCCTTCTCTGGACACCCTCCAGCCCCTCCATGTCTCCAGTGGGAAGCCCAGAACTGGACACAGCACTCAAGGCCCCTCCAGTGCCATTTTTTTTCCTAAGCCTATCCAGGATTCTCTCACAGTGAGAATGATCATAAACAAACTGGTATTTTAAGATGTTTCGGAGTTGTTTCTTCTGGCACAAGCTTGTTCTCTGGGGATCCTAAAATGCAAAACTAAACAAAGCCACAAAACTTGAACTTGCTGCCCCAGGAGGTTTGCTTCCCATTGGGCTCTCTGGGATGCTGTGGGGAGGCTGCTGAGGCTCAGACTGTCCTCGTGCCATTATCCCTCGTCACTCTTCCAGGCTGCCTGCACAGCTCAGCTTTGGCACCCCCTAAGCTGTGTCAGACACGTGGCAAGAGGGAAAGAGCTCTTGTCCTTGTTTGAGCCAAGGACAACTCACCATCCCATCAGCCAGAGCGGCTGCCTGGTGTTTAGGAGCTGCCCTGATCTCTGATGCTCATCGAGCTCTTGTGGACTTCAGAGGAATTAAACCTTAATTCCTCTTTGCTCTTGTGGTTTCCTGGAGCACAGGGTAATTGCTATTCTAAATGCTGCCAAAGCTGCGGTCTCTGAGTAATTGGAGTGTGAGTGGTTCTTGTTCTGATTAGGGTTTGGCTGGGGCTGATGAGTGCTCGGGGCTCTGGGATGAGGAGCGTGTGTGCCTCAGCCCACGGGGCTCGTTGGGAAGGAGGGAATGGCTGTGCCAACAAACCCCAGCCTGGACATGCCAGGGGCTCTGTCTGCTGGCCAAGAGCAGGGCAGGGGCTCTGCCTTGGAGCTGAAGTCTTTGTATCTCTCCTGTACAGGTGAATATGGTCAGTACAGGCATTTCTGTGCTGTGCTATCACTTCACCCTGTGTAAAACAAACCTGCTGGGCTTTGTGGTCCCTGTTGCTCCACAAGGTCAAACCATGGCAGCAAAGACCAGGGACTCGTTAAGAGGAGCCCTGTGTAGGAGGCTAATGAGCCATGGTGCAAGGAGCCCACGGGCTGGGCTGGGTGTGCGGGGTTCTCAGGGCACACACAGCGGTTTTTCCCCGAAGGGAACAGGAAGCTGTTGCCTCAATAGCTGCTCCTTGCAGCCATCGTGACTTCAGGGCTGCCAGGGCCCCTGCACTGGCCAGCTCAGGGTTCAGAGCCCTCCTGGTGGCTTTGCTGGACCCTTGCCGAGCCCAGAGCCCTGTGAGGGTGGGAGTGAGCAGCACTGGGGCACGGCGGTGGGAAGTGCAGCATGGGAGAGGTGGGTTTGTTTGTGCTGTCGGAAAGGGGAAGCGGTGAGAGGGCTGAGCCAGCAGCCCCCGTGAGCAAACCGCCCTCATGGCCGCTGCTTCCCCCGTGAGGCTCCGCTTCTCGCTCTGCTCCAGCAGCTCCAGAAGAAGCCACGGCTGTCAGATGTGAGGATTGTGCACGAGGAACCCGCCACAGAGATGCCTCCAGCCCTCAGGGTAAGTGGCTCTGTGCACAAGCTCCATCCCACAGCAGCGGGGTTGTCACTCACCTTCCTCAAGGCCTTGTGAGGAAGCAGCTTGTCGTGAAGCCAAAAGTCCCAGGGCTGGGTTTGGTGCAGCTTCAATGCAAAACATGGGCTGGGGAGGCTCAGCCTACACGGGGTTTTGCTCTGCTGTGAGTGAAAAGGAGGAGATGAGGTCAGGATTTAACCCCCAGGTGCCATCATGGTGGGCTCTGCGGCAGTGCTGGGCTGGTTGGGCACCCTCTGGGTGCTGCTCTTGGCTCCTGCTGCTGCTGTGCCACAGCTGAATGTTTGCAAAGACAGCCTGGCACTGCCCACAGCTGGGTTTGGGCTGTGCACAAGAGGGGTCCATGCCCAGGACCCCCAAATTCCATTTTGGAGTGGAAGGTCCAGAATGGGCTGGTCCCCAGTGTTATCAGGGAGATGGAAACAGAGGCAATGTAGGCAGGGCTGTACTGGGCAGGTAACACTTTAGGGTTTGTGGCCAGGCAAGAAAAATGCTTTTTGACACCTGCTTTTGGGCATCACCAGCCCAACCTGGGCTTCAGGCTGTGGAGGTACCTGTGGTCATTCCCAAACTGGCTGAGCTCTGCTCAGTGAGGCCACAGGCATCAGCTGAACAGCAGGGAGGAGTTTTGGCCCAGCACCAGAGCCCACTGGGGTAAAACCTGGCTTCTTTGGCCTAACTGAAGGGTTGGGAGCCAGTTTGGAGACTGGGATGTGGGACTAGTGCCAACTGGGAGCAGTGGGCTTGGAGGGTATGGAGTTGGGTCTCTTGGGGCAGTTTGAGATTGGTCCCACCTTCCTCCAGTGTGGGAGAGCTGAAGGGGGCTTGGAGAAATGCCCTTGCCAGGGGACTGGGACTTGCTGTGAGCTGCAGGATGATGCTGATGTTGCAGATGGACAGGGTCGCTTGCAGTCCCCTGCAGAGGCTCTGCCACAGCACTTGAAAATGAGAAAAAAGTGTAAATAGTGAGCCTTCATAAATGTCTTGTAAAGACACCAAGCCTTGTCAGTATCAACTCTGACCCACCACTGAAGGTGAAAGTGACTCTTAGCCAGGTGAGAAGCGCCTGAAAGTGCTCACAAAGTGTCTGTCATGCTCACAGCCATGAATGGAGCAGCGAGGTTTTGGCAGAGGGGCTGTGGTGTGTTAACAGTTTGTTTTCTGTTTCTGTCTGCAAGCCTCGAGCAGCACTCGGGGGCTGTGTGTGCTCCGAGGCCACTAATCCCCAGGCCCAGCTGCAGGAAGTCACTGACCTGCCACACAGGTGGGAATGCCAGGGACCAGGAATGTCTCTCTGGCTACAGCTTCCATCAGCTGATACTTCTGACAAAACACTTGGCTTCTCCACTCCCCCCTTGGCAGCCCCTGGGCTGCAGCCTGCAGCGCTGCCTTAGAGCGCGCTGAGCTCTGCCGTGCTCCGTGCCGGCGTCTCCTGCTCGGGGCTGGACCTTGCCCGGGGCTCCCAAATGTCAGACTCGCTGCTCAACCACTCCTGGCCATCGTTTTCCAAGCGCTGGAAGAAGAGATGGTCCTTTAAGAGAGGTAATGGCCTGTGGGGACAGGGGGCTGAGGGTGTGGAGGGAGCTGGGCTGTGGCAGGGACAGCTTGTCCTGGACTGAGCAGGTGCCAAAGAACCCCGGGGGCCCGGGCTGAGCTTGTTTGGAGGTGCCCCCCGCTTCTCCCTGCAGGGGACACTGCCTTAAGTGGTGGTTAACACTTTTCATTGCATTTGATCTTCTTTTCAAGGCACATAATTGCCTCCCGGAGCAGGGTAATGGGTTAAGTATCAGCCTTTTGGTTTTGTAATAAGTTTGTTTCGTGGCTGGCAGTGAGCTGGATGTCCCGGTGCTTGCAGACAGCTGTCTCTGCATGCTGCCTGGCCAGAGTTTGGTGTTTGAGCAGATGTGGGGGAAAGATTTCACTGAAAAGTCTTTCAGTGAGGGCTGATGAGCAGAGCCCCAGTGTCGGGAGCCCTGGCGGTTTGGGTGGCCCTGGCTGGGCTTCACTGTGTCCAGCAGCAGGGGTGGGAAATGGCAGCAACTGGTGTCAACTGGCCTCATTTCTGCATGTGGTGCCGTGACTTGGAAAGAGGGAAGTGAGAGCCCCAGGAAGCAGGACATTTGCAGTCCTGGAGGAGCCAGACACTTGTGTCCTTGTGAGCAAACACTGCCTTCAGGCTGATGCTTTTGGGTGCCTTTACCTGCAGCATCAGAGCTCCTGCTCCTCTTTCTCCTTCATTATTCCCCACCCACTCCCACTTCTCTTCTGGTGTGGATGTGCAGGAGACCAAGCTCCGAAGCGAACAGCTGGGGGAAGGTTAATTCAGAGCAGGACGCAGAGGGTCCTGCAGGCTCTGATGTGTGGTGAGCCCCAAGCCCCAGCTGGGTACCCCACTCCAGCCATGCCTGCTGGGGGGGTTATGGGCTGGCTGGGATCACTCAGGTGAGCTGATTTCACTAACAAATGGATCAGCCTCACCGTGCTCCCAAACACTGACTGCTTTGCAGACAGCCTGGGTACAGCCAGCTCCATTCAGCAGGTGCTTGCAGAGCAGTTTGTCCTGTTGGGGCTTGTGTTGGGCACAAAATGCTCAGGTCTCAGCCCCTCTCCCACACTGATATTCTGTAGTGTGACACTTGCTGGTCCATGTGGGCCCTTCCCTCAGTGTCCTCTGGAGCTGCTGCAGGGACCTGCACAGTGACTTGGAGGGAATCAGAGGGGCTGCAAACCCCCTCAGCCCTGCCGAGACCCTTCAGCTGAGAGACAGCAGGGAACTGTCCCAGCCCCCTGCTCCTCTGCCCTCCGTGCCCAAGAGCCTGGCCCCAGCAGTGTGGTGATAAGGCAGTGGCTCTGTACAGTGTGTTACAGTGTGGGACAGCTTATCTCCCACTGCTCCTGCCCAGAGCCAATCCCCACCGCTGCCAGGGCTGGCCAGGACGGGCCCACGCCAGGCAAGGGGCTGCACTTCAGCCCATCTTGGCACAGGGAGTTCAGCACTTGCTTTCCAGAGGTTTTTCCCTGTAGCTCTGCACACCCTGAAACAAGATATGTGAAGGGCAGCTGGTGCAGGGCCAGGAAGGTAGGGGTGGGTCAGGGGAAGATGGAATCATTTTTATTTCATGTCTGTGATGCTCTCCATGGTTTCCCAACAGTCTCTGTCCCTGACTGCTGGGAAATGCCCAGACATTCTCGTCTTTCCTTCCTCCTGGGATTGTTTCATGGAGCAGAACTGCCCAGTGCCTTTGTCCTGCTGCATTTGGTGTGGTCTTTCCCCAGTGGGAATGCAGACAGTGTTTGATGTTGGAGGATGTGACTGGTGGGGCCAGAGCTCACATCCATGTTTTCCTCCAATGTGTCCCCTCCCAGCGCCAGCCTGGCTCCAGGGTCACTCGGGGACATGCAGCATCCTGCACTAAGCCAAGGGACAGGCAGGTGAGGGTGGGACACTGCTGGCAGGACTTGTTCCAGTGCTGGCTGCTCTGGTGCTGTCACCTGCTGTGACACTTGTGGGTGCAGCTCCAGTGACCAGCCTGTCTGAGGGAAATCAGCACAGCCAACTACAGGAGGGAGGGTTTGACCAGAGGTCTGAATTGGAATGATGAAAATCTCTGTTGGGATCCCAGTGGCCTTGGGCAGGGTTAGAACAGCATGAAGCCTTCTTCCTTGAGCCAGAGCAGCTCAGCCAGCTGATCCTGCTGTCCCCACAGCATCAAACCCCCTGAGACCATCCCAGAGTGTCACATGCCGTGGATGCCTGTCACTGCTTCCTTCCTCCCCACACAGCAGCCCAGAGTCATCATGTTTCACCCGTGGGAAGCTCTGGCAAAGTGCAGGAACCATCCCAGCCCAGCAAGCAATGCTTCCTCTCCAGCTCTGCCCTGGGAATTCCTCTGAGGAGGCTGCTCCCTGCAGCAATAACCTTTTATGGTTTCCAGCCAGAGACGAATTAAGCAACTGCAATACCTAATCTGCTTAATGTTCTCCTAAAGCAAACAGCATTTGTTCTTGAAAGTGTCATTTTGTTATCCCATCTCCAGCTTCAGCTGAGGAAAGGTGACTGCTGCTGTCTGCCAGAGCCTGGGGGGCCAAGATTCCCTGTCCCCTTGCCACCATGCTGGAGCCTGGGTCCTTCCAGACAGATTCAAGGGCAGAGTATGAGCGACTCAAGGTGCTCCAGAGTTTGCCACATTTGCTGGCACATTGGTGACCACTTTGATCATTGATATGGGGATGTTCACAGCCCCCCAGCCCTGCCTCCTTCCTATGTGCGCTCCATGCTCGAACTTCCTCACCCACCATCCCACGACTCGATTCCTGGAGGCATTTTCCCCCATGAGCTCCTCCATCACCCCCTTGCCCATGCACGGTGCCAGCCCAGCCTCTGAAGAGGGAGCCCAGCAGTGCCTGGTGCTCACACATTGCCTAAAATGGTGTCCCCACGGCAGCCACCCGACCCCGGGCTCGCGGCGCCTCTGATTTATCGCGTGTTGAACCAAGTGTCTGAAGCCTCTGAGCAGGATTTAAGTCCTTTGGTGGGTCTGGACCGGGTCTGTTGACTGCAGTCTATGCCTTGGCCAAATCCTGAGCCCTGCATGGCACAGGCAGAGCTCAGGGAATGTTTTCCAGGCCTCTGAGGAGCTGACTCTGTTCCAGGGATCCACTTTAGGGCTGCATGGACCTTGGTGCAAGCCCAGAGTAGCCTTGGTGGGATGGCTGGACACTGCTTGGGAGGGAAAAACTCCTTGTTTTAGTTAAACCTTCAGTCCAGGGCTCTGGCCTCTGTCAGGCCACAGCCCTTGTCAGCTCCTGCTGCCTCCCAGGGCTTTGCTGCTCTCCTTGTGGGCAGTTCACTGCTGAGGGGATGGCGAGAGTGGGGAATCTCCTTTTTCTTCCTTCCTTGGATTTGTAGGAGGGGAAGCACCCTCTGTCCTGGCCTCCCTGGGATGTTCCCCACCTCCTGGTTGCTCCCCATGGGTTCATTCTACCTTAACCATCATTCCAGCCTGTTTGGGGGGCTTCAGTGGTTTCCACTGCCTGGGCAGAGCCTGAGCACTGCCTGAGCTCTCACTGATGAGAGCTTTGGCTGCTGTTTCCTACAAGCTCACGCCAAAATCTGTGCTGATTCAAGGGTGTATTCACTTTAAAATGCTGATTTTAGATTGCAAGCTGAATCCAGGTGCACTGAAGAAAGCAAAAGGTGATGTTTAATAGCTCACTAAATCTCTGCCAGTTGCAGATGCAGCTCAGGGATATCCTGGGCAAGAATTGGTCTATTCATTAAAAATGTCACGTGAAGTAAATTTTACAGCCTTGCTAGAAAGCCTGTTTCAAATTTTCCCTGATCTTGTAGCTAGAAACCCTTTAATTAAAATAGTGCCTTCAGAAGTGTTTTCTTTCTATATTATTTATAGTCCTTCACTTGAAACCATCACACACATTTAAACAGAACAAATGCTCCTTAAAACAGAAAATCTGGCATCTGCAGTGTGCAGCGGGATCCAAGGAACAAACCTCCAAACTCTCCCTCACGTTTGCTGCCTTTTTTTAGTTGGCACCATGCAATTCCTGGCTGAATTGTGTAGCTTTATAATCCACAGCAGGATGCATGGTTTCCAAGATTGCGTTTTTTAACAATGTCTTCCTTATATTAATGTTTTTATGCTTGCTTTTCCTGGAGTGTGATGGGTTTCTAGCAGTTTCCTGCTGGTTTTTCCCATTGGATAGATACGGCTGCTTACAGTCTCTTGCTGTTGTTCTCTGCATCTTCAGAGATCCACCACAGTGCTTCAGCCAACAGCCTGGCTTTTTTCCCTTTGCCTCAGTCTTTTGCCTCAGCTGTGTGTGTCTCGAAGGGACAAAAAGCCTCCATGAGTAATGCAATGGCTCAGGGATTGTGGCTAAGGTTCACAGTGTGTCTCGCTCCACAGGAATGTGCCTCAGTCAGCTGGACCATCTATTGTACCACAAACACATCCAGGCCTTGGTTTGTTTCTCAGTGAGTTATCAGATGGAATATGGACATTTAGGTTCACACTCCTGCCTGGGGAAAATCCAGAACCAGAAGAATTATGTGCTTCTGGTATTGCTCTGCATATTCAGGGTTGTCTGGAGCCACCAATTTGCCTCCCAGTATCCTTTACTACCCACCCACCCAGGGGTCCTTTATTCCCTGTGGATGAAAACAAAACCACCACCAGTATTTTTATTCCTAGATCTCTGATTCAAAGGTCCATAATGTCAATAACAGATATCAAAATGTGCTTAATTCTTTTACTGTGGAAAAAGCCTCTGCAGCATAGGACACCCTATGAGGGTCTGGCTGGGACAGTGCAAGCCTGGTCTGTCCCCTTGCACATGCTGCAGGGATGAAGTTTCTGTAGAGGGATGAGATTTCTGCTGGCAGGAAATCCCTGCACCAGGTTCCTACTGGATCAAGGCTGCTGTGGTCTGGAGATTGCCCGGCATTGCCTGTCTGGGAAGGAGCAGAGGGCACGTGGAGCATTTCAGTGCTGCCTGATGTCACCTGTGGGTGTGCAGCTGGTTTTCCATCCCTAACAGATGTCTGGTCCTGCTGAGACCTTCTCTGTCTTGCAGGATCTGACTGCAAGCCATGCTTACGGGAATTCACTGACCACCACAGCCCTGCCTTGGAATATCCCACCCCCAAAAGCTTCCTCCCATCCCTGATTGCTGAGGATGATTCCTTCTGCACCAGCATGGCTGAAGAGAAGGCAAGTGTCCTCTTTCCTGCTGCTACCACCGTGCAAGGCAGAGGCCAGGGGCAGCAAACTGGGTGGTCAGCACCACATCCAGAGGGGTTTGTGGTGGAGCAGGAATGGGGGAAAGTGGCACTGATCCAGATTATGAAGCAATACAAGGTTATATTGCTGTGAGGGACAGCAGGGGAGGGTGACTATTAGAAAGTCACTTGGAAGTCTGGCTCTGCTTTGCACCCCGATTTCTGCACAGGAGGTGTCCCCTTTGCAGGGTTGGTGTGAGGCTCTCAGAGGATTTGTGCTGCCTTTGCAGGAGGACTCGTCTTCCACAGAGCTGGATGTGCCAGCAGCAGACTTGCACAGCAGCACGGAGGATCTCCTCTCAGACTCTGCTCTCCACGGCACGGAGTATTACAAAGATCTGGGACTCCTGAGCCTGCCGTCTGCCAAAACAGCACCAGACACAGCAACACAGCCAGAACAAGGATCCCAGACTGTGTCTGCCCTTCACTCATTGGAAGAGAGACCCAGGGCTGTGAGCAAACTGTCTGTGGATGTTGCTTTTTCCAATCCCGTTTCCTGCTCGGTACGTTATGGTGAGGCCGACTGTCGTTTTCTGAACAAAGGCCACCTGTGCTCCTGTTCAGCCATGCCAGAGAGTGGTACCAGCACTTCTGAGCATCCTGCAGAGGCAGACAACGAGCTGGACCTGCAGGAGGCCCAGGATTCCTTTCCCACACTGGTGAGATCGATGTCCACGTCCCGGAGGCACAGCTGGGAGAGCCCTGTGTCACCTGTGGACTGCAGGCGCAGGTACGGCGGGACTGTGAGTGATATTTGAGGTACACAATGCGGTGGAGGTGAGAGGCTGAACATCACACTGCTCACAGCTCCAGATGCTGCTGGGTGGTCTCCCTCACCTGTCAGCATCTGCCAGAGCAGCTGGACACCCACTGCTCATGTTGGGTGGGATGTGGAAGAGGAAGGGCCAGGGCAGCAAGAGGACCCTCTTTTCCTGGTGTTGGGGCTGAGAAGAGGATCTCTCTTTTCTGTCTGGAGGGAATCTTGAACAGCATCAGTTGCCCTGATGACCTCCATCCTCTGGCTCAAAGGGAATTTTTCCCATCAAAGAAGGATTAAGAGAGCTCTGTCAAATCCTTTTTCTTCTTGTCTGTGAGTTGGCTTGGTGGGGCCTTTGCCAGCTCTCTGCCCTCTACGTGGCTGCAGAGGAGGTTGTGTTTGTAGGTTGTGCTGAGTCCTGGCTGGGAGCAGAGGCAGGCCTGGCATTCCTGCCATCCTCTGCTCCTGCCACATGAATACCTTGAGCTCCAGGTTCCTCCAGGAATGCTTTCCCTGCTGACAAATGTATTGATCTCCCAGCTGACTGGGATTTAGGTGCAAGCCAGCAAGGACTATTTTTATCTCTCCTCCTTATACGGTACCCTAAAATTATCTCAGCCTGAAATCTTGGCAGTCCTTTATCAAGCTCAGACTTTGGTTCTCAGACCCATTGTTGTGCCATGTGCCATGGATCATTCACAGTTTATGCTGTAACAGGCACATGAGTAACAGTGGCACGGAGTGGCTGTCGGTGTCAGGGACACGTTCTGTCTCCTCGCTGGGTGATGAAGCACGTGTGAGCAGGAGGCCAGGGAAGGGGAATACACCCCACTGTTCCCTGAGCAAACACTTCCTGAAGCCTGCCTGTGGCAGCAGGAATAAAGTGACAGGGATCTGCAGACAGAACCCGTGCAGAGACTAAGATTTTCCACTGAGCTTTATCCATCATTTTGCTTCTGTGTTGTCACTGCAACAGCACCTGGTGTGCAGGACACTGTGAGGCACTGGGGGAGCTGGCCCGCCCCTCATTTCCTAGAAAAAAACTTTTTTCCTTCCTCAAATCTGGGCCCTGGTGGGAGCAGGATTTATGGCATGATGCCACAGTGGTGATGCGATAAACATCATCTGCCACTTCTAAATGACCAGAGGGACTTTCCTGGGTGGCAGCTGACAGGGCAGCAGCTCTGGGGCAGGCAGGACAGGCTGCTGCCAGGGTGGCTGCACAGTCTCAGGGCTTGCTAAGAGATCAGTGTGAGCTATCCAGCACTAAACATCCCGGGTGACCAGGGAGCTGGGTACTCACTGGTGGCAGCCAGAGACGCTGTTTTTAACAGGCTCAGGACTTGGTGTCCAGGCTGACACTTCCTTCCATTTCCTTTCCCTTTGCCTGCTGTGGGGAGCCTCCTTGTCCCAGCTGCATGATGTTGTTAGGACCACCCAGCCAGGGACATCGCAGGGACTGTGCCATGCTGGGCACAGTGTGCCAGGTCTGCTCAGGTCTGCTCTGAGGCTTCTTCCTGCCCTCGATTAGGTTCAGCCTGGATGTCACAGAGCTGGGCAGTGACCCAGAGCAGGATGATGTGGAGAAGAGGAGCCAGTCCTGCCTCCAGCCTCATGTGTCCCTTCAGCTGCCCAAAGGGGAACGGGGAGCCTGGAGCAGCAGCCAGGGTGGCACAGTGATCAAAGTGGAGATAGAGCCGCTGCGCCCAGACCTCGTGGCCAGCCCCAGCCTGCAGGAGGTGGTGAGTGTGGAGGGCTGGGCATGGGGGCAGCAGGGCAAGCTGAGGGTGCAGAAAAGCAGCACACACAGGTGTATCAGCTGCAGGCTGGACTCCTTCAATGCCAGCATGGAACCAGGAGGTCTGCAGGAATCTCAGCAGGGATGGGCTTTTTCAGATAAACTGCCCCATCTTGTGGGATAAAGGCCCTGGGAGCTGCCTGTAGTACAGCCCTCTTTCCCATATATTTAGCTGGAATTTCCCTTCCCTTGTGCCTGTTGCCTCTTGTCCTGTCACTGCAGCTCTAAGAAGAGTATGGCCCTATCTTCTCTCTAATCAGGTAGTTGAAAACAGCAGTGTCACACACCTCCACACACACACCCCTTACACACTGCTTTGCTCTGGGAAATACCTTTAGATTCAATTAATATTAAAAGGACAACTGGATCATGGTGATACATGTCCAGTAAAAGTGAGAAATGCCTAAGAAGATTTCAGGCAAGAGTGTCACTTGCCACAGCCTTCCTGGAGCCAACAAACAGCTGGGCCTAATGGTCTGCTGCATCATAACTCTGACAAAACAAAAGGGAAAGGCTGAGGAGCCAGCTGCGATTGAGGCTCCCTTGGTGCAGAAAGCATGAAAGATTTCTGTTACTTTTTACTTCTCCAGAAATGTGTCAGCAATGGGAAGAGACTGAGGTCCAAGTCTGTCCCATCAGCCTGTGAGACCATTGCCTCCTCTCAGATACCTCACAGTCTCAACACTCCTCTTCCAGCTGTGGAAGGTTGGTATAGACTTTATGCCATTAAATGGCTCTAAGGTGTGATTAAGCTGTAGCCTCTGGAAGTGTGGACAGCCTCTGCTTTCCCTTCCACATGGTCCCAGGAGCTCCTGAAATACAAAGCCAAGCTGGTTCTGAGTCTGGCCCTGACCAGCAGCACAGTCTCAGCTCAGACATGCCCATCCTCAGTGACACATTGCAACATAACCTCCCTGTGCCCAGTGCATTGGTCACTCCCTACTCAAGTCCCACCTGTGAAGACTGCCCCGGAGAAAAATGTGGTGATTTCAGAGCCTGGGAAGTGGAGGGGAGGCTGGCTGTCATGGGGAAGGGCTCTGGGGTGGTACCAGCTCCTCCCCTACTGCAAGCAGGACCCTCAGCAGCAAATATACAGACTGGGAAGGGGAGGAGAAACACAGAAAAGTGATCTGGCCTTCACTTCCCTCACAGAAATGTAGAGCAGAATCTCCTTCCCTAACTGCTCCTGGCATTTCCTCCTCACCAATCAAGGCAGAGTGGGAGCCCAGCACAATTAACAGGATCCAGTTGCATAGATTGCAAGGTGGTGCTCTGCAAAGGCAAACCAGGATCCCTGCTGAGAGCATTTTGTGTTCCAGGTGTTGAACCCCCTGCTCTGGAGATGCTGGAGAAGGACCACGTGTCCCCAGACCATGTGTAGGTATTGTCAGTCCTGACTGGTTTGAGATGAGGGAGATTTTTGAGCGTGTCTGAGCTACTGGGGATGCAACAGCAAAGGAGATCCCACTCTGTGCTGGGCCACAGCTGAGCAGTCAGTCATAAACCAGCACCTGAGGCTTTGTGGGGTGCAGAATGTCTATGCAAGGATATCTTCTAATCCCTTGCTTTTCTTTTAGGCTAATTGTCCAGAAGGTACTTCAGGAGCTGAAACATTACCATGGGTAAGTGTGTTTGGGACAGAGGTGTAGGGGGAGGTCACAGGTCTGCCTAAGACACACCTGAAAAAGGACATTTGGTCCCTTGAGGGGCAAATCCCCAGGGTACCAGAATCACTGATTTATTCCAGTGAAACCAGGGTAGAATTGCAAGGAAAAGGGGCATTTTATGTACCTCCTCAGTAAATCTAAAAATGTTCCTGCCCCATCCAGAAAATAAGCGTTTTAGCTGACCCAGAAGTTCTGCTCTTGTGTTCTTTGCTGTGTCTGATGCCTTTTCCCTGCCCAGGGCGAAGCAGAGAGCTTGTGTGCAAGAAGGCAGCGATTCTTCCTGGCAGAACCTCACTTGGTTTGAGTTCCTGTCTAATGAGTAAGTGAGACTCACTCACAGCGGGTGACACACACTTTGTGTTCTGAGAACAGACTGATTTCGAGTCCTGTCCATCTAAGCTCGACTGCCCTGCTAATCCTGTGTGCAGGACACTGGTATCTGCAGGGGTTCAGCCAGGAGTGTGGCACTGAACAAAACCTGCACATATAGCTTGGAAGTTCAGTTCCTTATTTGCAAGTGTCTCATTAGAAGTGACATGGCTGATGCCAAACCAGATCCTCCAGGAGATGGAAAGCTCACACTTGGGGTCCTAAAGTAATGCTTCAATGAACTTCATCAGTGATCTCCCTAAGCTGGGCTTGGTCAGTGAATTTCCCCTTTTTAAGGTATTTTGGTCTCCTTTCAGAAATGAGGACAGTGGGAAGAGCGATAAAGCAGAGAAAGGCACAAAGGTGATGCGACGTCTGAGTTCCCTGCGGAGCCGAGTCACTGGATCCTGGCAGAAGGATAAGGTGAGAGAGAGATGTTGAATTTGTGGAAGGAATTGTTAAATTCTTCAAGTAGAAAAGGGGATCTGACCCTAGGGAACAGTTAGCTGGATTGCTTTGGGATGGCTGAGGCCTCTATGTTGGCCAGCAGATGCACTGTGACCCCTAAAGCAGTAGTAGTGCGTGGGACTGAGTGATCCCTGAATTCCAACTCTCATTGCTCCAGGACATGTTCTGGGTGCTCTTATGCTGCCCTGGCACTGTTGTGCACAACAAGAAGAGTGCCTTGGCTGGGTGACTGCCTGGATCACTCTTTGTGGCAGGAGGAGCCTGCAGAGGGACAGCCAAGTGTGTCCTGCCCTTCATCACAAATGGACTTAGACTAGAGGGACTGGCCCAAGCCTTGGGAAGGCATTTGGGAAAAGCACTGCCATCCCACTGTACCTGCTGCCCACCAGCTCTCTGCTTGTTTGTACAGTGGGGAAAGGAATGTGTGGGCACTGCAAGGCCTGTGACTGAGCTGTGTTCTTCTCTCCTTCCAGGGTAAGAACAAAGAGCAGCTCAAGGAGAGAGAGAAGGAGAAAGAGACAAAGGAAACAAAAGAGAGGTGTAAAGATATCAATGGGCACCAGCTTGTGCCAGGGGTTTTCTCCAGTTGCACCAGCTGCTCACTGTGTGCCAAACCTCTTGGGAATAAAAGTGGTCTGCAGTGCCTGAGTGAGTATGGCTGTCACTGCCTGGCTCTGCCCCAGCCTGCGCTCTCCACCTGCCCTCCAGCCCAGGCTGTGCTCCTGCCTAAGCCACCCCTGGATTGCTTCACTTCTCTGCCTGCCTCCACTCTACCCCACCACTCTGCTTGGCCTGGCTTGGTTGTTTCTCCAAATAGTCTAAATGATCTCTGAATCTTGCCTGGCAATAGTTTATCCTCTTTGGCCACTTGACCATTTCCTGCCCCTTTCTCCCAAGGAGGGCTCTAGGTCAACTTTTACTAAATTTTTTTTATCATGAAGTTCTGCTTTGCCTGAACAAATATCCCAACTGCCTGAGTGTAGCTGGATCTTCTAGGCTGTTTTTCACAGCCACAGTGATGTCTCAGCTCAGCATCTGCCCTTTGCATGTGCACAGGGATTTCTAGAGCATCCAAAATTTTATTAACTAATAAAAAGTCAAATGTTGCCTCCCAGGACATGCATGGGTGAGACTGCTCCTTTTCAGCTCTAAGTAGTGCCAGCATGGGTGGGCCTCTGTTCTCCCACTGCATCCACTGTGGCATGGCTTTGGCTGACAAACCCTGTCCTTCCTCTTTGAGGCAGGTACTCAGGGCACTGAAGAATGTTTTAATTCCCAAGGGATTGTCTGTGGGCACAGAAAATTTTCTGGAAATGAAAGGATTGCTCTCTTTCTCCACCCTGTACCCTCAAGCAGTGCTTGCTCTCTCAGAGGCTCTTAAGGTCAGTAAAACCCTTCTGGGGCATAAAGGGACTGATTGCCCTCGGACATGTGTGGTGAGAAATATATTTTCCTTTCAGGGCAGCTGGAGGGAAACTGAAAAGGGGCACAGAGCTAGCTATTAGTGAACATTTTTCAGGCATCACAGCAAAAAGTAGGAAGCAGGAAGCTGAATAAGAGCTTTGCGGATATTTAGAGAGAACAGAAATTTAATGGGAGGAGGCAGAGTTGTGCCTTGTCATTCCTGTGTGAGAAATCTCCCAGCCAGAGGCTCTATTTGCAGTCCTGCATGCTGCTTTACAAAAATACCTTAACCTGGGAATATACAGACAGCCCTTGATACCCATGAGCATGGAGCCATGCTCTGTATGGTCTTGCGAATTCTGAGGGCATCTGGTGTGAGTGATTCTCCTCTGGACAGATCTCCTATGGAGATCTGTGACCTGGAGTTGGAGCTAGCTGTTGAAATAGAGTGTGGCTCAGCATGGCTTGTCCATCATCAATACACAGGGACTGTACATGAGTTATGGCAACTTTCACCTTGTTTTCCAGCCCTTCCATAAGGAATCTGTGTTCTGTCTTGTGAACGTTCAGGAGAAAAACTCCGAGGTGGCAGAGGCACTGGTTTGTGTTTGGGACTGTGTGACATTTCCTTTGGCTCTTGGCTGCCCAGGCTGCAGAGCAGCACAGCTTGTTTTGTAATATTCCCTTTGCAGTGGCTTGAACCGAGGCTGAACAATCGGGCAAAGTTCTGAGATGTCTGTTAAAATTAATGGCCTGTCTGTGGTGAGAGATGGGCTGGGACTTGTGGTGTGACAGCTGATGGCCTGAGAGTGCCTATATTTGGATGATGCTGAGCTGAAACCTTTGCAAGCTGCTGCTGAGCTGGTAGCTGATATCAGCAGCTCCCGTTACTGCAGCTCGGAGCAGTGTGTGGGCTCCCGACTAGTCCCTGACAGAGCTCTGGGACAGCGAGCTCCGTGGCCACCGGGAAGCCACAGCAGCAGGCCTACTTTTCCCTACTTTTCAGAAGTGTGAGCAGCTCCATCAGGCTCAGACTCAGCAGCGGCTGCTGCCAGGATGTGAGGGCATTGGCAGCGCCTCTTGTTTCTCCTCGTGGGCTCACATTTGACCATCCCCGCGCCTTGGCCCCCGGCCAGCCCTCGGCCTATCGCTGGTCAGGTGCTGCTGTTGCTGTTGTTGTCTCCGTGGTATTTTTAACTGCAGCACCACCACGTGGTCCAAGGCAAAACGGGTTCGTGGAAAACACAGGAAAAGATGGTGCTTACAGCAAGGGATAAGCTGAAGGGGGAGGAAGGATGGGAGAATGATTGCAAGCCTGAGATCTTTTCACTGTCCAGTAGACACAAAAGCTCTGGTGACTTCCATGGCTGTGATGAGCTGGGGGGGTGAGAGCTCTTCCTGTTAAGAGATACTAACAGTAGGAGGAATTCTGCATTTAAATCAGAACAAAAACCCATTGTTCTGCTAGAAACACGTGTGTGAGCTGTGAAGGAAGTGGGCAGCTCGGATAGCCTGGTACATGGTAACTCATTTCTCTCTCCCACTGATTCCTCCCATCTATCCTCACCCCACACACGCAGAGTCTCCCAGGGAACAAGAAGGCTGTGCTGTGTGTTGAGAGTAGCGATTCAGGAGAGTTTCTGCAGCTCACAGATGTGCAGTTAGAATCCTGGTAGGGATGAAAAACAAAGATGAATGATTGCAGTCACAGGGATCTCAACAACAGTGGCCACCCAAACTCTGCTGTTATGTAAACTATGAGCTGTGAGTCCCGAGGTTTATTGTTCACCTGGAAATGAGAAAGCTCCTCTTGAGCCTTTGCTATCACGGGTGGAGAAGGGTCTGTGCCTAAATTAATCCTCTGTTACAAACACACTTCCAGAGTTTATGCAACAAGAGTTAGACGAGTCCCAGGGAAGCCCTGACAGGAGGAGAGGTCTCCAAGGAGGCTGTGCCATGGAGGAGAGCCAGGGATATGCTGTGGAATACAGATGGAAGGAGGATTGCTTCCCTTGAGCTTGAGCACTGGGGTGGAGGTGGGACTTCTACATCACCAGTTGAGAATCAATCTCTATTACTCATGGGAAAGACAGAGCCCAGGCCCTCACAGGGGTGACAGATTGACCATCCTCTTCCAAGGAAACATAGCTGTGACCGAAGTTTGGCAGGCTTCAGACAAACTCCTCTTCTTTAAGAGAAGGTGCTCAGTTTAATGAATCTTCCTGAACAATACAGGCTGTGCTAGACTGTCCACCTGTCCTAGGCTGACCCTTGCTGGCTGCTTCGGTGCACTGGCTGATCTCTAACTGGTTGCTGTAACAACTGGTGTCCAGGATTTATTTAAGGCGCATTGTGAAAGAGGTTTGGAAAACCATTTCCTTTCTCACAACGAGAAAAGGAGAGGACACTGATTTCTGTAGTTTGTCAGGCAAACATCCTCCACCCATGGCTAAGGAGAGGCCAAAACAGCTTTTGGTTTAGACCTGAAATTTGGGGTGAAATTCACCTTTCACTCAGCACTTGTGCCTGAAGAGTTTTGCTTTTGGATTCCCAATGCAGTACCAATAAGCTAATAGGTGAAGGATAGTTTTGACTTATGGTAAGGAGGAATCACTTGATTTCCTATCCTGAAATTTCTGTTCACAGCCCACACAGAGTCCTGAGAAATCTGAAAAGCAGCAGACAACCTGGAACTCTGCATTTCCGTAGAGAGGCCCAGCTGCCAAAAATCTTCTGTTTTGGGGGAAAAAGGAGGTTTGGCTGCTGTAACATGATGACAGTGATAAATGGACTGGGAGTCCCACTTGGAATAAACTATTACTGACAGGAGTCCAAATAAACAGAGGCAAAACCAGAGCGGCTGTGGGTTAAGGTGGTTCTGAGCCAATGGAGCAGGATCTGAAGCAAATGTGAAAGCGGCTGCAGCGCTGGTTGCAGAGGAAACACTGACTGAGCTGAGTGTCCTGACACAGAGCTGGCTCAGCCAGCTCCAGAGGGCTTAGAAAAGGAAACCAAAGTACATCCTCTTCTCAGTGCTTCTCCTTCTCTGCTTTTCACTTTCTTTTTCTTTCTGCGCAGTAGTATCTTGATCTGGAACTTCTCCAAATGCTGCTCCTTCCATTCCCTGATAAAACCTCAAGATCTTGTACACTTGGGCTGAAAAATGCATAAGGACAGTAATCAATCTGAGACACACTCAGCAAGAAATCTTTTGCTATAACAGAATTACACAGGATTAGACAGCTGGTCCCCTTCTCTTCTTTGCAATCCAAACCTTAGCTCTAAGCTACAGAGTCTTGGAGCTGGCTGCTGTGCCAGATTTTGCACTGATTTTGTGGCGATGCCCTGAGGCTGCACAAGCACAGCACGTTCTCTCCATGACAGCTGCAGTTGGGCAATCTGCAATGCTTTACTTTTATATTACAGCAAAGCACGAAGTTTGAAGTGCCCAAGGATTAATCAGTCACCAAGTGACAGCCAGCTGTTTACTCCCAAACTGCTTTGTGTAATGATCATTTCTCTGTAGTGGTGACAGGCCCCAATAAACAACTGGGACTGCAGTGTACTCAGTCCTGTAGAGAAGCAGCACAAAAGGGAACATTTTGGAAAAGCTTGCAACCATGAGATGAAGATAAAAATAAAATCGATTAAACAGGTGGCAGAGAAACCAGAGATCACATTGGCCCCATGGCAGGATTTCATCACATCTCCAGCCCAAAAAGTGGCAAGTTCTTTCAAAGCAGTATGGGGAAAGCTGCAGGGGGGATTTTGGGAGGAAAGTTTGTTTTGTAATCGTGTATATTGTGTTTTCAAGCTCAACAGGCAAGTAGGATATGTGTGATTTAAAATATTACAAACTTTCAATCTGTATTGTAAATCCTCAGAGTGAAACTGGGAGGGGAGGTTGGGTGGTGAGCTCTTCCCAGTTTTCCTGCCTGCACTGACTATTCCAGCAGCCCCATGCTAGTACATCAAACCTTATTGGTGTCAGGGGAAAGGTGTTTTTTCCAGCAAGCAGTTTGGCTCTATGAGTCAGTGCATGGATCTCCTGCTAGGGAAGATAATTCCCCTTTCCTCTCATCATTTGTCTGTGCAGGGGTCACTGACAAAGGCCTGGGCAGGCACTGGCTGTTGAGAGGCAGATAGGGAAGCCAGCACCTGCCAACCCTCCGGGCACTGCAGCCTTGCCTTGGCAGGGTGTTCATAAACACTCCAGCAGATTGGGATGGCAAATCCCACTGGGCTTTTAATAACAAATTATGTATTTCAAGTCGCAGGCAATGTGCAAAAACATATGAAGTGCCATTCTGATGGTGTCACTGGGGTGTCACATCCCATCCGTTAGGGGCCTCCTTAATCTGGGAGGAACACTGTGCCCTCCCTGAGGAGAAAGTGTGGGCTAATGATGGCCGTGTGCCCTCCCTGATGGGAAAACATGGGTTGAGGGGAGGCATGTGTCTTCCCTCAGAGAAGTCATGGGTTCTGGGCAGCCATGAGGGGAAAGTGCAGGCTGAGGATGCTCATGGCGTCCCTGAGTGGGACATGCAGGCTGGGGGCCCTGTGCCCTTCCTGAGGGGAAGTGCAGGCTATGGGTGCCCATGCCCTGCAGGAGGAAGGAGCAGGCAATGGATGGTTTTGTGCCCTCCCTGAGGATGAAGCACAGGCTGAGGATGGTCATGTCCTCTGTGAGGGAGATGTGTGCTGGGGGCCCTGTGCCTTCCCTGCAGGAGAAAGGAGCAGGCTATGGGTGGCCATGTTCCCTCCCTGAAGGAAAGTGAGGCTTGTGGGTGGCTCTGCTTCCCCTGATGGAAAGCGCGGGGCTGGAAGGACTGCCTGCCCTCCATGAGGGAAAAGGGCAGGTCAAGGGAGACATGTGCCCTCCCTGAGGGGAAAGCAAGAGCTGTGAGAGGCTCTGCCATCCCTGAGGGGCAGGAGCAGCTGGAATGGCTGTCACCTCCATGAGGGAAATGAGGGGGTCAAATGATGGCATGGAGGGCCCCGCTCAACCCTGAGGAAAGCCCTCCCTCATGGAAGGCAGAGGCTGTGGGTAGTCGTACCCTTTCTGAAGGAAATCGCAGGCAGAGGGTGGCCATGTGCCCTCCCTGAGGGAAAGCGTGGGTCAGGGCTGTTTCTGCTCTTCCCGAGGGAAGGAGCAGGCTAAGGGTGGCCGTGTGCCCTCCCTGAGAGGAAAGCATGGGGTCAGGGCTGTTTCTGCTCTTCCCGAGGGAAGGAGCAGGCTAAGGGTGGCCATGTGCTCTCCCTGGGGAGCAGGCACGGGGTGCGGGTGCTCATGGCGTCCCTGAGGGGAAAACACGGATGTCTGTGTGCCCTCCTTGAGAGAAGCCTGTGGGCTAAGGATGCTCATGCCCTCCTTGAGGGGTAAGAGGAGGATATAGATGGCCAGTGCCATCCTTGAGGGAAAAGTTCAGGGTTAAGCATGTCCATGTGCTCTCCCTGAGAGGAAAACACGGGTTGAGGGTGTCTGTGTGCCCTCCCTGAGAGGAAAACACGAATTGAGGGTGTCCGTGTGCCCTCCCTGAGAGGAAAACACGGATGTCTGTGTGCCCTCCTTGAAGGAAGCTTGTGGGCTAAGGATGCTCATGCTCTCCCTGAGGGGTAAGAGCAGGATATGGAGGGCCAGTGCCTTCCTTGAGGGAAAAGTTCAGGGTTGAGGGTGTCCGTGTGCCCTCCCTGAGAGGAAAACACGGGTTGAGGTTGTCTGTGTGCCCTCCCTGAGAGGAAAACACGAATTGAGGGTGTCCGTATGCCCTCCCTGAGAGGAAAACACGGGTTGAGGGTGTCCGTGTGCCCTCCCTGAAAGGAAAACACGGGTTGAGGGTGTCCGTGTGCCCTCCCTGAGAGGAAAGCACGGGTTAATGGTGTCCGTGTGCCCTCCCTGAGAGGAAAACACGGGTTAATGGTGTCTGTGTGCCCTCCCTGAGAGGAAAACACGGGTTAATGGTGTCAGTGTGCCCTCCCTGAGAGGAATGTGCAGGCTGCGGGTGCTCTCCCAGAGGGGAAAGCGCAGGCTAATGGCGTCCGTGTGCGCTCCCTGAGGGGAAGGCACGGTCCCAGGCTGTCCCTGCGCCGTCCCTGAGGGGCCGGGACCCTGCCCGGCCGTGCCGCGGCGCGCACGCGCACCCTCATTCCCATTTTTCCTTCCGGGACACGGGGGCGTTTCCTGTTGCTGTGGCGGCGGCTCCCGGGACCAAGAGGGAACCGGCGGCTCCCCGGGGAGTCCGGTAAGAGACCGGGCTGTCAGCGCGCCCGCCGGCCCCTGGCTCCGCTCCCCCGGCCCCACCGAGCCCCCGAGCACTGGCAGCCCCTCTCCGGGGCCGCGGCGCGGGGACCGCCCGGCCCCGGTCCCTGTGCGGGCAGGGGGGCTCAGACGGCTCCAAGGGGTCCCGGCGTTTGGCCGGGGCAGCGGCTTGATCTTCGCTTTGCCCCAGTCCCGCAGATTTACAGCAGTCTCGACCTGTGCAGCTCAAGGCTTCAGCTGCGGGACGGAACGCAGGTTGAAAGATGCAGTGTTTATAGTAGAAAGCTCTTTCGAGGGCTACGGAAGGAGTGAAAAATGCTGCTGTATGCGGTAGGGAGGCGAGCCGCTGTAGCCTGTGTGAAACTCAGGCTCTTTTTATGCCACAGCTTGAGTCTGAGCATCCTTGTGATCGTTATATCCCTCACCTTGTCCTCTCGGTTATTGTACACATTGTGTGTACTGGTGCTGCAGCGGTGAGAAAAGTCTGGGATTTGCGTGAAGAGTCCTTAAATGCGTTAGGGGAAAAGTGGTGAAAACTTCAGTTTGTCCACAATTGCGAAGACTGACCCATTTTAAATATTCCGCATCTCTGGCTCCTTGGGGAGAGGAGCGGGAGATGGTATCAGCTTAGCTTTTGTGTGCTGAAAGGAAACGCCAGCAGGAGCCAGGAGTGGTGATGGATTTTGGAGGAGGAGCAGGGAAACAGGCAGTGATTCGATCAAACAGCTTTCTGAATGTTTCTGGTGTTATGTTTGGTTTTGCTGCTCTAATAAATAAGCATAATTTCGGAATATTATTTGAAGATTTGGTGTATCACCAAGAGAAAAAAGGGCTGCTTCTTAGTTGCTTTTCACTCCCCTCTTAAGAGAGTTTCATGGCAGGCTTGTTTATTTGGTCCTTTTTGTTTAATTTTATTAAGGTAATAGCTTTTCTTTGGCACTGTAAAATAAAAGAAACCTGTGAAACATGGCTCTCAGACAGGAGCCATCGGACATTGTGTGTTGTAGTTCCACCTACTGTTTACCTATGAAATATTTTAAATACCTTTTATGATTGTCATAGTTGCTGCTTCAGTTCTGTAGCGTAGACTGGGGGATGGGTTCAGTGTGAAACAATTGAATTGAGACTCCTCTTTCTTTTAGGATAACGTGCAGATTTTACTTGGCAACGTTTAAAAACCAGAAGTATCGGTTGTTTATGTGTTTCTGTGCCTAGAGAAAACCCTGTGGCCACCAGAATTTGCACTGCTGGGAATCACAGAACCCCTCTCTCTGCTTCATCCAACTGATATTTTGACAATAAAACCAGATACAGTGAGCAAGTAATTATAGGTTGTTTTGGAGCCAAAGAGGAATGCTCTAACAGGGAGGCTGAAACTTGATAATTTAGTGCTGTTGCTCTCTGGTGTGGACTGTCTCTGTTTCAGAATGTGAAGTATCTCATCTTCCTGTACCCTTCCAGTTTTTGGTTTCTGTCTCTGCGTAATTAGACAAGTGAGAAAACAAGTAAACACCGACCACTGGAGCCACTAGGACAAAGTTAAATCTGCTCTGAGTTCCTCAGGGTACCTGACCTGGATTTACCCAACACAGAAACTTCCTCGTGTTCTACGGAAACTCCTCCTCTTTCCTGAGAAGTTTTATCACAGTCACTCTGCTTTTTCTGGAATGCTGTGGTGGTTTGAGATGTTTCTTGGCCGTCATGTTGTGCATCTCTGTTTATAAACGCAGAGTTTATTATGTTCAGTGTTAATCATTCATATCAGGGTTGTTTCCTTTGTCAGTTCAAGAGGGAGGAGTTCCCTGTGTAGTGTAAGGGTGAGGAAGGAGGGAAGAGATTCTTTTTGATCCCTGAAGCATTGGACAGTTAAAAATAAGAAAAAAAAATATTAAAATTACTAATTTCACAGGAAAGCTATTTTGTTCTTGGCTCTTTTCAGCTGATTGGATTCCATAGATGGTGAATATCCTTGAACTCCTTGTATCATTAGAAGCACTGTTAAAGTCTGTCCCTGTTTGAACTTAGCTGCTTTAAAGTGGTTTGTTTTTAATCTGTCATTTAAAAAATAAACAAAAAAAATTCTTTGAGATAAAGAAAGCCAATAGATGAATTTTAGATTAATCACAGCATTTTTGTCTGTGAGTTGTTGTTTGCAAATGGTCTTTTAAGAGTTACTTTATTGGGCAGTACCGTTCCAGACCAAAGGTCAGGGTCATAGTGCTCATAATGTCTGGTGAGTCATAGATTTGCCCCGGACTCCAATTCTGGAAGACATTTATAGGACATTGGCAGTGTCTGATCCCCTGGAAGGTATTCCAGCTGGGGGAAAAAATGTCTTTGCCTGTCCCTTTCCAGCCAGGTTTGTTGCCCTCTCCTACTGTGAATATGGTGATGCTTTTGGGTGCTGTAATGGCCAATAAAATGCTCCTAGGCTGTAAATTACTTTCTGTGAGCCATTGAGAAAACATCTCATTAATAAGGGAAATGTTTTTTATTATACCAGATTATAAATTCATTACCCTCAGCCATGAACAGGATCTTTTCTGATGTTTATGAGCCTTTTAGTCTTAAATATTTCTTTTCTGGTTGGTCCTTGCTTTAGTCACTCATTAGGTCATCTTTGGCACAGGCCCCTGCAAAATGCTTTGAGTGACAGTCCTGTAGTAAGCAGATCTGGGATAATGGGATGCTCCCAAAATTCTCAAAGCCTCAATTCCAAACCTGCTGATTAAAGCCCAGGAACAAACCTGATGGGTTTGCTGAGTTTCCTGCTGTGTGCTTCAGGTGCTTTGGTACCCTCAGCTGTAGCAGTGGTGCTCCTGTCCCCATCCAGTCAAGGTGACCCAAATCCTTGGGCCCTCTCAGTGTGTTGGCACTTCGGCGTTGGCAGCACTGGCCAGAGCTGCAGCCCTTCTGCACAGTCTGTCTCAAGATGAAATCCTTTGGAGGGGTTGTTTTTCTCTGCCAAATTAATCTTCTTTCTATTCTGGGAGTGATTGAGGGAGGAGAAGGCAAGGAAGAGCCTGGCAGCAGTCCTCTGAGTTTTTATCTCTGCCTTTCTCAGGAAAAGAGAAGATATTCCTGAGACGATATTCTCAGGAATATCTTCTGTGCCTCTCCAGTTTGGGAAGAGCTTGCTCACTGAACTGTCCTTTTTTATTTTTTTTTTTTTTTGACCTTCCCAAATTCTTGATCTGAATAAGACCAAATTCTACTGATGGTAAATGCAAAAATAATTTTTTTGTCAGTTTGAGTTTACTGATGCTGCTTTATTCTGGATGACTGGAAAAGATAGAAATCTGGTATTTCTATACACCTGTTAGAGATCTGTTATTTGTCTACACCTGTAAACAACCCTTCGTGTGTATTTTTGCTCTTACCTCCTTGTGTGCAGGTTCCTGCCCCTTCTTTGCTGTCCCTCATGTCCCTCATTCTTCTCATTGCTGTTTTTTTCACCCCTGCAGTTCTCTGACACCATTTTCAGAGAGGCTTAATAAGAATGCAAAGTAATAATCAGCAACGCAAAGTAATAATAATACATGCAGAAATCTTACATGCATTGAAAGGAAACCACAGCCACTGGTATTCAGAAGCTCCTTCTCCTCCTAAATTAGAGTGGCCTCCCTTCAGCACTGCAGAAATGTTGAATAGAGGAAGCTGGATCATGCTTTAGAAAATGAAGTATGCTCATAAAACAGTCTTCTGGCAGGTTTCAGATTTCTCTTATGTGGACAAAAATAATGCCACTTTATCATTATCATAAATCATTAAATAAATGCATTTCAGATAGTCTCATGGAGAATCAGCTCCTTGGATTGAGCTGTAGTTTCCTGCAGCTTTTCTGTAGCATTTTCCTGTTTTCTAGTATGTTCTCCACTGTTGTGTAAAGAACCTTTCAGCAGTGGAGTCATACACAGCACTATTAGATATGTCAGCTGATTAAGTGAAAAATGCCTACTGAGAGTGCCACAAGCTGTTATCTTTGCCAGAGCAAGGGCATGATTTTAAAATTGAAATATGTTTTTAAGTGAGATCCCTGTTACAGTTACCTTAACAAGGAGCCCAAGCTTTTCAAGTGGAATTGGTCCTACTAATCATTGATAGGAAAAGAATGAATGAATGTAATCACTGAAAATGGGTAAATGTTAGGGAATATAAATATCTAGTTGAAATTTGATGTTTCTAGATGATTATATTACAGAATTCTAGATGAGTTATGTGGATTTCAGGACCGTGAGGGATGGCAGTGGCTGTAGGAGCCTGGGGCATCCATGGGGCTGCCTGTTCTGCCCTGAAGGGAACCCATCTGTGAGCAGCACTTGAAGCCAACCCAGCCTGACGTCATGGAGAATTTTCTCTATTTCCTTTTGTGTGGTGATTTTTGTCCTACAGTTCATTTCTTTGTCTCAGGAGAAAAGGGATTTCCATTGTCAACTACTTGTTTGTTGTTGAGGCATGTCTTTTTACAAGCTCTGCGTTCCCTCGTGGTAGGTGGAGGCCTTATCATTGCTGAAATAATGAATATATTTGTTATTCTCACACAGTTTTAATAAGTGATAATTTTGATACATTTTTCTCCTGCATTTGCAGAGGCACATACATTTGAAATTAGATGTGGTGGTGCCTTTTGGTTTGTGGTGTGGGGTGTGGTAGCAGTAGGAATATCCCAAATAAGAGAAGTTGTGGGAGGTGGTAGTTTTTGTGGAGGTTTTTTTTTTGTGTGTGTGGCAGGCACTTGGGAGCAGAACTCTGCACTTCATTTCCCACACTTGGGGAAGTTGTATAACATGTGAGTATCTTGCAGGTCTGTGCACTCAGTTTTGTTTTTATATCTTTATTAATTTATTTGTGTTTAAAGCCAAGTAGGTATTTTGGTCCTGTTCTCTGGCTTTTGCTGAAATTATGGAAAACACAAGTGAGCATTTCTCTAGGTTAGCCAGGAGCTTAAAGCAGATCCCCAGTCCTGGCGCCAGGCAGGGGTTGTTCTGAAGGGACCTTAAACAGTTTTTCCTCTGTGCTTTAAACATAAACTGGCTTTTCTCTAGCAGATATGGTGTTCATCTTTTCAGTTTTGTTCTATTTCTCTTTTAAAGAGAGAACACCATGTGTCTGGAAAAGGCAAATCTGGAAAAGGCAAATCCTGGTGTCCTTTACTGAGTTGTTGGTGTCCTGCTTTGCTTTTCATGAGGGCTTGTTTTATAGATGGGCAGAAATGCTGCAGGAAATATTTGGCACTATCAGTTTCCTGATAGTGTCTGGAAAAGGCACATCCTGGTGTCCTTTACTGAGTTGTTGGTGTCTGGAAAAGGCAAATCCTGGTGTCCTTTACTGAGTTGTTGGTGTCTGGAAAAGGCACATCCTGGTGTCCTTTATTGAGTTGTTGGTGTCCTGCTTTGCTTTTGATGAGGGCTTGTTTTATAGATGGGCAGAAATGCTGCAGGAAATATTTGGCACTATCAGTTTCCCTTCCTGTTTTCTCAATAAGTGGTTATCAGGAGGAAAAAAAAGCAGATTGGATTTTATTATACTAGTAATAGTTTTATGGCATTTGGGTGAGAGGGCTGCTCTGGTTCCTGTATCTGGGAACAATTCCTTTGTGCAGCTGGAAGGGTGATAGTGCTGTGGTGCTGGTAATGCTCTGATGATTCTGGAGGATGTTTTGATCTTTCATTTACTGTAGTTACTGCAGCTCCCAGCAACAGTGTGTGCAGAGAGGCAGCTATTCCTGTGGAGCCAAAGAATTGCTGCCCCCTTGATTGGAATCAGTTCTGGATGGAGAGACATGGAAATGGGCTTGCAAAGATGAGGAAAGCTGTGCTCCACTCAGTGGAGGTGGGGCAGAAAACTGCTCGTGCATTCCAGAGTGGCTCTTGGTTCTTGCATGTGTGAATTGCACTCAGTGGTGCCGTCTTACTGAAAAAACTCAAGGGTTTGGTATAAAATCAGGAGCAGAACATGCACAGCAAGGATGCTTGCCACAACACCTGAGCTTACTCTGCACCTCTTCCAAAATTAAGATCTTTTGTGTGCCATTATTCCTTTCCCTAGACAGGAAAGAAGAATAATTAAGACTTTTTTTTGTGTGTGTGCATTGCAGATTGTGCAGTGAATGTCCACAAGAACTGCAAGAGTTTGCTGACTGAATGCAGCAGCATCAGACCCAAGGTGGGCTTTAACATTTGTTCTTTTATAATAACAAGGCTTGACATGATAAGTTTAATTTATGTCAGTGGTTTAATTTACATCAGTACAGGATCTTGCCCTACATCTTTGAGGCATTGAGTAGTTACTAACTTGTTATTGTAGTAATTAATGATAGTATGTGGGGGGAAATTAAAGTGAAACATTTTACTGCTATGCTATGAATTTCTTAGCCTGTATCCCAGAACTTTGACTAACCCTAAGAGTGCTCTTTTTGAGGAATATAATTGATTGAATTATATGGTACCTTTAGATGTTGTGCCATGTCAAAACTGATGGAAGAGCATGAGGAGTGGAGGGGAATTTGGTTGTAACAGTTGCATTTTATTTCTAAGCTGGAAAATGCAGAATAAGTGATTTCATTTGGGAACTGTGGTGAACTTGGTCTTGCTATGCTGTTTATTTTTTTATCTCTGTCACCATGGTGCCTGTGATTGCATGTAAGGTCAAGGTTGTTTCACATAGATGTCTATCTGTTGGTTTTTTTTTTTTGTTCTGGTATTGGTTTTGAAAATCATTTCCTCCTCCTTATAACTAATAATACTTGAGGGAGTTTTAGTTTGTTTTAACCTGCAAGTGCTGATGATTTCAGAGACTGATAGCAGATTAGGGAGTACTGTGAGGGGGGAAAAGAGAGAGCAGAGCAGCTCAGACCTGAGCAATTAGAGGTTAGAGGAAGTGTGTTCAGCCATTGGTGATATAGAATGTAACTCTTCTGAGGGCAGAAATGTTCTTGTGGGGGTTTTGATATATCATTTTAAACATCTCAGGGCATTGTGAATTTTCCTTTTAAACCAAAAACTTCACTTGTTCTGATGCTTTCATTTCCACTCTTCACCACCACCCAAAACTTCATGCTTGAATCAGCCCTGACAAACCACTCCTGAAGAGAGCAGAGAGGGAGTGATGGCACAAAATGGGGTGAAGAATTCAGTCAGAAATGGGAACCCCAAAGAGAAGCTCCCCAAAAGCCATTTGTTACAGCCTGTATTATTTATTTAATTTCTTTGCATCTTTGATAATTTGTATCTCAATGGTTTTTAATATCCTAGTGTTGCAAGAAGGATGAAGTTTAGTAAAGATTACCAAAGATGCAATTTGGAATGGACAGTCTGGATTAGTTTAGTCAATATTGCTAGAAACTGAACTACAGCAAAGTAAAGGCTATCAACATGAAGGGATTGCTTTCATCTCATAAATTAATTATCATAGCTTTAATTCAGCTGTAGTTTCAGTTTTGGTTCTATTTCATCCTGATTTATACTTTGTGGGATTTAATACAAAGTGTTAATGTCCCTATGTCATTCGTCTGACACATGAAAAAATCAAAGCTGTTATTGTGTTAAATCTTTTATATTCTCAGTGAACATCTTCACTTACAGTTAATGCTATGGGATAGGAAAAATCTGATTCATTTTGGACTGAAAGTTTGGTCTGGATGTGTAAGAATATTGTATTTTTTCCTATAGCAGAAAGATTTGCAGCACAGACCCTCTGGATCTCCACAAAGTTCGCCCCAGTGCATTTCCCCAGGTTTGTACTAAAGAATGATTTCTGTGCTCAAGGCTTATCTGTTCAATTGCATTTTTTTTCTTTAATATGTTTTAAAGGCTATACACGGTGTGTTATTGAAGTATAGAGAAGGTCTCTTTTAATAAGATGGTTTCATTTTTTTTTCTATTGGGAATGGCTTAGAGGCTCCTAGCAATCTCCTGTGTGTTTTTATCTTTTTATCTTTTTATTTTTCTTTATACCTTCTTGCTGTGTTACCTCAAAATATCATGGTGAAAAGGGATCAATAAGCTCGTTTTTCATTGATTGTCTATTCTCTGGCCTCTGAAAAGACTAGAACTGTGAACTTTGTTTTACATCAGATTTTCATAATTGTCTATTTAAAACTTGCCTGCAGCTAGTGGTTGCTAGAAATCTCTAAGACAAGCTAGCACTAATGGTCTAAACATAAATCTTTGTTGAAACAAAATGAAGAAAAAGGATCTGGGAGGAAAAAAAAAAAGAAGAAAGAGCATCTGTGCAGCATAGGCTTTGAAATCTCTTTTTGCTCCTGGAAAAGACCATCCCAGTCACAGGTGTATTAAATGGGATTTTAATTTTAGGAGATGTGACAAGGTCTGCATTAAGAGATGAGGTGAGTGTCAAACACAGCTGCCTTGGATGTCTGAGCATCACTCTGGGTGTTTTCAGGTACCATTTGCATTGCAAGGTGTCCTCTTCATTAAGTGACTCTTCCCAAGAGGCAGCACAGGGGATAATTGTTATAAGGAGATAAGTGGCTGCCTGCATTACCCAGAATGGGTCTGTGCATTTAGGAGAAAGTGCAGAGACTAAAATAAGCAGCAAGGGTTGATGAAATGGGAGAAGTTGTCTGTAGGGCTGGTGTGTGTGAGGGGAGCAGCGATCGATGTGGGCACAGCAGTGTGCAGACAGTGCTAATTGAACTCAGAAAATGGCTTGTGGGCCGTGCAGCCTCTGCTAGGCAGCCAGTACTCATTTTCCTTAGACAAAAGCAGGAGCTGGAAATTAAAGGAACAGCTAATAGCCTGTGCATTGTATGTTGTTAGCCACAGCATAACCCTGCAGACTGCAGTGCCCGGCAAAAAAACCCAAAGATATTGTCTCAATGTAAAGGAAAAACTAATTTTTAGAGCGGTATAAACTGTGTTGTGTCCCCATCCCTGTCCCCTTGTTTTGCCTCTGGAGATTTTTAGGACTGGCCTATCCTTGTGTAACAGAACTTTATGTTCCTGACTTGAGGAGCACAGAAAGAGAACTTGATGGCCAATAATTTCAATACTTCCCCAAATGGAAACACAGGGACATTGGTTATTAAGCCTTTGTTTAAGAACTCTGGCTGGGCAAATCTTTCAGATATTTAATTAATCTCCTTTTGAGGCTTGGAGAGGGTGGAAAGGACTCAGTTTACCCAGTTTGTTGTAGACTGACAACATACTGTGTGTGTAGCCAGGAGGTTTCAAACCCAAACTGGTTTTGGGAAAAGTATTTCCAGGAGGAAAAGATGTGGTGATATAATTTCTATGAAATGTCATTGATGAGACCTCCCCTGCAGTCTCAAAACAATTCCTCTGTCAATGAAGATTAAATGAGAAAGAAGCAGGTATAGAGCAGGGATATGAAAAAATGTGGAAAAACCTGTTTCATGACAAGAACCACAAATACCTTCATTTAACTGTGCTTCACTGAGGAGGCAGAAGTGGGAGAGAGAATTCTTAGTGAAGGTACACTAAGGAGGGCAGGCTGAAAAAGGGGAACTTTTAGGGATGGGTGGACATGAGTGTTTTTGCTAGAAAAGGGATGCATAAGCCTTATCTGGGAACTGGAGACCCCTTGAGCTGCAGCAGCAGCAGCCCCTGGTCCTGGAGCAACCTCCTGGACAGGGAGGGGAGCTGGGTCTGTCCCTGCAGTGACAGAGCCCTGGGTTCAGGGATCTGTGAGATCCCACTCCCATGTCCTTAAAAGCTCTCTTAAAAAGGGCAGCCACAGACCTTGTCAGGGATCAATTCTAAAGATTGTCTGGCTGAGTCTTCATCTTTGACTCCCCTGAAGTTCCTTTTTTAAAAGGATGTATTTTGTCTCCCGTTCCTTATCATTTATTACAGACATTAGTACTAAATAATTGTATCCATTTTTTATAAGTCTATTACAGGCTCCCACATATTGTGTAATAGTGATTAAAGTTTCAAATATCTTTCCAGTTCACAGTCTGTCTAGATTTAAAAAGCATTAAAAAGCTGCAGTATTAAAATTAAATTTAGCTCAGGTATCTATTATGTGCAGTGTGTGTGCATGCAGATATAAATTGCTGTGAGCAGTAAGCATTGCAAAGAACTTGTGGGTTTTTTTCTGTGATCTCTGATTTTTCTTGTTTGCCATGAAATGTTCTGTGCCCTTATACGGTGGGGTGTGAATAATTGTGTGTAGGTTCTGGTGTTTTACTAAAGGAGAAGATACTTTGCAATTTCCACACTAAATGGGCACAGTAGGGACCAATTTCCTGCACTTCAGACCTGCTGATTTAGCCAATACAGTAAGTTAAGTGGCAGCTTTACATTTCTAGAAGGATCACAGGTAGTATAAAAACAGAGCATCTCTGGGGCCACTTTACTGTGCTAGGTCTGAGGGCAGCCAGTGGTGAGCATGGGGAATACAAATTCAAAAAGCAGCGGCAGAAGCAATGCGATTCCAGCTCACCCCGAGCTGTCTTTTTGTGGTTCCTTTTCAAGAAAATGGAATGAGAATGTTTTTTTGGACAACGAGCTCCTGACATCCAAGATCCTGTCAGTTCTCCGGCCGCATTCCGAGCGAGGGCTGAGAGCAGGCGAGCTGCAGTGCACGCCTCATTTTCTGAGCACCAATTCCATTTTTGCCTCTTTAGCCACTTCTCTGAAGGAGCAGCCCCGAAGTCTCCTCCTGGGAGCGGATGGCACCCCAGCACTGTCCCGGAACCTCGGGATGACTATCGCCCAAAGAGGACATTCCCAGCCTTCACTGAACACTGCTGGAGCTGTTAATAAATTTGGGTGAGTAAAATGCTTCTCTTCTAATCCGCTGGCTTCGGATGTCCCCCACCTCCCCAGTGTGAAAAGAAAAATCAGAATTCACGTCATGTTTTCAAGCTCAAAGAGTTTTATTGAGCTTTTAATTCTGAAAGTTTTTTCCCTGACCAATGCTTTTTTTTTTTTGTCTTTAGTCCCTCTGTCCTGTGTCACAAAAGATATTGTGTAAAATAGTGCAATATTTGAGTGTTTCTGTCTTGGATGTATTTGTCTTGAGAACTGCTGTGAAATTCAGTGATCTCGTCTGAGTTCAGCTATTCTAGGTTGGGCTGGTGCTGGCTGGTGTAGGAGGCAGCAGTGTTTTAAATTGCTGAATACCTTCATTAAAATAGTAGGCAAACTCAAGGCTATCTGCTGTTTTAAGTAGCTATTTACTTTTGATGTGCCCCAGTTATACTCCCTTCCCAGTGAAAGTGCCCTTTGTACTCTGAACTGGCTGTGGCTTGTCACCAGGTGATGTCCTTGTAAACTGTCATACCAGAAGTTACAAGCTTTGCTCATGCTGCTCTAATTAAATTGCAGTATTTCAGCGTTGGAGTTGCTAAATTAATTTAACTGTTTAAAGAGTGCAGTGATATCTTTTATTTATTTATTGTAAGATAATTCCACTTTAGTTTAGGGAAGATGCTTGTTGAAGAAGTTGGATTTTTTTTATTTTATTTTAATTGTTCTGGTCTAATTTCTTTGGCCATTTAGGCTAATTTCAGGAGACATGGATGAAGGGGATTCAGGCTTTGTAAAATTTAAGCAGACTTCAGATGACGTTATCTCGCTTGCACCTTCAACAGCAGACTCCATTTTTCTGGAAGGTATGGAATTTCTGTGCTTTTCAGGATTGTTATGCAACTTCTCCCATGGGTTTGAAAGCAGTATTGAGGTGTTTTTCCCCCTGGTAAACAGGGATATGTTGAGAAACAGTTGAATAATAATTGAAATTGAATGTGCTTTTGGTCTAGATGCATATTCTGTGTCCCTCCGGAGTGAAATAGAAACAGATGCTCATGAGTTTGAGGCAGAGTCTTGGAGTGTTGCAGTGGAACAGCCTTATGCAAAAAGGCAAAGGAAAGACGTTATAAAAAGGCAAGATGTCATTTATGGTAAGAGTATTTGTTATTCTTAAAACTTTTTCTATTTCATAGTGCCACTGTTGTGACACAAAGCAGAAATCATTTTTGTTGGTTCCCATTTTGACTTGTGCTTGAAAACTAAAACTGAGTGAAGGTTTTTGAGTCTGTTACGTGCATTAATGTGTGTAATTCTTTGTGTGAATGCCTTTAAGCATGCCATGGGTTTCAGCAGGGCTCTGTAAGCAGCAAAGCCCAGCTGTACAATTAGGAAACAGCCCAACTGCCACTAGGAGATGTCCTTAAATAAATAGGGTCAGTCACTGCTGGGTTGGGACATTAGCAAGGCAAATTTAAGAGCTTCACATGAGTGATGCAAAGACTGTAGTGAAGAAGATGATTGTGGCTTTCAGAGCCTGCTCTTCTGTCTCCCTGCTCACTGCACAGCATATAAATGACTTTTGATTTTATTTCTGTATTTCACCTTGCCCAGAATTAATGCAGACTGAAATGCACCACGTTAGGACACTGAAAATAATGCTGAAGGTGTACTCCAGAGCCATGAGAGAGGAGCTGCAGTTCTCACATGCAGTCATCAACAAGCTCTTTCCCTGTGTGGATGAGCTGCTGGAGATGCACGGGCAATTCCTGCTGCAGCTGAAGGAGAGACGGAAGGAATCCTTGGAAGAAGGCAGTGACCGAAATTACATAATCCAGAACATTGGAGACCTCTTGGTAAAACAGGTGTGAATTAAATCCTACCAATGATCTTGACACTATAAAGTCTCTAAAAGCTACCTGTGAGGGTGAAGTTATGTGATACAAAGATTGATTTCATCCTGGATTTATGGTTCTCTTCCCAGTTAATGTGGGAGCGTGACTCCCAGGAGTAATTGTAGTCACAAGTAACATGAAATGGTCATTAAATGCTCTTTGGGCATGCACATATATAGCTTGTGGGATATGTGACTTGTTTGGTACTATTTTTCATCTATTCCAAGAGTAAGGTAACATATTGCTAGTGTCCATTCTAGACTTGGCTCTCCTGCAGATAAAGCCAAACTTCTTCATTCTGACCTTTTAAAAGTACAGTCAGGATCCTTTGAACTGATGGCAGCTTTAGCACCATTCTGGCATGGAGTGGGTGCAACAATTTCTGTCATATATCATGACCATTTTTTTTTGCCCTTCATCTTTTACAGTTCACAGACTTTTTAAGTGCAGAGATCCAGAAATCCTTTTTAAAATTCTCATAATTACAACCATAATTTAATATTTGGCTATCTCTTGGTATTCCAAGCTCTCACATGTCACACTGCATAAATGTCTCATTTCTGGTACGGAAGAAATTGAAATACAGGCGAAATGTTTTAGAAACCATGTTAGACCTGAAGTTTATAGTGGAGGTAGGTTTACTCTGAATGATTCATGTCTTTCATTCTTCTATTTCCAATTAGTTTTCAGGTGAAAATGGGGAGAGAATGAAAGAAAAATATGGTGTGTTCTGTTGTGGACACAATGAAGCTGTCAGCCATTACAAAGACCTGCTCCAAAGCAATAAGAAGTTCCAAAACTTAATAAAGGTAAACAGTAACCAGAAGTCTCCTATTCTGACTATGCAAAATATACTTCACTGCTTTGGGCTTTGTTTTGTACTTGAAGATCCCTCAAATGTGAATGAACAGGGTTAGAGGCATATTCTCATTATTTAGTGGGTTGTGAGCTTCTTGTATTTTAGATCTTTTGAGCTACTTGGAGACAAAACCACAATTAGGAAGTGTTACATTTGAGGCAGGCTCTTGAGAGCACCCAGGACTGGGGAATAGAGTATTTGTTCAATTCAGGGCTCTGTCCTGCTGTGTAGCCATCATGATAAATTGGTTTGTTAATAAATTAAATCAATGATAAATGCTGTTGATGAGCTGCTGTAGAAAAAGCAGAGACTCTTAGTCAGGTTTTGCTCACGCCATCACCTTTCCAAAGGCAGAAGATTGGCTCCAGGGTGGTTTGCTGCTCACTCTAACATGCAGTTAATAGGAAGGGTTGAAGACACACAGCCCAAGTGGAAGCTGTAACCTGAATCTCAGGTGGCTTTGCAGAGGCCTAAATATTCTCATTTTCCAGTCACCAGTAAGTGATACTGTGTGAACTTTCCAGCTTAGCTCTGTACTTACAGCTCGTCTTAGCCTTTAAAGTGAGAGCCCTTCACTTCCAAGGAGCTAAATAAGTGACCAGAGTTTTAAAACATGCAGCTTTAATCCTTGTAGAGAAAGATCTTGGTACTGTGTTCTCCTGCTGCCAGGTGTGTGCTGTACCTGCAGTCAGATTAACTGGTGCTTTACAGTCCTCCCTTTCTAAACAGGAATGTGTTTCTGTAGGTCAGGCTATTGGGGAGCATACAGTGGTAAAATAAACACTTAATTCCTTTGTTATTGATTTAATTTGACTGGTAGGTGGTTGGGTCTGGTTTTAAAACCACAGAACTTTTCTATGTATTTAAGGTCTGACCCTGTTATAAATTGTGATCAGTTAGCAACAGGCAGTCAGACAGTTCAGATTTGGAAGTTTCTCTAATTGACTCCACATTTAGTTAACAGTAGTTGAAAACAGTACCTAAGATATTTTCCAGTAATAAAGGCAATTTTTGGAATGTTATCAGGATTAGTAGAAGAGTGCAGCTAATTTCCTGGTGCTGTGTCTAATGTGCAGAAGGGGGGCAGAAGGCATGAGAATGGGGAGGGAGTTAGAAGAGCTCCATGCACAGTGGGTGTGACAAGTTTCTCTTGTTTTCTAGAAAATTGGGAACTGTTCCATTGTGAGGAGGTTGGGTGTTCAGGAGTGCATCCTCCTGGTCACCCAGCGCATCACCAAGTACCCGGTGCTGCTGGAGCGGATCATCCAGAACACAGAAGGTGGGATGGTTCCTGGAGACCTCACAGTTGTCTCTTGGTCCTTTTTCTGCCATGTTTTGTATGTTCTTACCTCAGACAGGCTGTTACCTGCTTGCTCACTTCTCTGTTGGCTGATGATGCCAGATCAGTCTCACCTCAGAGGGTCAAGAGAATCACAGAATGGTTTAGGTTGGAAGGGATCTTGAAATTCATCTCATTCTACCCCCTGCCATGGGCTGAGACACCTGCCACTATCCCAGATTGCTCCAAGCCCCATCCAGCCTGGCCTTGGACGCTTCAGGGGCCCAGGGGCAGTCACAGCTTCTCTGGGCACCCTGTGCCAGGGCCTGCCCACCCTCACAGTGGGGAATTTCTTCCCAATATCCCATCTAACCCTGCCCTTCATCAGCTTAAAGCCAATCCCCCTTGTCCTGTCACTCCAGGCCCTTGTTAAATAGTCTCTCTCCATCTTTCCTGTAGGCTCCCTTCTGGCCACACTTAGATCACTCTGAAATTTCTCTTCTCCAGGCTGAACAATCCCAATTCTCCCAGCCTCTCCTCAGAGGAAAAGAGAAGGATTTAAAGTCTGCAGCCACAAACCCATAGTAGTTAAACCTGTTGGTTCATTAGCTTTTTCAGAGCTTTAGGTTATTACATTTTATTTTTAAATAAATAAATTTTTAATAAAATGAAATAAAATTTTATTATAAAATAAAAATAAAATTTTAAATAATAAAATTTTTAAATCAATTTTTTTCTTAGAAAATACTGTTAGGTGTCCAGTATGGAACCCTTATGCTAAAATACATTTGGATGGCTCATGTCTTGTATTCCAGAGTTGAAAATGTGGCTGACTGCTTCTCTTTTCCCTTAGCTGGAACTAGAGATTACGAAGACCTGACCCAGGCCCTTGGTTTGATTAAGGACACCATCAGCCATGTAGATGCCATGGTAAATGAATGTGAGAAGGGGCAGCGACTCAAGGAGATCATGCACAAAATGGAGCTGAAATCATCTGGGAAATGCAAGAATGGCCTTTTGTTCAGGAAGGATGACATGGGCCAGAGGCGGCTCCTCCTGGATGGGATGCTGTACTGGAAAGCTGCATCAGGGAGGCTCAAAGGTACAGCACCAGCAAGGGCACAAACACAACTGGGAAACAAGATTTATGTTGGGGATTTTTTTTTTAGTAACTGTTTATTACTGATCGATTGGGTATAAAATAAGATGACAATAACCTGCTTGTTTAATAGGATATTGGAAGAAATAGCACTTGTTCTATTCTTGGCTTGTCCAATAAGCATCTCTGTAATGGTGCATGATAAGTTCCTTATGCTGCTTGCTTATTATCTGGCTGGTCTGCTTCCCAATTCAAGAGGGAAGTCTTCAGATGGATGACAAAGCTTTGAGTCATCCTGACTTAGTCTCCTGTGGAAAGGCATTATCTCTGCTTCACACTTTGCAAACCCTGTGTCATGTCAGCTGCATGACACTTAATTCTGCATTTGCCAGAAAATCAAAGCAGTGGCCATCAGGGAATATTTGAGCAGCTTCATTGCTCAAGTGTTCAAGGAGAAGCTTCAGTGGCACAGAAAGTGCAGCCAGGCGTAGGTGGGACCCTAAATGGCTGCAGTTCTAGAAGAATCTGCTGTTTAGAGAGATGTGTTCCCTCTGGAGTGCTGGAGTCCGTGTGTAGGATGTGTGTGTGGGTGTTCTCAAGCTTTAAATGGGCTCTGTTTAAATCAGCTGGTGCTGCATGTGCAGCCTGGCTGGGGCCAGCCCAAGTGGAAGGCAGTAACAGACCCAATATTGCAAATGGTGACATGCTATTCCTTGGCCTGCAGGAAATATAAGTGATTTTTGAGTCTGGACTGGTCTTTCTGCTTTGAAATGTGACTTTCTTTCCTTTTTTTTGTCTCTTTTGTTATTGTAGATATTCTGGCAGTCCTGCTCACTGATGTACTGTTGCTCTTACAAGAAAAGGACCAAAAATACACATTTGCATCTGTGGTAGGTGTTGTTCTCTTTATTTAATACATGCACTTAGAGGATTTATGAAAGTGACAGAAACTACAGAAGAAACACAATTAGGGATGTTAGATACTCATTATAGGAGATTCAGGAAGAAAATTAAGTGAATAAACCAGGCAAGTATTATGGAATCACTTTTGTGAAGCAGTTCTGGTACTTGTTGAATCCTTTCCCCACTCTCCCAGTGCAAACCAGTATTTCCTTGCATTGGCCAGTTGTAGCTGCCACATCTCCCATGGTTTTCACTGTCCTCTTCTTGTGCTGTGACTTTCCCTTTTACTGAACTTTGTTAGGCTGGGATTTTGTACACAATGTCATGGACATTGCACATGCTAGAACTGTGCTTTGGAAAACTTGCAGATAAATCCTGCTTCTGTTCAGTGTGCAGGGAAAGAATCTCAGTTAGGGACATGGTAAGTGTGGTCACAGTACCCTGAGATTTACTAGGGACAGAGAACTTTCCTGAAATTCATGGAATAAGCTCTAAATGCAGATGTTATTACTGCAGCACTCCAGAACATTCAGTGAATTCTCTTGCTTTTCTAGGGCATTTCCACAGGTGTCCTCAGAGAAGTTAATTTGTACATTTTGTCCTGATCTAGTTCACTGATGGCTGTTGTAGAACCTGTAACAGAGAAATTATTTTATGTAATTGTTTTCTTGGATGTATTTTTTTTTCAAGACATTAACATTAGAGCTGAATTCTAATGACAAAAGCTATTTTGGTGACCTCAGGGCTGTACAAACAACTGCTTTTCAATTATCTTTCTCCTAATGCACAGAACAGGGTGCTGTGTGGTGGTTTTTTTTTTTTCCTTCTGGAAACGTGCTCTACACTTAGAGTCTGACCATTTTTTTTGCATCTCTGTATATATACAGTTCATTTGAAATTTAAGATCAGTTCTCCATAAATAAATCAAGTGAGGGAGCAAATGGATCTGCTCAGTGATTCTGTTTTTCCAGTGACCTCTGTTTGTGGCTGCAGTTGCAGTACAGCTGCTCAGAGAGGCTGGCAGAAGCTGCTGTTGCTGGTGTTTGCTTCACACTTCATTTCTCTTACCATGGCTCTAGATTATTCTGTGAAGGTTCAGCAGTCACAAAGAGCTGCTTTATCCTGGGAGGGAACTTTCTAGGCTGCATATGTTGGAGCTCTGCTGTAGGAAGCCTAGACAGGTTTTTAGTAACTAATATCCCTCCTGTAAATATGTTTTCACTGCAAAGGCTGACAGCTAATCCAGTTAATCCTCATTATACAGTACACTACCTGTCACTTGGTGTCGTTTTTATCAGGGCCTGACACCCTCTAACACCTCTGTTTTATTTCTTTTAAAACCTCTAACACTTCTCTCCTTTCAATTCACAATGTGTCATTAAAGTTTTTGTTTTCTTTTTCATATTTTGGGTTTGCCTCCTTTTGAGCAAAATTTTTGGAGCCTGTTCTTGACTCCTGGGACTCAGTGGGAATCTTTAAATTGACACAGGCTCTGATGTTCAATCAGGTATCAAGACCTCTTTTTTCTGACATGCATATTATTCATTCCATGTTTTCATTGATCAAATGACAACATCAGAAGTGTCATGTGAAAAGGTCAGAGTTATTTCGTGATGTTACAGCTCCTGGTGGCTCTGGATAAACAGGAAGGAAACACAATTCCTAAAGAACACATCTAATGTACTGTATTTATTTTACAGGACTCTAAGCCACCAGTTATCTCACTGCAAAAATTGATTGTGAGAGAGGTAGCTAATGAGGAAAAGGCAATGTTCTTAATTAGTGCTTCCTTAAAAGGACCAGAAATGTATGAAATTCACACCAGCTCCAAAGAGGAGAGGAATTCCTGGATGGCACACATCCGCAGGGCTGTGGAGAGGTAAGGGAGGGGGAAAGCAGGAGCCTGATTTCTTACTTGTCTTCTACTCACAGGTGTAAATTTATCTTTAAAATCCTTTTGACTCTTCACAAACTTTCTTTGTAAGACTTCAGTTGCAGTTCTGTTTCTGTTCATTGGGAAGAAACCACTGATAAAGATGAAATAAAAACTACTGAAAGACTTTAACACTCACTGATGTCAAATGCAGCAGGGCTTTGGAAAAGGGAGGAAGATTGGCAACCAGGATAAACCACAACTGAGGCAAAAGCTTCAAGTTGAATCCTGAGATGGTTTTAAATTATCTCACATGCAAATCAAACATAAATCTGTCTTTCCCTTTGGACAGCTGTCCTGATGAGGAAGGAGGTACATTTAATGAACCTGAAGCAGAGAGGAGGCTGGCTGAAGCAAGAGCTGCAAAGTTAAAAGATTTTCAAGGTAATGACTTAGTTACATATTCTACAAGCTGCTTCTCAGCATTATTTGTGATTTATGGCTGTCTAATTCTTTATCAAGATCAAGTTTCTCCTTCATATGTCTTTCAAGGTGGTGTAAGATTCTGTAGAAATAGTGGCTAAGGAAGTCTAATAAGCTTTGTGTGGTCCATAAGTTTTCTCCTTAACTATTAATTATATCTCTGCGTTTGATGCTCTGGCCATAAAATCAAAGATAATCTCCCAAATTGAACACAGTCCTGTGACAGTGACAAGAAAGGCAGGACTGAATTTGTTTCTTCCTTCAGAGCGTTTGAACATGAAAGATGACCTGATTCTGCAAAGTCTCACTGAGAAACAACAGATTTATCTGGAAATGTCTGAGGTGAATGGCTTTGAAGACCATTCCCAAGGATCCCGAGCCAGGCTGCTCCTTCGGGGGGATATCTCAGAGAATCTGCAAGGAGAGGCAATTCTGAAGTCTGCAGTGACTGAAGGTGAATGGAATGTGGGAATGTGTGGGCATTCACTCAGGTGCTGGGGTGGGGATAAGCACCCAGGATCTAAGTACAGGCCCTGAAAATCATCCTGTAATAACATAATGCTTTTATGTAACACGATTGAGGCTTCCTCGTTCTCAGAACCAACCTGCAGGAAAGGTGAAGTGCATTTGTGGATTTAGGTAGAAGACCTGCACAGCTTGGATTGTTTTCTTTTTAAGGATCAACCACTGAAATCTTAGGACAAGTCTGTTCAGAAAGGGTAACAGAGTGCTCTAATAACACACAATCCTGAAATGTAATATTATAGGAGGGTTATCTATTAAAAACAGCCTGTCTAAAGATAGTGTGTTTACAAAGAAAATAAGCCTGAAGATAGTTTCTATTTTAAAAAAGGAAAGAAAAAACAAACACTCAAAACTTGATAATCTTAGCTTGCAATTAAGGAAGAGCTCATGTTCATATGAAGAGCCTGTCATGCAGAGCTACTCACAAAGGAAAATTCATCTGTACTGGAGGACATCTCAGACTGCCTGAACTTACAGTGGACTCATTAGCATGATAATCTGTGTTGCTGCATAGACATGGCTGTTTACATGACATGTTCTCCTCTTCCCCAGCTGAGAATCTCCAGGAGTTTATCTTCACTCACTTTGGCAGTGCATCCTGTCAGCCTGAGGATGGCTCAGGACTCCCCCGGAGAGCAGAGACCTTTGGAGGATATGACAGTAGTCCCTCAATTTCAAGTAAAAGTAAGAAAGGGAACACTCAGAATATTTCTGGTCTTTTTACTGTGATTACTGTACAGAGAATAAGAACAAAGAATTGAGGCTCTCATATAAGGAAGCTTCACCAGGCTCTAAAAAGGAAGATCAGAGCAAATCTCCAGCATGTTTTGCTCCTGATACCAACACTAGAGAGCAGAGTAGGGCTCTCAGTGTTATGCTAAGGGCATAACTGTAACCGTTCTTTATAATTACCACAATTCCATACAGAACTTTAATTTTGTTTAAAAAAAATAAGCCTGGTTTGAAAACCTAGAAAATTTGAATTCAGCTGTCTGCTTTCATTATGTCATGAACACTTTTTTCCACTTTGTATCTGCACAGTCACTAGAGGTTTGCTGAATCCTTAGATAATATAAATTGTTCTTTTGACGCAGATGATTTATCAGTTAATTAATGAAATAAGAGGAAGGACCAGATACTATTTATCTTCATTTTTGCTTCATGCATTAATTGAAAAAATGAATGGCCCTTATTTCACTGGTTGTTCATCTCTGGAGCACATTCTGATGTCTCTGGAAGGCTCCATACAGCTGTCATGTACTTTTTACAAGAGGGGGTCCATCTCCCCTTACCTCCTTCCACACTCACAGTGGTGCTGCAGTGACTGCAATATTCCTGCAGTATTCCATGTCATGAACTTGCAGTTCTGGGAGCTGATTATTTTCATGCAGACATTGTGGTTGCTTCACTTAAAATAGTGTAACGTAATTTGAACTTACCCTCCCTGTTTATCTTAACCCGCTCTTTCTCAAGTTTTTAAACTTTTTTGAGCAGCCCTGTGTGTCAGTGTAGCCTGATCTTCCACTTGGGATCAGCATGGAGAAGCCATGCAGTTGCATTTTGGTTCAAAGTCACCATGTTTTTCTGCTTGTTCTGGCACTCACTGAGTTATCCCAGGCCTTGTGCTGGTGTGAGCTCCTCATACTTCTCTCCTCTTTCAGGTGGCAGGAAGAGCAGTGGTGCTGACCAGAGGCAGTGGGACTGGAGAGGCCCTGCACTGAGTTCAGATGTGCAACTCCATGACCCCTCTTCTGATGCAGAAGAAGGATCTCAAACTGTATGTTGAGCTTATGAGGGATTTAAATGCTTTTCATTGTGTTTCCCATCATGATAGTGGTGCAGAGCAAATCTCACAAAGTTAAAGTTGTCATAGCTGGCAAGGCTGGACTGGAACAGCTTTGTCTGTCAAATTACTTGACTCTAATAAGGATGTTTTGTGGGCAACTTGGTAGCTCAGCACTTGAGAGGCAACATAATTCAGTTTTCCATTTGCTCGTTTGTTGCTGTCCCATTAACACAGCTTTAATCACCACACTGCTGTTTCAGCTTGGCTTATGAATTCAGTATTTTTGCTGTATGTCCTTCAGTGCATGGAAGCAATCCCAGCCCTTTCTGGCAGCACTGCCAGTGCCCAGCAAGTGTCCCTAGCACAAATGTTGGTTTTGTTTCCCTTACAGAGTGATGGGACGAGGCTGGATGACAGCAGTGGTGTTCAGCCCACCGTAGAGTCTCAGGTATGTTATTTCTGCTGTGTAGAAATCCAATGGCAAATAGCCATAGTCTAATAATAGCATGTAAAATCAAACCAAACCACCTCCAAAACTCAGTGTTTGTAATGTCTGTGGAACCCAGCACATTAACAGCTCATTGGCCAAACTTGCCTCTGAATCCCTATGAGGTCTGTACCTGTGCAGTGATTCAGTGCTGGGGCAGGGGAGGAAGTGATGGTTAAAGAGTTCAGGTGAAGAGAAGATGATGAAGATGTCTCTGTGGAATCCCAGGGAGATTTGCTGGGCACTGATTCGCATCTGCACAAGGATAATAAACTGAAATTCCCTGTGCCTGCATATTGGCTTTTGCTATGCTAGAGTACTCTGGTGGCCATGCTTCCACTGTGTGTCTTTTTGTATAGATACCATGGATTTTTACTGCTAAAATTTTTTTAAAAGTCTAAAGCCTCAAAACAGAGTTCTGCTCAAGTGCCTAATGTTTTTTCCTCCTCTTCAGCTTGTCCATAGGATACAGACGCTGTTGCAGTTGCTCTTCAGTCTTCAGGTAAACCACTATTTACTATCCAAGAGATTTGTTAGGCACTAAATGTAATAAAATTTATGCAGGTGTGGAGAGGAGCTACCTTGAAAATATCCCCTAAAGCTGCAATGAAGTGCAGAGTTTAGACCTTAGACTCAAGGAAACTGTGCCTGGTATTTAGGAGGAAGTGTTAGAGCTGTTGTCTTAAGTAATTATTTCCTTTTTCCTGCTCACTTAATTCTTTTCCTGCTTTGAGCTCTATCTACTCTATATGCTCATTGTTCATACCAGTGTGTATGAATTAGTTGTTTTAATGTTACCTTGCCTTGTATGTTGCCTTGATGTTACAATTGCCTTGTTATCAGCAATACTTTGACTGGTTTGATTCAGAGTAACAATTCTAGATGCAAGAAATATCCAGTTTGACACACATAAACATAATTAATTTGCTTGGCCATCTTCAATATCGTGTCAATCACCATGGGTTGTATGAGCTGGAATTAAGATATGCTCTGGGAGAAAAAGACTCTCTAACCTAACCTGCTAGATGCTGTTGTCTCCTACTTAGCTGTGCGTGTTTTTTGAACCTGAAGCTCACTTTACCCCCTGCAGGCTGTGATATCTCAGCAGGACAGCTACATCGAGGTGCAGCGAGCCACCATGGCAGACCGGGAGAAGCAGTACCGGCTGCAGTCCACCCGGGGCAATCTGCTGCTGGAGCAGGAGAAGCAGAGGAACTTTGAAAAGCAGAGGGAAGAACTGATGAATGTCCAGAAGCTCCAGAGCCAGCTGAAGCTGGAGCAGCAGCGCCTGGAGCGGGAGAAGAGCCGGCAGCAGAGGGAATTTGAGCTCAAGGAAGCGCAGCTGCAGGAGCGCGCCGAGGAGATGCGGCAGCTGCGGGAGAGGCTGAGCCAGGACAGGGAAGAGCTGGAGAGGCAGAGGGAGGCCTACCAGCATGACCTGGAGAGGCTGAGGGAAGCCCAGAGAGCTGTGGAGAAGGAGAGGGAGCGCCTGGATCAGCAAAAGAAGCTGAAGAAGCAGAACACAGTGTCGGGCACCTTCTCCCCAGAAATGGGCCAGGTGAGGGGTTGATTTTCTCAGTTTTATTCCTGTTAACCTGCTTGCTTCTGGATGAAGGTTGCACTTGCTGCAGCCCCAGCCTCTTCTTGCCTTTTGCTGGGCTACTCAAACCATCACCTGAAGTAGCTGGTGATGGCTACTCTCAGAGAGACCAGTGTCTGTGAAGTTCCACCCAGATGTCTGGCAATGAGAATATATTTTAAAAAGATAGAAATAAAGAATAAGTTATTTTCAGTTGTGGCTAACCAAGTAGTTTTCAAATTCAGAAACTGTCCGATTGCAGAAGCTGTGCTACATCAACAGCATTTTGTACAGTTGATTTCTAAAAATATTTCTTGTGCTTTAAACAGAAATTTGGAGGTCTGATTAAATTGGTTAATTGAAACTTCCTGAAAGTCCTGCTTTCTCTCTGCTCTGTCATCACCCCGTACAGTCTGCTCTTTCCTAGGTGCAACTGTTAAGCAGTTTGGAGCTACTGATATTCTTTTCAGTGTCCAAGGACTTAAACCTTGCTCTTCTTTCTGTTCCCCAGGAGCCTTTAGGCTTTGTCCACCCTATTCTGCTTTGCACTAGGAAAGGCTTCGTACTCTTGGGGCTGGGGATGGTCTCTCCTTGTGCAGGTCTGTTCTTTCCTAGGAGCAGTCTTAACCAGTTTGTAGCTGCTGATGCTCTTTTCAGTATCCAAGGACTTAAACCTTGCTTTTCTTTCAGTTCCCCACCAACCTTTAGGCTTTGTCTACCCTGTTCTGCTCTGCACTTAGGAAGTGCTTTGTGCCCTTGGGGCTGGGGATGGTGTCGCGCTGGAGAGGCTGAAAATCCCCGTTTGCCTCAGAATGCCTTTTTTCCTCTTGCAGAGCCAGATGATCAGTCATTCCATCAGCTTCAATGGAGAAGGGATGGAATCATCTGCAGCTGGCTCCAAATCCTCAGTGAGAGTGAGCTCTGTGGCCGGGCTGGAGTTCCTGGAGCGGCCAGAGCTGGCGCGCAGGGACAGCACCACCCTGGAGAACCGGCCCTCCCTGAAGAACGAAGTGCCAATCCATCTCCTGAGTGCAACCAACCAGATCCAGAAACCAGCTGCAGTCCAGCAGCAGATCCCCACCAAGCTGGCCACATTCACAAAAGGAAGCAAGGAGAAAGGTGGCAAGAACAAAGCATCTCATAGGACAGACAGTTCGGGTATGTGTGGTTTTGAATCCATTTAAATGTTTCCAATCTCCACCAGGATCACAGGGAGACAGAACCCTGCAGTTAAACCTCTGTTTGAAACCCAGAAATTAATATGCTACAAATTATTAGTGTGTTTGCTGCAGTTAAAATCTCTTAACCCCCTAAAATCCTGTTAGGAGTTCCATGTCTATACTATTTAAATTGGAAATACAACCCAAAGGAATAATGCTGAAAACAGAGTTGTGTATTCCAGCTTCCAACACAACAGAATGGTGGTGAGAGGTTCTAAACCTGGATACAAAATCTTCTTGTCTAACTGTAGTGTTAAAGAAAAAGAGCAAAACCAAAAAAACACAAAAAAATACAGGAAGCTGTTGTGCACGAGTGAAATGTTTTGAGGCTGGCTTAGCCTTTTCTTGCAGTTTGTCCAGAGTTGTAGTGACATTGAATGCAGTGCTTTTCTTAGCACCAGTCAGTCATTAAATACAGATCTCCAGGCCAAAATTCAGATGCTGTGTGTGTTGTAGAGTTGAAAGGGGCTAATTTTGTTACAAATAGAAGCAAGTAAAAATACAGTCACCCAGTCGTGGTGTAATTTCTGCTTCTAACTGCTGAGTACTGGAGTAGTGATCTTTGCCAATGACAGACACACAAAAAACCCTTTTATCTCTACCACTTAAAGTAGCCCCACTGCCAAAGTAGCTTAGGGGGAATGGCCTGTAATTTTAAGTTACAAAATTATCTTTTTAGCATTGGGCTGGATTCAGACTTGGCAAGCTTATCCATCACTCTGCGCTGCCACAGAGGACTCAGGGCCAAACCTGACAGAGAGAGAGATCAGGGAGAGTGGTTTTGGCACATTGCAGAAACATCTGTCTCTGTCGTGCATAAAGTTGAGTGCTTTTGCAAACTTGCTTATGGTTTTGCACATAAATGAAGCCTGTATCCTCTTACCCTGCATATCAAATGCTGGTAATATAAAGTTCTAATGCCACATCTCCCCAGTTTATTTCTAATAGCTCTTGCATAATGGTCTCTGCAGTGGAAATGGACTTAATGGTGTTTTTCTGTAATTTATATGAAAGGTATAAACCACTAATATATTGATCTCTATTCTCTTGTGAGCATTACTGGGCTTCATGCTTGTTATGCCCATGTGTTGATCTTAGAATAAAATGGTACAAAACTTTCTGTACCAGAGGCAAAATGCTGTGTATTGAATTTGGGTTTTGTGACATGTAAGGAATGTGTACTGAAAGAGAGAAGTTCTTTAGATCCAGAACAGCTATTTCATGAACTGCTTTCATTGTTGAAACTAAGAAACTGGGAGGCTGTAACACCAGAATCAGTGGGCTGTGCTGCTGAGCAGCTGTGAGACAGATGGAGAGCAGAGACAAAAGTTCATCACAGCTCTGCGTGTTAGAAGTAGCACAAGTGGCCATTTGCTATTTGAATTCTACAGACAAAGATTTTTTTCTCTCTCTCTGCTGTGCTTAGTGATACTGGGCTTTAAATCTGAGATTGTCAGGGTCTGCCAGTAACTGAACTAGAGGTCTCAAGGAAAAGTATTCATAGTTTAAACAGCTGAAGAGAAAATTTCAGTAGGACCAGCTCTTTGTTGTTTTGCAGCCTACTTGGGTGTGTAAAGGTGTCAGTACAGTGGCCCCAGCATGAAGCAGTGACATTTGTGAAGTGCTGCTCACCTCAAATACTAATTTATGAAATATTTTCTTCAGCCTCTGTTGATCAGAAGCAGCTGCTTCCCCCCAGGCTTGCAGGACGAGAGGAGGCTGTCCTGAGAGGCAGGAGGTCAGCGAGTCCATCCCTCCCAAGCAGCCAGACCTCTGCATTCCAGCCAGGTATGCCTTGGCCAACTTGCCTGTCCATGGAAGTGCCTCAGACTCTCTCTGCAGTGTCATGAATGTGTCTTCTTCCATTTTTTTTCCCTCTAGAACTGTATGGCCCTACAGATGCTCAGCCAGAAGCACTTTCATCTGCCTCAGCGACCCTCTTCAAGCCCAATAACGTTCAGGTTCAGCCCCTGGTGCCCTCTCAGCCCAATCTGTTGAATGTGCAAGATGATACCAGCAAAGAAGATGTCATTTTCTTCTAATTGTTTGCATTTGAAGATGAATCACCTGACACACTGTTTCAAGAACTCAGGCCCCAGTGTGCACGGTGATGGAGACCCCACATGGATGTCTTCTGATCCCTGCCCAGTTACTACAAGCAAGGACCAGACCAGGATTACTGTCCTGCTTTGAGGGCACAGTAGTAACAATTTGCTTTTAAATTCTCCAGTGTGTTGACACATGGCATGGCTATATCAATTCAGAGCATGTTAAAATTCTGACATTTATTGTAATGTGCTCTTTTTGGAGAATGTAACTGTTCATGGGCACCATCTTGTAAATTGTTATCGGTGATGTTGAACCACCCAGATTTTTATGTAAAAAGTTTTAGTAGTAGGCCCCAAAATGGCTGCAAATTTTTAAATCTGTTTTCCCAGGTCCAGGTCAGTAATGGGTTATGTGTTGGTAACCAGGTGACAGCAAGCCAGTCCCCTCCCTGCCAGGTGTGCCAGGCACTGTGAACCAGTGGTGCAAGCCCTGTGGCCAGGTACAGTGGAAGAGAAGGTAAGGTGAGCTTCTGACAGCATCTTCAAGGGGCAGGAGCTCCACCTGTTTGTGGAGGAGAAGGGTTGGACGTGTGAGAATTCACAGTGATGATGAAGAGTTGGACTGAATGCACATTTCATTGGCCACCAGCGTCACTGGGACCCTGTCTCCCTGTTGGGGATGCAGAACAGGGTCCCAGGCAAACTCCTGAGTTGGTTCAGAATGAACTTAGAGACTTGGATTTTGTTCTTTGCTGAAGACATGTCTAAGAAGTGTTCAAATGCAGTAATTTATTGTCTTGTTTAATCCTGTTTTCTGCATCCTTTGTTTGTCTGTTAATTTGTTGGGACTTTACTCCCAGTAGCAGAAGATATCAAAGCTGCTGTTGCTGCAGAGACTTCTCTGCAGCATCGTGTTAGGAATGAAGGGAATAAGAGCTGTTTGGTTTTAGAATTAAAAATAATTATAATAAAAAATACTCTTAGCTAAATCTCTGTTTAGCTGCTTTCAGCTAAAGCAGCTTTGATACCTCTTGTGAAATGGGTCAGTTCTTGATCATGGAATGGTGGTGACATTAAGTGTTCTGCTCAAAAAGGCATTATTTCCCTTTGTAGTAATTTGCACAGTCATTTTGTGTTGTGTTTTTCACTCTGTGTCCCGGATTCTTTTCCCACCCTCACCCAAGGATGTGTGTTCTGGTGTGTGTTGAGTGTGACTGGTCAGATAATGATGCACAGGAGAGATTGTTTAGGAGTATAGTTACAGAATTAAAGGAATCAGGATCTCAAAGCTTAAAATCCTGGATTAATATCTTTCAGGACATGATTGATAATAGCTGGTTTTTATACCTTTAACTGATTTAAAGTGATTTTAGCAGCAGTGGATGGAAGGTCTGGTCAGTTCTCCATGCAGTCTCATGGCATTGGATCCAGTGGTGTTTGCCAGTCTCCTCTGAGCTGTCCATGTGATTAGGCCCTGTGTGATGTTAATGATGTCTTTAAGGCCATAACTTCTCTTTGCTTGAGAGTTTTCAAATTATTTCAGTAGTTACAGTGCAAGAAGCTTTATCAATTTTCAGCAGAAAACAGCAGCAGTTTATATTTTCAAGTGGTGATAATTTGGGTTATTGCCTTAGACAAGAAATTGAAGAAAGGGGAAAGATAAGCTACAAAATACTGAATAGGTCTTAGGGACAAGCACTCCTGCTGGAACAGTTCTTGGATTTAAGGGTCTTTGCTGAGTGGTGCTGGTACAAACCTGAGGCAGTGGCACTGAGTTCAGTGAGAGGAAACTCCAGACTGAATGGCTCATTACAGGATTGGGGATGCTCCCCCAGCCCCCAAGTGAAATTGGACACACTTGGCTTTAATACCAAAGGACTGCTTGGTAAATCAGCAGCATTGCAGAACCTGGAGTGATTGTCAGCAGGAAACAGAGTGGGACTGCTCCACTGGTGGTTTGGTGGTTTTGGGATACCATAGGTTTGATGATTAGAACAGAGTTCCACTCCATATTCAGTTTTTGCATTCCAAACAGCTAGTTTGGAATGGAGGGGAATTCTTAAATCAGTGTAACTCCTGATCCATGCAGCAGTGTGGGATCCAGCAGCTCTGTAGGACTGGCACTGATTTTTCCACTGGGTGATGTGCCGACTCTGGGCCCCTGCAATTTCCCCTGGAAGCACACAGGGAAGCAGCAGGAATGCACAGGATGTTCTCTCCTTCATGCTGTGGTTTGGGCCACTCCTAGTGAAAACTCAATGCCCCCACTGCCTTAAATTGCCAGGTTTTTAGGAGTTTTAGCCCAAAGCTAAGTTGCATCAGTGGAGGAAGTCATCTCAGCCAAAAAGGGATGTCAGTTTGGGTGCTTGGAAGCAAATTTTGGAAACATTTATTTAGGTTTATTTTGTGCCTGTCCAAAAGTATGGGAGGGAGTGTTGGAAGGGCTGGAGCAGCTCATTGGCTGCTTTCTTCTTCTGTGCAATGAACAAATTTGAATATAAAACAGTGACATGTACAAAATAAAGTCTGCAGTGAGGTCCTATTTATTTTAATGCTTTATCTTTAATATTAACTTTTTGAATACTTCTTGTCAGCATTGCTTGAAGTAAGTTTTGGCTGTTAACAAATGGACCCAGGCCTGTGACAGGCCAGGCTTTTGGCTCAAACTCCAAAAGCTCCTTGGAATATGGGACTTCAGTCTGTGGCTGAGAAATGACCTTAGAAGTCATTCTCTGTCCTCAGTGCACATGTCTGGCTGCAGCTCCTTTGTGAAACCTGTTTGCACCTGAGATGGTGGCTTCTGTCACTTGGGTCAGCCTGGAGAAGGTTTTGGAATCAGCAGGTGCTGTGATACCTCTTTGCTGCCAGAGTGTGGGCAGGGATCCATGGAAGGCTGAGGGAAGCAAGTGAATTATTTTCTTTTAATGAATATGACTTTCTTTAAATGAATCATGGGTCTCTTCACTTGTGCAAAGCTGAATCTGTGAAATTGTTAACAAATCACTCCAGTTGAGTGAACTAGTTTTGGACTCTTCACTCAAATCTTCTTCCTAGAAGAAAAAGAACTCTTCTAGGTGAATTAGTTTGCAAAGTACTGCTGTGTCCTGGGCTCAGTAACCTGCTATAGATTCTGAGGTACATCCTTCCTATTGGACTTTTTGATCACTTCAGCTAAAACTTTCCTTTTAAGTGATTTCTGAGGATTAGACAGTTCAAAATTCTGTGCCTCCCAGGTGCCTTTTGGCTTCTTTCTGAGCTGGGGTGTGGAGGAAATGCCAGCACGAGCTTTGAACTGCCGCCCTGTTTGCTTGGTGTCCCAGCCTTAAAATTATCAGCATGTTTGTCCTTCAATATTGTGATGTTGCAATGTAGAGGCTGTTTCTATGGTTCTGATTTCAATTTGAACTCTGGTGTTAAGGAGGCTTCCTCTTCCTCTTCCCATCTGGAGCGTGGAGGTTCCATGCTCCGGGCTGAGGATGCCTCCATGGCCCCTAGTGCTGAGCACAGCTGCCCTGTGTGTGTTGTGGATGCTTCCCTGGTTTTTAACTGTGCTGTCTGTGGATTGTAGCTGTGGCATGTCCCACGAGTTGAGATCACTGCTCATCCCCCAGCGTGAGGCAGAAGAATTGGTGTTCCTAGAGACGCTTGCTCATCCAGGTACTCGCCTTCCTGCACAGCTAGGAGTCATTCTAAATAATTTGCAGGCAGTTTTGTCTTTCTGAGTAGTGGTCAGATGATTCTGCATACATGGAGCTTGGTGTTTGTCATTTGCATTTACAATGAGAGTCAAAACTTAAACTAGGAAAGGGTTAAAAATACTTCTTTCATTTTACTTCTAACTCTGCGGAATGGGAGCTGAGGCTCCCCGGTGCTGCTCAGTGGAGTCCCTGTGTGTTGTGCCCCCCATGCAAGGGAGTTTGGAGATTTTGTTGTCTTCCCCAGCAGTTCTCACATTTACCAGGAAACAGATCTGCATGCCAGGTTACACAAGTGCTGTAGGCAAAGCAAAGCCTTTCCCCTGCTCTCTCTTCGAGACCAGACCCAACATCTTCGTAACCACTGGCGACTTCGTCATCCTCCATCATCTTCAAACAGCATGTGTGAGCTCTGGTTCATAACATTTGTGCCATGTTTATAAATCAGTTTTTTATATTTTTGTACTGAAAGAAATTGGAGCACTTTAGAAAAGTTGATTTCAAATTCCATTTCTGTCCGTAGCCGGAAGGAGATCTCTCATGGTGTAGATCCTGTTGGCATAACTGCGTGCATCTCACTCAGAGCTGTGAACTCTCTTGACACTCTGTAGTCTTAGGTCTGGTTTCTAGGCCCACCTTGCACTGTAAAGATTTAATAAATAATCATGGTCCATGGTTAAATTGACCATTTTGTTGGGGAAGAGTTTGGTTTTGTTTTTTCGTTAGGGTGTAAACATTGTAAATATTTCCTTTACTGTTGATACTGCAGTAGCAACATCTTTGTAGTCTTTATTTTATTTGTAAAGTTGATGGTTAAATGTTAATATTCTGTTGAATTGTGCACTCTCGATTAATTGTAAACATGATCTTAGCACACCAAATGATGATTTTTACAATGATTGCAATGTTTCTCCACTGAAGGATTTCAGAGCTGCAATAGGACTGAAACCAACTTCTAGCAATAAAAAAAAAGAACATTTAAAAACTGTCTGCCTTTATATCTATATAATTATTTATTGTTTTCTGTTTGAATGAAGATCAAAGCAGCTGCCACTTCTCACATGCTTCTCATTTTCTACCCGGACAGAAATAATGTGCCACACGAACAAAACTGTGACATTTTCCAAAGGAGAGGACAGAGCACAGGAGGTATTCAGTGCAGAATACAAATAGCTGCAGCCCTTGGCAGCGAGGTGAACACCTGAGGGAAAGATCAGCTGCTCCCAAACATCTGAACTCTGCTGGTGAGAGAGAGAGCTTGGTTAAGTTGCTTACATTAGCATGGAGGTGCTTTGCATGGTGCCAGCCTGAGACATGCCTGGCTCTGTCCCAGGCAGTATCGGTTCCCACTTGGAACAAGGAGAACAAAAATAGAAACTTTCTCCCTAGTGCTCGTGCCAGTTTGGCAGCCCTTGCTGCCAGCACCATCCCATGGCCTCTGCCTGGGGCTGCTCTTCCCAGCGCTGCAGCAGGCTGAGCTTCCTGCTGAAATCCCCACTGCTGGCACCGCTGGCAAGCAAATCCAAGAGCTGGAACCTCCAGTCGTTTCTAGAGAGCAGAACAGATGTAAAACCAGGGAGACAGTGGGAGAGCTGGGCCTTGGATTGGTGCTCTCAAGGAGGAGGGAAGGATTTGCCATTGGAATCCTGCTGCAGCCAGGGCTGAGGAAAACCCTGAGCCAGGGGGTTTGGTCTGCCTGTCACTGCCTTTGGGGCTTATCAAAGCAGCTTTGGGGGTCCCTGGGCCTTTGTGTGCAGCAGTCAGTAAAACAAGCCAGCATTTGTCAGCCTCTGAAGTGCATGTGACATCTGGGTTGTGACGCAAACTGGAACTTCACTGGAAAAACAAAATGTTTTTCTACTTTTCCACATACATAAATAATCAAAGACTTCTAGACAGATCAGTGTTTAAAATTTGGTCTTTATGGGAGCTAGCAGGGTGTCATGTGAGAGAATGACGTCTCAAAGTGAGTGTGTGTAGAAGCTTTTGCTTGTGCTCTTTTTAGGAAAATATTTCTTCCATCTGTGGAGCTCCTGGGGGTGAGCCACAGTGCCCACTGGAGATCAGTCACTGCCTCTGAGCTTCCAGACCTCGTGTCTGTCACCACAGCAAGGCCAGCCACTCCATGTCCATTTCTAAATATTTTTTGGCAGCAAGAAGTGGAATCAAAGTGGTTTTGTGGGGGACAGCAGGGAGGGAGAGTTTAGGAGAGAAGCTAAGAGGAGCTGCACTGTGCTCTTGTGCAGCTGTTATCATGTCAGACTTGTGGGAATTGTTTCCAGGAAGGCAAGAGGAGCCTGGATCAGGGAGATCCAGGGTTAACATGGCCAGGAGGCATCCCTGCAGCACAGATTCCCACTGGGAACTGCCCAGCTGCAGCAGCCCAGAGCTCAGCAGAGGCAAGTTTAAATCCTGGGCAGAATTTGCATGTGTTAGAAGTTTGGTGCTGCTGCAGCCATCCATGTTCAAAGGTGTGTAGGTGTTGCTGTGTTCAGTTTTTGCCACAACAGCAGGGCAGACATTCCTTGGGGATTGCAAACACCTTGCCTGGCAGTGGCACCGGTGAGGCTGTCACTCCTGGGTGAGACACGAGGGTGTGATTTCAGGCAGGGTGTGATTTCAGGCAGGGTGTGACTTCAGGACACGCTGGCGGTGCCTTCAGAGCTGCTAACACACCGACATCCCCGCGGCCCCGCCCTGCCTTGTCTCCCTCCCCGATCTGCAGCTAATTAACCCGAAACCCAAACCACATTCTTGCTGTGCATGAATCACGCCGGGGCCATCGGCAATGACCAGCTTTATGCTAAACCTCCCTCTTTCATGTGGGTGAGACAAGGCTGATGGTTCCCATACGTGCATCTGGGATTCATCTGGGAGCCAGATGCTCGAGGACAAACATGCACAGAGGATGTTGGCTCCACAGTGTGCTCCAGCAGTGGGAATGTGCTGCTTGCTGCCTTTCCCTTTGCTCTGTGACTCAAATCCGGTTTCATTTCTCATCCCAGCGATGGGGGCAGCCCAAGGCTCAGCAGATGGGGGATGTGGGGCCTGTCCTGCATTGTTTGCTGCTGCTGTGCCCGTGGGATCTGGCAGGGGATAAAAGCCAAACCCTCCTGGAGCTGGCAGTGCTGGGGGTCAGGGTCACAGGGTGCCCAGCTCTGGCACTGTCACAGGCACTCAGGCTCAGGCAGGGCAGCATCACCTTGTTCTGGGGTTCCTTGACTTTGCAAAAGGGTCTGGAGTGACAGGAACAGGGAATGGCTTTAAGCTGAAGAAGGGCAGGGTTGGATGGGATCTTGGGCAGGAATTGTTCCCTGGCAGGGTGGGCAGGCCCTGGCACAGGGTGCCCAGAGCGGCTGGGGCTGCCCCTGGATCCCTGGCAGTGCCCAAGGCCAGGCTGGACAGGGCTGGGAGCAGCCTGGGACAGTGGGAGGTGTCCCTGCCATGGCAGGGGTGGCACTGGGTGGGCTTTAAGGTCCCTTCCAACCCAAAGCATTCCATGATTCCCTGTGCACAGGACCATGAAAACTCCTTGCTGGCAGCACAGTGGGGATGTGCCTCTCCCGTGTCAGAGCAGCAGGTGATCTCATTTCTGTGTGGAGCAGTGTCTGGCTAGACCTGAAGCCATCCCAGATGACTACACATGGAATGCAGATCTGCCAGGGAGTTTCAGGTGTGCAATGTCCCTTTTCCCTTCTGGAACATTGGAAATCATGAACAAAACCACACTGTGTGTAATTAAAACTTTGTTTTTCTTGGGCTGCCATGAATTATCATTGCAACAGTTCCTTGCTCGATGGAACTGTTACAAAGAACTTGTAACAGTTCCTTGCTGGTGAGGTGGGTGTGCTGCAGAACATTTCCATGATCCATATTCCACCTTAACCAGGAAGGGGAATTTCTCAGCCACTGCTGTGCTTGGAAGGGAGACAGGCCACAGTGCTGTCTTGGTGCTCTGGCAGCAGGAGCTGCTGAGCAGGAGGCACCTACCAACCCAAGCAGCAGCCCCCTTAAAATCAACCCTGTCTGTCTGTCTGTCTGTCTTGTGGCCAGGAGGGAGGTGGGTCAGTCTGATGCCAAACTTCTCTGGCTGTGGTGGCTTCTAAGCTTTGTGTGAAAAGAGGAACATCCCATGGGACAGTGATGTCCCACTTGGATTGTTTTGCCTTTGAGCCTCATGATGCCCATGTGGCATCACATGTTCCAGGTGTGACTTTGGGCTGGGGTCTAACTCCAGCAGCTGGAGGTGCAGACACAAAGTGGGGGATCTGAGCTATGACCTGAGCTATGATCTGAGCTAGGAGAGGTCTAGGTTTGAGGTATGCTGATATTCTAAATGATTTCTATTAATGGGGGATGAATTCTATTAATGGGGATTCTATTAGAGGGGGATCTGAGTGGGAATATAGTGGGACTTCTATGAGTGGGAATTCTGTTAGTGGGGGATCTGAGCTATGATCTGAGCTAGGAGAGGTCTAGGTTTGAGATATGCTGATATTCTAAATGAATTCTGTTAATTCAGGAGGATTTCTACCCAGCAACCAAATTCACCTCTAAACCAAATTCACCTCCAGCTCAGCTGGTCTGAACCTTCTGGCCCTGGCACTGAAGCAGATCCAGCATGGAAATGTCAAACTGGGAGAACTGGTCCGTTGGGACAGCTCAGGCACGCACCAGTGAAGCTCCCTGATTTCCCCAGGGTACTCCTGGAGCTGGGAGCTGGTTCCTGCCAGGAGGAGGTGGAGCTGGAGGGACAGGACGGGGCTCTCTGCCAGGTGAGGGAGGATGAACCCAAGCAGAGCAGCCCGGGCTGGCTTTGTTGGAGCTGCCCAGGTGTGCTCGGAGCGCCGGTTCTCCCTGACAGGGGGTTGGATTGAAAGGAGAAAACAGCAGCAGCAGAGCTGGGGCTCACTCCCCCAGCTGAGAACACCCGAGCCTGGCTCAGGTAAGGCCCAGGCAGGCAGATCTGTGCTGCTGGAGGCTGCTCCAGCCCCGAGCAGGGGGAGGATGTGGCGGGCAGCCAGCGTTTATTGCTTGGCAGCATCAACAAAACAAAACAGCTGCTGCTGAAACGGCCATGAATGAAACCTCCACTCCTCTGGCTCTGTCCAGCCCTCAGGAGTAGCTGGAGATGTAACAAAGGTGAGGCAGCTCCTGGCTGGATAACAGAGCTGGAGACACTTCCCGACAGCTGCTGGTCCCAGCAGAGTCCTGTGCTGTGATTTTCCCCTCTTTCAAGGCACAGCCAGGCTGGGAGCTGCTGGATGGTTGGATTCCGTGATCTAAACAGCCTTTTCTCATCAAAATGAGTCTGTGTCCCTGCTGCTGCCTGTGGGCTCCTCTCCCTGCAGCCTGACGAGCTCCCATTGGGCTCAGCCAGCCATGGAGAGGAGGCACAACAAGGGTGCATGAAAAAAGGTCCAGGCTGGAGGCTGAAAATGGCAAAAGAATCAGAAAAGGGGTTGGAAATGAAGCTGATGCATCTGCTCCAGCCCCCAGCAGCAGGGCAGCTCCCTTCCTTCCCATCCTGCCAGCTCTTGCCTGTGCAAGCAGCTCGGAAGAGTTGTGACATTGATTTATTTAATTCTGAAATAATGGATCACACCCAAACCATGCTTCTGTGGTGAGACAGTTGGTTGTACCTTTGGTGCCTGCTTCCTCTGACCATGCTGGTTCCTGTCTCACCTCCTCCCCTTAACAGAGCTTTTCTTTCCCAGGCACTGCCTCACCTGGAGCAGGGCCTGGAGCACACAGCCCTTTGGGACAGCACCTTCTCCCATTTTTTTGGATAGTGAGGAAACCCCACTCTATGTGCAGAGTGTGTATGTATCTTCCTGTGCAGAGTGACCAGGAAAGAGCAGAGAATACCTTAATCTTTGAAGTTTTGAAGAGATTTGTGTCTCCTTCAAAGCTAAAAGGCAGTGTGAGATCTGAGCTTTCCTCAGTCCCAAGTTACAAAGACACAGGAAGATCTGAGCCCCTCATTTGGACTGCAGCAGGGAATGCTCCTCACTGTTCTACTAAATATGGTCTCAAGTGTGGGCTGGGAAAACCTGCACCTTAAGCACACAGAACAGGCAAGGGACACGGTGGATTTTATTCAGATTTATTGAAGCAGCTCCAGGCTGAGTAACAAACACACAAAACTGCTGTATAAAAAAGAAATAAATGCGCAGAACCAGCCCTTGGGCAAAGTACTGTCACATGCTCTGACATTCCAGGCTACTGCTTGGGTGCTGTGAATCCCAGCAGTGCAGTCCTGCAGCTGGTCAGGAGTGTCCTTTCTCCTTTCCAGTATCACTGAAACCAAAATAATCCCTCTGGTTCCTGCTCTGAGATCACACAAGTTAGGAGAACACTTGGAAACCTTTTTGCTGTCTCACGGGACAGCACAAGCTGCCAGCCCAAGGAGGTTCCTCTGTGCCTGTCCCCTCCCTGGCCTGCCGTGGATTTGCAGAAGCAATTCAAAGCCCAAACTGAGTTGCCTTGAGCCCTGCTGGTGCTGATGGCACCCAGCTCACAGAGTTGCCAGGTGGGAGGAGGTGCTCCTGCGTCCCGTGTGTTCCATCTGGGTCCTCAGTCAAGGGAGGCACTTGGCAAAATCAGGTGAGAAGCCTGTGGTGCAGAGCAGAGTATTGTGAGACCAGGGCACAGCAACCCCAACCCCTCTCCTCAGGCCTCAAATCCCAGAGAAATCCCAGCAATGCCTGCTGATTCCCCTCTACAGCCAGGAATTTTCTAAAGGTATCACTGGGTATTTTATTACAGTAAATAATTTTATTTAGACAGCACGACTCCTGCAAGGAGAAAAGGAAAACCCTGCAGGGTCTGTGATTCACTGGCATAGTTTCTGCCAAAAGCCTTTAGAAAGATTTAATTCCAGTTGCAAATGTTGAAAGTCAATCTCTGTGTAGCAGAAAAGCAATGGCATGAAAGGGACACCAGGGAATAATTAGAAGCAGAGAAACCCTGTGTTTATACATAGACAAGGCTTGTCTTATAAATGCAATTACCCACCATTCTGGGACTAAATCCCAGCTATAATCTTGTTCTGGCACCAGCTCACAGCCCTGGCGTCCCACAAGACATTTGGGTGCCACTGGCAGATTAAGTGTGGCACCAGGAGGAGGAGGCTGAGCTAAAAGCAGCAGCTGGAGCTGGTGGCACCACGGGGTCTGTCCCAGCTCCTGCAGACAGCCTGCCTGCACAAACATCAGCTCCTCCAGCCTCCTGACCCAGGCACGACACCCAATCCCTGCACACAGCATTCCCCAAAATCTTTGCACGGGCCAAGATGCCAGGTTAAGAGTCTTGTTATTTATACTGATCCTTCTCCCTGCAGTGTTTCAGCACCTAGAGAGACCTTCTCTGTCCTGCAGGCCTTTTAGATCCCACCATCTCCTGCAGGGCTTTCAGGTCCCACCATCTCCTGCAGGCCTTTTAGATCCCACCATCTCCTGCAGGCCTTTCAGATCCCACCATCTCCTGCAGGGCTTTCAGATCCCACCATCTCCTGCAGGCCTTTTAGATCCCACACTATCAGCCTGGAAGTTTAGGAACCGATACTCACACAGGGCTCTTCTTTAGGACAACTCCAGTCCAGAGCCACGTGCACCTTCCCCTCAAATTTTAACCTGGTGCAGAGGAGCTCTTGACCCACAACTATTTACCTTCCAGGTCTCAGGCTGACAGGTACTTCCAGGTGCTGACGAAGGCGGTGGGGATGAGCGAGTAGGGCACGGTGGTGACGCTGCTCCATGTGTCGGACGAGGGGTCGTAGCAGTCCAGGGTTTTGCAGCGCTGAGCCCCGCAGTAGCCGCCCACCACGTAGAGCCTGTTCCCCGAGGTGACAGCGCGGCAGCTGATGCACTTGGCAGTGACATCCCCGAACTTGGACCACTGGAAGGTGTCGCTGTGGAAGCGGTAAGCGGAGCTGGCGGAGAACTCCGTGTCGCCGCCGATGACGATGACGTGGCTGCCCACCACAGCGGCGGCTGTGTAGCGCCAGGGCTGGGGGCAGCTGGCGGGCACCGTCCAGCGGTTCTGGCAGGGGTCGAAGCACTGCACCTTGGGCAGCTTGTTCTGGTTGGCGCTGGTGCCCCCAAAAACAAACAGCTTCATCTTGGCTCCCACCACGGCGGCGTTGCTGACGCCTTCCCGGAGAGGAGCCACCAGCGACCACTTGTCCAGCTGAGGGTCATAGTGCTCCACCTGCTTGAGGGACACGGAGGGAGAGGCCGGGAAGGCCCCGCTCATGGCCGTGTGTCCCCCCACCACGTAGAGGCAGTGGTCCAGCTCGGCAGAACCGTGGCCAAACCGCGCCACCAGCATGGGAGCAGCTTTGGCCCACTCGTCGTGGAGGGTGTCGTACACCCAGACGTCCCTGGACGCGCCGTTCTCGGAGCCCTTGCCGCCGGTGATGTAAACCTTGCAGCCGATGGCGCAGGCGCTGCACTCCTTGCGGGGGCTGGGGATGTCAGCACGAGGGATGATCTCGCTGCTTTTATGGTCCAGCATGTAAATCTTGTCGCACATGAAGGTCTGGCCCCCGAGCAGCAGCAGGGCCTGGCTGACCTTGCGGGGCCGGGCGCAGCACCCCGTCACCAGCCCGTCGTTCTGCAGGATCTTCATTTTGCAGCGCACGGCGTCAGCCACGATCTCCTCCCCCAGCTTGTGGCTGGTCACCAGCTTCTCACAGGCCACCTGCTTCCTCAGGTAGGACTCGGGCAGCAGGGCCAGGCGGACGGAGCGCAGCAGCTCGGGCAGAACTTCGTGGCGTCGGGGCAAATCATAGCGGATCCAGCCTATAACGGCTTCGTAGACCAGCGTCTCATCCTCCACCTCCAGCTCCTCACTCTCCACCAGCTCCAGCAGCTTGTCTTTGGGCAGCCGGAGGAAATCTTCAGTCTTGCAGAGCGAGGTGAAGTTGGCCAAGGCCATCCTCCAGGACAGCTCCAGCAGCCGCTCGCAGCAGTGGGCATCGGACAGCAGCAGCATGTTCAGGCAATTCCCAGGGTAGAGATTCTTCTCCAGAAAGTCGGCCGAAGCATCCCGGATATCCTGGAACTGCAGCATGTCCCCGGCCTCCAGCAGGGACTCGGCATTCTCCTCATTGATCAGCACCCGGGCTGAGTAAGCGTAGTCCAGCAGCAGCTCCAGCACCTCGGGATGCAGCGAGTCGTGGAAGTTGACCTCGGCGTCTCTGCTCTCCTTCAGGCCCCCGCTGAACATGGCGTTGAAGTAGCGGCTGCAGGCGGCCAGGACGGCGCGGTGACACGGGAAGCTCTGGTTCCCCGCCCGCAGCACCACGTCGGTGAAGAGGTTCTGCTGGCGGAGCAGGTTCAGCTGGGTGAGGAGGCTGTCGGCGTGGCCCGGTCTGTGGAAGAGGTGGATGTTCATGGAGCCGGAGCTCGAGCGGGATTTCCGGTTCTCGTGGCTGCTGACGGACATCGTGCTGAGGCTGCTCTGCGGGGCAAAACCGGCGAGTCAGCACGGGCAGCGCGGGCCCGGGCCCGGCACGGCAGCGCCGAGAGGAGCGCGGTACCGGCCGCTAACGGGAGCGCGGTGGGGCTGTCCCGAAACGGGGCACCGGGAGCACCGGTCAGCTGCCGAGCACCGACCGAAACGGGGCACCGGGAGCTGCCGGACCAAACCCCCGTGCGGGCCTCGCGTAGTACCGGGGAGGGGGAGATGTGCGCTCCCGGTGATGCCCGTGCCCAGCCCGCCCCGCGGTCCCGCACCCAGCTCAGAGGTCCCGCATCCGGAGCCGCGGGTCTCACCCGGCTCCGCTGTCCCGCGCCTGACTCAGTTATTCTGCACCCGGCCCCGCGGTTCCTCACCTGGTCCAGTTGTCCCGCGCAGTCTCCCCTATCCCTTACCCGGTTCCGTACTCGGTCCCGCACGGTCCCTGCTATCCCGTACCCGCTGCCGTACTGTCCCCGCTGTCCCATACCCTATGCCGTACCCGGTTCTGCACGGTCCCCGCTATCCCGTACCCGATCCCGTATCCGGTCCCCGCTATCCCATACCCGGTTCCGTACCCAGTCCCCGGTATCCCGCACCCGGTTCCGTACCCGGTCCCCACTATTCTGTAGCCGGTTCTGTGCCCGGTCCCCGCTATCCCGCACCCGGTTCCGTACCCGGTCCCCGCTATCCCGTACCCGGTTCCGTGCCCGGTCCCCGCTATCCCGTACCCGGTATCCCATACCCGGTTCCGTGCCCGGTCCCGCCCGCTCCCGCTCCGCTCCGGCTCTGCCGCCGCCTCTCCGCCGCCGCCGCGTGGCCGCCCTCCTCTGGCCCCGCCCCCGCCCGCCCGCAGCCAATCAGCGGCCGCGGCGCGCGGCACTCTCCCTTTGTGAATGGGAGGCGGGGCCAGCCGCGCGCATGCGCAGCGGGGTGATTCCCGCCCTGCCCGCGGGCAGCGTGGCCGTGTCCCCTCCCCACGTGTGCCGCTGTCCCCCGGTGTCACCCGCTGTTCCCCGGTGTCACCCGGTCCCAGCATCGCGGCACGGCCCGGACATCGCGGCACGGGGGCCGGGCCGGCGCCTCTGAGGCTCCCGGGCTTTGCGGGCCGAGCCACCCCGCCATAAAGGGCCATAAACGGGGCAGCCGCACCGGGACCGGCAGCGCCCTTTGGATCCCGGCTGCTGACAAAGGCAGCTCGCGGCCGGACCGGCCGGGCCTGCTCAGCAAATGTTCTCCTGCATGGAGCATGTGGAAAACGCCAATCAGTTGTTTTTAAAATTGTTAAAGTTTAATAGTAATAAAATGGTTATAAAAATAGTAATGCAATTAGAGTAATAATCATTTGGACAATTTGAATTAGGACAATATGAGACAAAGAGTTATGGACGTCCGGGTACCTTTTCTGGGCAGCATGAGCCCGAAAAAGGACACAGTTAACAGAGGATTAACCCTTAAAAACAATAACCTGTTGCATATTCATACACTTCATACGTGATGCATAAATTCCATTCAAACACAGGATTCTGTCTGGTCATCATCAACTTCTTCCTCTGAATCCTGACAGCGCCTTCGAGGCAGGAAGAAGTTCATTTCTTCTGATAAGAGGGCAATAAATTCTCTTTCTCTGAAAGATTCAGGTGTCCTGTGGCTGCTATCTCGCTGCAAGTCCTTTCTTTAAAAAAAGTATCCTACATAGCATCGTTTCTATTTTAACATTTTGTTATAACCCAAAACTATATTTACCACACTACTTAAGAGAATTAACACAGCATTACTTTCTAACACAACACATATAATATTCATTTGAATATTTGTGAAAAGCCAATCATAAAATATGCATTTTTCACAGAGCACCCTCAGAGCTGTGGAGCCTGGCCCATCATCGGCACCACCAGCAGGGCAGGCTGCTTTCCTGGCCAAGGGAAGGAACTGTCACCCTCTCTCAGAGGCCACATCAGAAAAGAGAAGAAAACCACCAAGTTTTGGGAGGATCGGGTCTGCCTTGCACAAGTTGTTGTGCTAAAAATGAGTGAGTGCTGCCCTGGAGAGGCAGCAGCAGCCACCACAGGTGTTTAAACACTGTGTGTCAACAGGGATCAAAACCACCTCAAGAAAAAAAATACAAATTCCAGAAATTCTGAATCACCCAATTTTGATTTATCTCTGCATGTTCCAGCTGCAAATTAAGGTCATTTGTTGAGGAATTGATGAAGCAAATGCACTTAGAGCGGTTTACAGTGTCTTTTCTCTACATTAAAATTAATGCATGATCAAGATGTTTATTAATTTGGCATCAGAGGTTATGCAAGGTTTCTTGTTTTGTTTTCTTAAAATTGGCAGAGCTACAACTGTCCTGTATAGCATTAGTGTTAATAGTATATGAATACTTAATAGTATTGTCCTGTGCTGAGCAGTCCAGTGAGTCCTGGAGGAATGATTCAATGGGGTTAAGAACACCAAAGAAATCTGATTTATTATTAAAACCCACCAAACTGCAGCGGGAACCACCACAGTGGGTGACAGGATCAGGCAACAGCCAGAGGCCTTGGGTGCTCCCCCTGTTCAGGCACAGCACTGAGAAAAGGAGAGAATAAACAAGAATAAACAAACTCCAGGTAAGCCCCGAGTTGTACCAAATCCTGCCAGTCTGGCAGCAAATCCCCAGCACAGCCACATCCTCAGGGACACTGCAGGGTGAAGGTCCAGATAAACACCAAGGGCAAAGGATAAAGGGTATCCAGGGCTCCCTGTGCTCTTTGAACACAGGCAGGACACAGCTCCCCGTGTCCAGGCCAAAACCAGCCCCACACAGCAAGGTCACAGCTCCTGGAAGTGCAGCATGTGCTCTGCTGGGGGCAGCGACATGCAGAATAAGCAGAACTCTTTTCAAAGGATGCATTTCCATGGCAGTGAGGCAGGGCTGGGAATTACTGCAGCAGCAGTGTGAAAAATGCATGTATTTTATGATTGGCTTTTTGCAAATATTCAAATGAATATTTTATGTTTTGTGGTAGAAAGTGATGCTGTATTAATTCTCTTAAGTAGTGTGGTAAATATAGTTTTGGGTTATAACAAAATGTTAAAATAGAAACGATGCTATGGAGGAGACTTTTTTTAAAGAAAGGACTTGCACTGAGATAGCAGCCACAGGACACCTGAATCTTTCAGAGAAAGAGAATTTATTGCTCCATTATCAGAAGAAATGAACTTCTTCCCACCTCGAAGGCACTGTCAGGATTCAGAGGAAGAAGCTGATGATGACCAGACAGAATCCTCTGTTTGAATGGAATTTATGCATCATGTATGAGGTGTATGAATATGCAACAGGTTATTGTTTTTAAGGGTTAATCCTTTGTTAACTGTGTCCTTTTTCGGGCTCTTGCTGCCCAGAAAAGGTACCCAGACTGTCCATAACTCTTTGTATTTATTGTCTCATATTGTCCTAATTCAAATTGTCCAAATGATTATTACTCTAATTATATTACTATTTTTTATAACCATTTCATTTCTATTAAACTTTTACAATTTTAAAAACAAGTGATTGGCGTTTTTCACAAGGAGGAAGGCTGGTGACACACGTGGAGCTGCAGCTCACACAGCACTAATGCTCTGGAGCTTTCCAGAAGCAAAGAGAAAGAACTTCTCCCTGTTATCAGGAGGAATGATCACTCAAGGCCACCTTTGAAGCATTTGTGTCGTTTATTATTGGCAACGCCCAGAACTGTAACTGCAAACCCCAGCTCGGTTTGATTGCTCCTTTGAAAGGTGATTTATTAAAAAGAAAAAAAAAAAAAAAGCAGGAAATTTATTAAAAAAGGTCTGTTGGAGGCTGCTGGAACCTGGTGGAAGAGCTCCACCCGGTGGCATTGCACAAAGGCACAGCTGGAGCCTCAGCTCTGCGGGAATCTCCGCTCCCAACATTTCTCCTCAAACGGGCAGGGCAGGTTAGGAAGGTCCACGCTGCTTCCAGCGGCAATTCCTGCCCCTCTCACCTCTGAGGAAACACAAGGGTCACAAACAGCACCTCTGCTGAGCCCAAACCCCAATACCTGGAGAATTCCCAGCACAGGGGTCCTATCCTGGCTCAGGTGCAGCCCCAAGCCCAGAGTGGGAGCTCCCAGGATTCAGCCCTTACCAGTTCTCTGTGACAGAACCACTCTGCTCCTTCAAGTGGCAAACAACACTGGCAGGTTGCATTTATCTTTTGGGACAGATGGAAGCAACTCTTTCCCCCTCAGTTTTACCCGCTGTTGATTTTCAGAGGATTCACCTGAATTATTTCTCTGATGAAGAGTGATAAGAATTATCAGCTGCAAACAATCCCTTCTGCAACAGGCATCTGGATTCCAATCCCAATTATGGGATATCTGGAAGGACAATCATCAACCCAGGAAAGTTAAAATACACCCTGCCTCACTAAAGGCACTTTTACCATGTGAAAACTGAGCTTGTGAAGCTCAGTTCTGGCTTAAGCAGCTTCAGAATTTGCTCCTCTTGATGCCTGGTAGATTCCAATCAGGGAGGAGATGGTGCCCAGGAGTCCTACCAGCCATGGAGGGAACCTTCCTGCCCAGAGGAACCCTGGAGGCAGCCAGTGGATTGCATTGCAGAGATCTGCTGTGTCCATGAGGATGCTCAGAACTTCAGCCTTCACCTGGGCTCTCAGCTTCTGCTGCCTCTGAGGTGAAGTGCTGCAGGAAGAAAAGGTGGTGTTAGTGACAGTCTGTCAGATTAAACCCATTTCTACCCAGAGATGGGGCAACTGAGAGGTGTTTCAAGAATTTTTATTCCATTTTCAGTCTCATGTGAAGGGTGAGACAATACAGGTGTTATAATTCACACCATCACAATCAGAAGTCAACTATTTCCTAATTACAATACATTATAAACATTTCTTAGCCTATCAGCTTTAGCCACACCATGCTGTAAATGCCTTAAAGCCAATAATCCAAAATTACCCTTCATGGCTCCTACTACAATGCATCTTTCACAGTTCTCTTTCTCCAAAGTATCTAATCTTATTTAAAAAACCATCCTTTGAAACCTTCTAGTTTCATTTGTCTCTCAGCAATGTCTGTGCTATTCCATGGCATTTCTAAGTCAGCATTTCTTATCTCAAGGTTTGCACACAGATGCACACTGTGTGAGCCTTCTGTCCAACTTTGAGAATTCCCTACAAATCCATTTCCCACATTAGTCCAGCATGTCCTCAGAGCTGTGATGGCTACAGATGAGAACTGACAGGTGTGGGTGAGTTAGAGGAAGGATGGAGAGGGACTTTGGAAAAGGACACAGGGAATGGCTTCCACTGCCAGAGGGGAAGGGATGGATGGGATACTGGGCAGGAATTGTTCTTGTGAGGGTGGGGAGGGGCTGGGATGGAATTCCCAGAGCAGCTGTGGCTGCCCCTGGATCCCTGGCAGTGTCCAAAGCCAGGATGGACAGGGCGTGGAGCAGCCTGGGGCAGTGAAAGGAGCAGCCTGGGGCTGTGATGGAATTCTCAGAGCTCCTGGACCCCTGGAAGTGTCCAAGGCCAGGCTGGACATTGGGGCTTGGAGCAGCCTGGGACAGTGAGAGATGAAAGGGGGTGGGATGGGCTTTAAGGTCCCTCCCAACCCAAACCACTCTGGGATTGCCTGATCAGCTCCACAACCACAGAGGGATATCATACCACTTGTGCTGGCTCAGGTTTCTTCTTAACTGGAACAAAATTCTCAGGGATCTGAAAAGCACAGAATTATTTCTCCTACAGCACCAAACAGGAGGAATTTTTATTTTTCTCTCTTTCACTACCAACTCCAGCGAGAAAGAAGAGCACCTCCCCCAGCTTTGCCAGGTCAGGATCACCCCCAGGTGCCCAACCCATACTGCAGGATGCCCAGGGGCAGGGCAGGATCACCCCCAGGTGCCCAACCCATACTGCAGGATGCCCAGGGGCAGGGCACAGCCCCACAGTGCCCATCCTGTAGCATCCCGTACTGCAGGATGCCCAGGAGCAGGGCACAGCCCCACAGTGCCCATCCGGAGCAGGGCACAGCCCCAGGTGCCCATCCCGTACCGCAGGATGCCCAGGAGCAGGGCACAGCCCCACAGCGCCGTGCTCCTCGCCCACCACCGCTGGGAGGCGGCTCGGACGATGCCGACATCGGCGGCCCAGGCCAGGTGCTCGCAGGGGTAGTACAGCTGGTTGGCCACGTTGGAAAGCACCGAGAGCGCCCGCACGAGCGCGTCCTCACCCTGCGGGGAGCGGCACAGAGCGGCGCATGGGGCACGGGGCTGCCCGGGAGCACCGGGAGCCCCCCGGGAGCACCGGGAGCCGCCCGGGAGCACCGGGGCCACGCTCACCTCGGGGCCCAGCCCGTAGCTGCAGCTGTGCCGGAGCATGGCCAGGTCGTCGAAGAGGCGCAGGGCGGTGCGGCAGGAGCTGAGCTGGGCAGAGGCGGCCAGGAGCCCCCCGGGCAGCCCCCCGGGACCGGGCAGCGCTGCCCCCGCCAGCTGGCAGCCGTAGGATAGAGCCCGGACCTGGGAACGGCACGGGAGGGTGGTGTTGGAACCGGGGCTGCTCATCCATCCATCCATCCATCCATCCATCCATCCATCCATCCATCCATCCATCCATCCATCCCTTTCCTTTCTCTTTTTCCTTTCCTTTTCCTCTTTCTCCCTTCCTTTCCCTTTCCTTTCTCCTTTCTCCTTTCTCCTTTCTCCTTTCCCCTTTCTCCTTTCCTTTTTCCTTCCCTTCCCTTCCCTTCCCTTCCCTTCCCTTCCCTTCCCTTCCCTTCCCTTCCCTTCCCTTCCCTTCCCTTCCCTTCCCTTCCCTTCCCTTCCCTTCCCACTGTCCTGTGCTCCAGGACTCCCCGTTTCCATCCCGTCATTTACCGGTAAAACTTGGATTGTTTGTGCCCCCTCCGTTTTTTGTCGTTCCTTTCCACCACCAGCACTTAGGAATCCCCCAGGTGCTTCATTCCCGTTAAGGGTGGGTCGCTACAGTCCCGGTACCGGCGGGCTCAGACCCCTCCTCACTCACTCCCCGCCCGGTACCGGCGGGCTCAGACCCCCCCCTCCTCACTCACCGCCCGGTCGCGGCCCCGGTGCGTCTCCAGCGCGGCCATGAGCCCCCAGAGCGCGCCCGCCGCCATGGCAACACTTCCGGGTGTGAAGTCACGTGCGGACGCAGGGCACGCCGGGAAGGAGGAGGAGCCGTCGCCATGGCAACGCAGCCTGGCTGCCCTGCGGCCCAGCCGGGCCCTGCCCGGGGATGGTGCCTGTGAAAAATGCGTGTTTTATGATTGGCTTTTGGCAAATATTCAAATGAATATTATATGTGTTGTGTTAGAAAGTGATGCTGTATTAATTCTCTTAAGTAGTGTGGTAAATATAGTTTTGGGTTATAACAAAATGTTAAAATAGAAACGATGCTATGTAAGATACTTTTTTCAAGAAAGGACTCGCAGCGAGATAGCAGCCACAGGACACCTAAATCTTTCAGAGAAAAAGAATTTATTGCTTTCTTATCAGAAGAAACGAACTTCTTTCCACCTCGCTCAGTTAGGATTCAGAGGAAGGAGCTGACACTGACCAGACAGAATCCTTTGTTTGGATGGAATTTATGCATCATGTATGAAGTGTATGAATATGCAACAGGTTATTGTTTTTAAGGGTTAATCCTTTGTTAACGGGTGTCCTTTTTCGGGCTCGTGCTGCCCAGAAAAGGTACCCGGACTGGCGGTAACTCTTTGTTTCTATTTTAAAAGTTTAATAGTAATAAAATGATTATAAAAAAATAGTAATACAATTTGAGTAATAACAATTTGGACCATTTGGATTAGGACAATATGAGACAATAGAAACAAAAAGTTACAGATGTCCAGGTACCTTTCCTGGGCAGCACGAGCCCGAAAAAGGACACACATTGACAGTGGATTAACCTTAAAAACAATAACCTGTTGCATATTCATACACTTCATACATGATGCATAAATTCCATCCAAATACAGGATTCTGTCTGGTCATCGTCAGCTTCTTCCTCTGAATCCTAACGGTGCCTTTGAGGTGGGAAGAAGTTCGAAGAAATTCCTTTCTTCTGATAATGGAGCAATAAATTCTTTTTCTCTTAAAGATTCAGGTGTCCTGTGGCTGCTATCTCAGTGCAAGTCCTTTCTTTAAAAAAAGTATCCTACATAGCATAGTTTCTATTTTAACATTTTCTAATAACTTAAAACTATATTTACCACACTACTTAAGAGAATTAATACAGCATCACTTTCTAACACAACACATATAATATTCATCTGAGTATTTGCAAAAAGCCAATCATAAAATACACATTTTTCATACACCTGCTTCAGTGGGTCCAGAGGCTGGGCACAGAGTCACACTCACACTGCTGCTAATTAAAGCTCTAAGAACTACCTGGATATTTTGCCTTTTCATAGCAGAGTATCACGGAATCCCGGAATATCCTGAGCTGGATCCCCCAGGGATGATCAGTGCAGCCCCTGTCCCTGCACAACCACCCCAATAACCCCACCCTGAGCACCCCTGAGAGCTCCTGGAGCTCTGGCAGCCTTGGCACCATTCCCAGCATCCTTGGGGGGAAGAACCTTTTGAGTAAATCACCCTTTGAGTAAATCAGTCTGATTTAATGAGACAGGATCGTGGCACTAAGCAGAGCCACTCCCAGCCAAGCTTTTGCTGCTGGACTTGAGATCCTAGTGGGTCCCTTCCCACCTGGGATATTCAGTGATTCTGGCTATTCTCCACTTGCTGTATCCTCAGATGCTGCAGTTATCCCACCTGATGCACCACATCCTTGTCCCAGTCTCGTGACTCACCTCACTGCAATCTGCTGTCAATCCCTTTGCCACTTCCTTACGTAAAATGAATAAAATTAATTATTTCTGGGACGTGAATCAGTGTCTTGATCTTTCATCATCACTACATTTGTTTTTAAAAGTTGTTTTACATTTATTTTTGGGAGGAAGGAAAGGATTTTGATCAAAAGCTGGGCTTATGCAACTTCAGGAAGGGATGTGGTTAGAGCTGGTCATGGAAGGCATTAAGAAAATCCTCCTGTGACGCTGCCTCCTGTTTGTCCAGCAGTTCACAGAGAGGTCCCTTCATGCCATGGATCTGTGTTTAAGCCATTTGATTTGCTAAATGTGGAACAGATCATAGCTGAATTGGTCTTTTCCTTGGCCCTAAACTTCTGGAGCAGCTCCATAGCTACCAGATGGAGTGATATTCCCATAACTGCCATGTGAGTTTCTCCATTTGCCTCCTCACCCTGAGAGTTGTTTTTTGTTTGGGCGAGGGTTTGAGCAAAGTGCTGACAGCAGAACTGGCCTTTTCCTGTCATCAGGGGAAATGCACACAGGTATCTGTGCCTGCAGAGCTTTCCTGGTGCTGCCTCCTCATTTACTGCCTCCAATTTAATTTTTCTTTTGATTCCATCTGTCAGCAGATCAAAGTTCTGTCAGAACTATGCCAGCCGTGCTGCAAAGGGACTTCCCAAAGATGTGCCACAGCAGGCCCAGCCTTAACACGCTTGGATTAACCACAGGGGAAGTGGGTTAACTCCCCTTGGAGTGTGCTCCTGAGCTACTTGAGATGGACCAGTGAGCACCAAACCCTGTCTGCTCCAGCCTCAGGTGGGAGCAGAGTTGTACATGAGAAATATTTTGAAGGGAGAAGAAGGACAGGCAACCAAATCCCTAAGGCAGGGAGCGTTGGAAGGAGGTAGAAGGGGACTGAAGTCCCACACAGAGGGTCAGAGGAGGAAAACTGTCATGGCTAGAGGTGTCCAAGCAGGGAAAACACCTCAGGGAAGGCTGAGCAAGTGCCAGGTACCAGAGACAGAGGATGCTGCAGCTGCCCGGGTGGGGTGACCCTATAGGCAACAACACTCAGATCTTGGGGCTGCCAGGCTCGTGGTGCCACCTGCCCCTTTGCCAGCCCCATCCCAGTGAGCTGAGAGCTGTTTTGTCTCCTCAGGTGAAACGCTCTGCCCAGGAGGGCACAGAACCTCTGCTGGGCTGAGCAGAGCAGTGAGTTCACACCCAAACCCACAAACCCACTGAAATCCAAAAGGCAAACTCCCAAGGGAGCTGTGTCCCCATGGGGACCCTGGAAGGGCCCTGTGTCCCCACAGGAACCCTGGAAGGGCCCTGTCCCCAGAGGAAGGTGATGTCCTCCCTCCTCCAGCGAGTGCTGACGCACTCTGAGCTGCCCACACGGCGTGGGATCTCAGAGCCGTCCCTGTGCTCTGCTCTTGGCCCGGCTCTGTGTTGTCACAGGGAACATCTATTTCTCAGCTTGAATGAGGACACAAGGAGGTGTTGTGACAGCAAGAATAAACACGAGGAGATTAGCCCAAAGGCGTGGGTGCCACATCCCTCAGCATGGCAGGAGGCACGGAGAGCCTCTGGGCAGGCCCCGGGGTGGAACAGAGCAGGTGAGGAGATCAAGCAGAGCGAGAGGCACAACCAGGGCTGCCTGGGGGATGGGATATTCCTTTAGGGTCTGTTTGGATTTTGGTGTCAAGGCCTGCAACCAAAGGTCAGTGAACAGTAGGACAGCGAGGCAGCTCTGGCCAGCGTGTGATGAGCAGGCTGTTTTGCTAGAGGTGAGCCCTGTGTTTTCGTTGAGCTGGTCACTCACATGGGCTTCCTGAGTGCTGAGCTTGCACTGACTCTGTTTGGGATCGAGGTGTGCTCCAGCAGGATCAGCGGGGGCTGGCCAGCCCTGTCCCTTGGGGTTTGAGTGAGCAGCGAGCACAGCTGAGCTTGAGAAGCTTTTCTCAGCCTTTTCATGCACATGGCTTTGATTCCTCAGGACCCTCTGAGCACAGGGATGGTGAAGTTTCACAACTGCTTCACTCTGTGTGTGAGCAGTGCCTGGGCCCACGAGCCTCGTGCTTTCCTTTATGGATTTGACTTTTTATTTTTCAGGAATGAGACAATCTCTGCTCCACACGTGCTTCAAAGGAGCCATGCACTCACATCTTCCAAGTGCACACAGGCACTCCCATCAGTCCCTCATGCCAGCACGTTGTTAAACACCTCCAAACACCTCAGTTGCAACATTTGGTGGAGTAACAGGGACTTGCGTCTGCTCCAGCTCTGCCCCATTACTTTGATGTGACCCTGAGGTGGCACTGCCACCTGTGCTGCTGCAGGAACAGCCACGGGGAGAAGTGCTGGAATCACCCTTGGAGGCACCAGCTGGCTGGCAGAGCTGTTGCTGGGAGTCCCTGTGATTATTCACATTCTTTTTCACGTGGATTTTAGTGCAACTTCAGACACAGAAAGCAGAGCTGATTTTTGGAGTTTTCTGAGCTCCTCTCCCATTCCAGCAGTGCCCCAGGAATGCCTGAAGCAGGAAGGCCAAGCAGGCTTTCTCTGATTGCCTGCTGTGCGAGATCTGCCAGCACATGATGATCTTGTCCATCTCCAACTCCCCGCCAGAAACACCAAATTTATATTGATAATTCTAAAGTTGATAAATCTGACCTTATATTGATAATTCTGAAGTTGATAAATCTGACCTTCAAGAGCTAGAAATTGTAGGCTCGTTAACTATGGATACCTGTTACTTCTTTCATTTCCTAGGAGAAACAGCCCTCATTTAAACATTACCCCATATCACTCAGTTTATAGCAATATGACTTCTTGGTGCAATCAAACTAAGCTTCTTACATATAACAAACCTGACGCAGATAGTTTTAACAAACTTCCAATTTGATTTCCTAAAGGAATTTGCTCATCTGTGGCAAGGTATACCCTCAAAAACAGATGGTGGCCCTTGTGCCACCCCTGGGACAACTTGCTGGCAGTGTCACCCCTCCCAGCACGTCCCCATGTCACGTCGCCAGTGTCTGTGCCTCAGAGATAAGATGGAGGCACGCTTTTTTCTCCCTTTAAAAACACATCCCTCATCACTACAGGCCACAAGTCCAGCGCTGAAGCACTGCTGCAAAACAGGGGCTCTGTCCAACCCCCGGGAAGGCCGATAAATTCAGGGATTTGGGTGTAGCTTTTTCTCCTCCTTTCCCGGGGCAGCCCCTGGAGCTGTGAGGGCAGCAGGGATGCAGCTGCCGGGGCGGGTGAGGAGGCTGGCGGTGCGGCTGGAGCACGGCCGGGCCCATGGCGGCGGGGAGCCGCTGCACGGGCGGGTGCAGCTGGAGCTGCGCGGGGCAATGCGGGTGCGGGCGCTGGAGGTGTGTGCCCGCGGCCTGGCCACCGTGCACTGGCTGGAGAGCCACAGCATCGGCCTCAACATCGTCTACCGCGACTACACGGCCTGCCAGACCTTCCTGTACCGCCGCCAGCAGCTCATCGCCGGTAAGGCCGGGGCACGGGGTGGGTCTGTGTGCCGGGGTGTGGGGATGGGATGTCCTTGGGTGGGTCTGTGTGCCAGGACATGGGGATGGGACCCTCTTGGATGGGTCTGTGTGCCAGGGTGTGAGGTTGGGATCTCCTTGGATGGGTCTGTGTGCCAGGGCATGGGATTGGGACCCTCTTGGATGGTTCTGTGTGCCAGGTTGTAGGATTGGAACCCCCTTGGGTGAGTCTTGGATGGGTCTGTGTGCCAGGGCATGGGATTGGAACCCTCTTGGATGGGTCTGTGTGCCAGGGCATGGGATTGGGACCCTCTTGGATGGGTCTGTGTGCCAGGGTGTGGAGTTGGGATCTCCTTGGATGGGTCTGTGTGCCAGGGCATGGGATTGGGACCCTCTTGGATGGTTCTGTGTGCCAGGTTGTAGGATTGGAACCCCCTTGGGTGAGTCTTGGATGGGTCTGTGTGCCAGGGCATGGGATTGGAACCCTCTTGGATGGGTCTGTGTACGAGGACATGGGGTTGGAACCCTCTTGGATGGGTCTGTGTGCCAGGATGTGGGGTTGGGATCTCCTTGGGTGGGTCTGTGTGCCAGGGTGTGGGATTGGAACCCTCTTGGATGGGTCTTGGATGGGTCTGTGTGCCAGGGTGTGGGATTGGAACCCTCTTGGATGGGTCTGTGTGCCAGGGCATGGGATTGGAATCTTCTTGGATGGATGTGTGTGCCAGGGTGTGGGACTGGGATCTCCTTGGGTGGGTCTGTGTGCCAGGGTGTGGGATTGGGACCCCTCAGGCTGCACGTGTCCCCTCAGAGGCACCTCTGCCCTGTGGGTGTTGCTGACCCACACGGAGCTGCTTGCCCTTCTTCTCACCTTGGCCGAGGGTTGCTCTCTCTGCTGCTGGTTTCCAGGAGGCTGATGGCAAAGCCAGGGCTGGGGAACACCAGGGATTTGTGGCTTTTGTTGTGTTTGCACAGGGAAGAGCAAACACGAGTGTCTGTTCACAAGTGTGGAAAGAGCACTTAGTGCTTCAGCCAATGTTTGTTTTCGGGTCCCTGATGCTGGGGCCGTGTGCCCAGCTGGCACATTGCTTAGATCTGTTGCAGGAGGACAAGCCACTGGCATGCCACAAGCCATTCATGTGTGCTTGGCATGAAATGATTCAGAGCTGAGGGATATGGGATGTCTCAACTGTCCATCCGCTCATTAACTCTGGGTTTTCTTAGGAACATGCACATCTTTTATCCTCCCCTCCAATAACAGTGTCACAGCCATTCCTCTGTTGCTTTTCCTCCCTCTTTCCCTGTTTCTTGTGGCCTGGCTGCCCTGCCGTGGAGGTGGCTGAAGGAGTTATGCTGAGGGCATTTCAATGTGTCAGTGGCCAAGTGCAACCCAGAGAGTGGTGCCAGCCCAATCTGGCAAATGTAGATGCTACAGGAATAAACTGGAGGGATGGAAAGAGGACCTGAATTGGCTTGTTGGAGGTTTTCCTGTCTCTAGACTGTACTGGGAAGGTAATTTTCTCCATTTCTGGACAACTGTGCCATGCCATCTGCTCCAAACACCTGCACTGCTCTGGAGTTTGTATCTTTTGGCAGCAGCTCTTCCATGCTGTGCCTAAGGATGTCCCCTTGGCAGCTGCACCTCTACAAAGTGTCCAAATTACAATTAATCCCTTCTGCAGCAGGGAAGCTCCTGAGCACTTGCTCATGAGCGCTTGGTCTGTGTCCCATTAACTCTGAGGTGACAGGGTGAGTTTTGTCCCCCATTATCCCTGCAGGGAATGTCTATAGGGAAGCCACAAGCTGCTGCCAGCACGTTTGGATTCTGCTGCTGGGACTGTGTGCTCCAGGAGCCCCTGGAGCCATCTGGGGAAGGGCACCTGGCCAAGGGCTGCAGGAATTGCAGGAGCTGCTCACAGGCACCCTGCACACCTGCAGCTCAGAGCTGAAGGCTCCTGTCCCTCCCTGACTGCACAGGGAGTGCTGGGCAGAGAGCAGAGCCTGACTGCACAGGGACTGCCTGGGGGGCAGAGAGCCTGACCAGAACTTGAATTTTATTGTCTCTGTCTGCACATAGATTCCTTTTCTGCCTTGTGAGAGGGACACGTGTGATCACCAGGGTGTTTTATGGGAATGAACAGCAGAGAGGGGCTGTCCTGCAGCCAAAATAACTTCCTCAGGATCCTGCTGTCCCCTGTTCTGTCCCCAACAGCAGCGTGAGGGCCTTCCTGATGTCAGCTGGTGAGAAACGTGCCACCATCTGACAGTCAGGCCCTGTGACTGCTCCTTTCTTGTTGCTTCTCCACGAGATCAGCTGTGTCTGCGTGGTGTTTAAAAAAATGCAGGTTTTGTCATGGTAACGAGGCAGTGCAGAGGAGGGAAGCTGGGCACAGATAAGCGCCCTCCCTTCTGCTCTCCCCTCAGCTGAGTTTATCTGCAGTTTCCTGGCAGGGTGGTGAGTGCTGGCACTGGGGTGCTGCGCTGAGAGACAAGAAAAAAGTGTGCAAGGAGGATGTTCAGGCAGGGCCTTTAAACGTGTGTTGTGTAATCATCTGAGAGAGGGAGCAGGGCGAGAGGACAAGACAGGGGGGTTAATGGGCAAAGGCAGCACAAGGAGAGCCCTGGACTCTTCTGCGTGAGATGATGGGAGGGTAGGAAACATAAATAATTGTTGTGCAGTGATCTTTTCTCTCTGAGGATCCTGCAGCACTTCCCAAAGGTGTAGTTCCTGCCCCGGTGAGAGGCAAACATCCAGAAGCCATTTTATTTTCATGGAGACATCCAGGAGAGTTCTGGCATCAGGGCTCTCCTTCCTTTGTGGGGTGGCCTCAAGCAGCACCTTAATCCTTATCCATTAACAGCAATCCCAAATCTGGCAGTGATGGGGCTGGTCCCTCAGCCTGGCAGCACGTGTTTGTGCCAGGCTCTGCACTGTCCCATCTCACCCCCGCACCGGGCTGCTGCCTTCCCCGTTTACCTGCTGCATTCCCTTCTCGTGTGACTCCGGGCTCGCTGGGGAGAAGGCACCAGGTCGCAGCAGCGGGTCAGGGAAGGCGCAGCCCCCCGTGAGCTGGGCAGGCTGTCAGCTCCTGCTGGGAGCAGCTCCAGCCTGGCCAGACTCTAGATGGGGCTGAAGAGTTGGAGATGATGCCCTGAGTGCTGTGCCCGGCCTGGCTGGGCTTGTCTCGGGCACCTGAAAGGAAAGCCCTTGGCTGTGCTCCCCGCCTGGGGATGGCAGGAGAGAGGAGAGACCCTGTCTGGGTGTGTGGGGGTCTCAGAGGGGTCAGTGAGGAGCTGCCCTCCCTCCCCACATGGCACAGTGAGGGACAGCCGAGGGCATCGCGTGCGATGGGAGGGAGGTTTGGTTTGGTTTGGTTGGGTTTGGTTTGCAGGGATCTGCATCCCGTGGGCGAGGGCTGAGTCACAGCGCAGGGGTGTGTGCCGGGAGGAGGAGGAGGAGCAGGATGCCAAGCAAAGAGAGGGGCCCAGCCAAGGTTCCAGCCCCTCTCAAGAGCCTCCCCACCTCTCATGTCACTGCAGGGACACCAGGCTCTTTCCCAGAGCTGGTGTCACCAGTGAACTCGTGCTGTGACGTGCCTTCCTTCCTCCTTTCCCTCTCCCTCGGAGCTTTTGCTATGATTCATGTTTGCCCGTGGCAGCAAATGGCCGTGCACATAAAACAAACCACAGTCCCCTTCCCCTGGGGAGGGAGGCAGACAATTCCAGTCCAGCCTTGGAAACAGCTAAAAGCAGAGCCAGGCTTCAGCCCAGCTCATTTTTGAAGAGGCTGTGATCAGCCGAATTCAGCACAGCAGGTCCTGCCTGGCATGGCTGGGAGCAACTCAAAAATCCCCAAAACTCAGGCAGCCAAGTGCTGAGTAACATTTTTAATGACTGTTCTGTCTCATCCCTGGCCTGTGCCAGGGGTGCAGGGCTCTGGTGCTCCAAAAACGTGACATTCATCCCCAAAGTGGAAGTTTCTAAGGCTGCATTAACCCTTTTGGGGGACACAGATTCCTTTCTCCTCCCTTTTACAACATCTCGGGGTGCTGCTGGTGGTGATGTACCCCCCTGGGAATCACCAGTTCCCACTTTCCACACTTTCACCCCAGCTGAGCACCAGCCTGGAGCTGCTCCTGCCCATGCAGGTGGAATTTATCACTGGGTTTGGGACACCAATCCCAGCAGGATCTGGTGGAAAACTGGCGCTTGCCTGGTTAACAAGCGCAGGGAAGAGGATTGCTCACCCTGTTGTTGCACAAGCTGAACCCCAGCCAGTTCTTGATTTCTTAGAACTGAGTGATGTCCCAGGCATCCCCGCGTGTGTCAGGAGCCCAGATCCAGCTGTGGCCGGTTCCCAGCCCTGGGAATGGTTCCTGGGAAGGGAAGGATGTGGGTCAGGGTGGGGTGTGGCCCTCGGCTCTGGCCTGGGGGCACTGGAAAGAGAGAGCAATCCCCCCTGACCACAGCCCACTGGGAATGGGGATTCTGGACAAAGATGGGTGGGATGTCAGGATTGGAGCTGCAGGGGGAGTTTGAGGGGCAAGGATGGGGACTTTGGGGGGCAAGGATGGGGGTTTTGGGGGGCAAGGATAAAAGCTGGTGAGGGAGCTTGAGGGGCAAGGATGGGAGGAGATCTGGAGGACAAGGATGAAGGTGGAGGGGAAATTTAGGGGGCAAGGATAGAAATTAAAGGAGGGCTTGGAGGTCAGGGATGGGGATTTTGATGGGCAAGGACAGGGATTTTGAGGGGCAAGGATGGGGATTTTGAGGGGCAAGGTCAGGAGCTGGAAAGGAGTTTGGGGGGACAAGGATGAAGGTGGAGGGGAAATTTAGGGGGCAAAGATAGAAATTAGAGGTCAAGGACAGGGATTTTGAGGGACAAGGATGGAGATTTTGAGGGGCAAGGTTAGGAGCTGGAAAGGAGTTTGAGAGGCAAGGATGGGAGCTGGAAAGGAGATTTGGAGGACAAGGATGAAAGCAGAAGGGAAATTTGGGGGGCAAGGATGGAAATTAGAGGAGGGCTTGGAGGTCAAGGACGGGGATTTTGAGGGGCAAGGTCAGGGGCTGGAAATGAGTTTGAGAGGCAAGAATGGGAGCTGGAAGGGGATTATGAGGGTCAAGAATAGGAGCTGGAAGGGAGTTTTAGGGGGCAAGAATGGGAGCTGGAAGGGGATTTTGAGTGTCAATAGGAGCTCGAAGGGAGTTTTGGGAGGCAAGGATGGAGTTGGAGGGGAAATTTGGGCGGGAGGGGCAAGGATGGAATAGGAAGGGAAATTTGTGGGGCAAGTACAGAAGCTAGAAAAGGGTTTGGGGGCCAAGAATGGGAGCGGGAAGGGGATTTTGAGGGTCAAGAATAGGAGCTGGAAGGGAGTTTTAGGGGTCAAGGATGGAGTTGGAGGGGAAATTTGCGGGGGTGCAAGGATGGAGCTAGAAGGGAAATTTGTGGGGCAAGTACAGAAGCTAGAGAAGAGTTTGGGGGCAAGGATGGGAGCTGCAGGGAGCCTTGGGAGGCACTGCCCGGCCCGGCAGCAGACAGGGAGTCTCCCCCGAGCACCGGCAGCACTCAGCCCGCGCCCAGCCCCCGCTTCGGCGGCGATGTCTCGGTGTGGCCCCGGGATAACTCGGGGAGCCCGGCTGGGACCGGCCCCGCACGGTCCCGCCCCGCCGGAGGAGCTCGCAGGGGCCGATCCGCACATGCTCCCTGCCTTGTTTTGCTGAGCCCGGCGGGGCCGGCCCGGCCCGGCCCGTCCCGCCCCGCCGGGGCCGCCCCCGGCCGCTTTAAAGCCAGGCTCAGCCGAGCCGGGTTGAGCCGCATCGCGCCGGTCTGGGCTGAGCAGCGCCATGATTTTCGATCGCCTCAAACGCTTCTCCATCGTGCTGGAGGGCGCCGAGCGGGACGGCCCGGCCGCCTTCAGCCCCGGGCAGGCCGTGTCGGGCCGCGTGGTGCTGGAGCTGGCGGCGGCCGCGCGGCTCGGGGCGCTGCGCCTGAGGGCCATGGGCGCTGCCCGCGTCCACTGGACCGAGTCCCGCAGCGCCGGCTCCAGCACCGCTTACACGCAGAGCTACAGCGACCAGGTGGAGTTTCTGAGCCACCGCGACACGCTGATGGCACCGCCAGGTACGGCAGACCCTGCCCCGGGGGGCAGCTCCGGGAGCGGAGCCCCTCAGGCGGGTGAGGGCAGCGGGCAGCGCAGGGGTTGGGACAGCGCGGCTGTGGGGCGGCCTGGGCTGCTGAGGGCTCCAGACACCCCCGCCGGCTGAAATCGGGGTGCATGGCACCCCAAAGCTGCAGGGATCTGTGTGCCGGGGCAGCCTGGGCTGCTGAGGGCTCCAGACACCTCAGCCGGCTGAAATCGGGGTGCATGGCACCCCTAAACTGCAGGGATCTGGGTTTCAGCCTGGCTGCTGAGGGCATGACACACCAACAAGCTGAAATTTGGGTGCCTTAGGGACTGAGCACTCTGTGGAAGTCCCTGCAGACATTTCACCTTCTGGTGCACCCTGAAATCTTGGGGTGCACAGCTGGATGATGCTGCTGTGCAGGGCACCTCGGCTGGGGACAATACTCCACCTTTTCTCTGAGCTCATGGCAGGGGGGCAGCGTTGGAAAAGCGTGGAGGTTCCAGGGCTTGTTTTGAGCAGCCTTAATGAACCCTTCAGCTCTGGGGTGCAAACTCTTGAGGGGCTTGGGGGCTTGGCTGGCCACTGTCCCTCCAGCTGAGCATCTTGGGCTCTCACTCCAAAGCTATGGGGTGAGGGTGAAGCTGAGCCCACCTGGGGAAGCTGCCCAGCTCTCCGAGGAGGTGCCCCTGGGCCGTGCCTGTCTGCAGACACATGGAATGCAGACAGTGCCCAGCTCTTGTGTCACAGCTGCTGCAGCTCAGCCCTGGCAGAAACTCTGCTGTGCCCTCGTGCTGCTCTTTGCTGGGTGCTGCACACCTCTGTGACCTGCCTGGGGAGGAGGTTCTGTAGGAGGGAGCTAATCCTCCTCGATCTGTTTTGCCCACAGACAATGGTGAGGCCACTGTCCTGCAGGCAGGAAAGCACGAGTTCCCCTTCACCTTCCAGCTCCCCGAGTAAGTTGGTGTTTTTGGGGGGAGAGGACATCTTGAAAAAGAGGTTTTTTTGAGCCCTTCTAAAATGGTTTGTTTCTCATGCCCAGGACCCTGGCCACCTCCTTTGAGGGGAAGCACGGCAGTGTGCGCTACTGGGTGAAGGCCAAGCTGCACAGACCCTGGTCAACAGTGAAGAAAGCAAAGAAGGAGTTCACTGTGATTGAACCCATCGACATAAACACCCCTGCACTGCTGGTGAGCTCCCTCTGCTCCACCCCAGGCCTCTCACATCCAAAACTTACCCAAGGAAGCCCACAGGGAAGGTGTCTGCCTCCCCTTCAGCATCACAATGCGGGCCTGGTTTCCAGAGGGAATATTTCCCCCCTGTAACTTGTGCCCTCCAGCATTAGCTGGGCTGGGCAGAGGTCAGCTGTGCCTCTTTGGTTTTGGAAACTTTAATGCGTTGCAACAGCTTCTTGCATCAGACACCTGAGAAGTTGCTGATGCTCCCTGGCAGGTTCTTGGTGCCAGGGAGGTGATTGCTGCGAGTTTCATCCTTAGTTACCAAATAGCCAAAATATTTTCCTTTCTCCAGGCTCCCCAGGCAGGTGCTAAGGAGAAACTTGCTCGTGCCTGGTACTGCAACCGTGGCCAAGTGTCTGTGACTGCCAAGATTGACCGAAAAGGCTACACCCCAGGTGAGACCAGGTGCTGGGGCCCTTGACCACCCTCAGTGAGCCCGGAGGACGGGGTTTGGGTCACTGGGAGCTGGCAGGAAATCAGAGAGCTTTAGTGTGGGCAGCATCCTTAGGATGCTCCTCCTGGATGAACCCACATGCCTGGTCCGTCAGACAGCGTGTCCAACCCTCAGCTGAGGGGTTGTGCAGCAATTCCTCAAGGCAGAACTGGGCTCTGCCTCCCCTCCTCCAACAAATGTGTGTTTGTTTTGGCAGGTGAGGTCATCCCTATCTTTGCTGAGATCGACAACTGCACCAGCCGGGCCGTGGTGCCCAAGGCTGCCATCATCCAGACCCAGACCTTCATCGCCCGGGGCACCAAGAAGCAGAAGAAGTCAGTGGTGACCAGCATCACTGGGGACCCCATTCCAGCCGGGAAGAGGGAGGTGTGGCACGGCCGGGCGCTGAAGATCCCACCCGTGGGGCCGTCCATCCTCCAGTGCCGCATCATCCAGGTGGAATACTCCCTGAAGGTGAGGGAGCTCTGCGGGGATCCCCTCCTGCCCAGCTCAGGGGAGGTACCTGCCCCTCCAGACTGGGAAAACACCACCAAGCTGAGCTTCCCTGCTGCTCTCTGTCTCGGCAGGTTTGTGTGGATATTCCTGGGACATCCAAGCTGCTCCTTGAACTGCCTCTGGTCATCGGGACCATCCCTCTGCATCCCTTCGGGAGCCGCACCTCCAGTGTCAGCAGCCAGTACAGCGTCAACCTGGACTGGCTCAGCACCATCCCAGAGCAGCTGGAGGGTGAGCATCTCCTTCTCCCTGGGATAAACCCCCTGGTCAGGAAAGTGAGACACAAAGTTCTCAACTGGGCCAGTTTGGCTTTTTTTTTAACCTAAGTTTTTAGTTGTGGTGCTCGATCTCCTGGGTTCCTTCCTCAGGGAACTGAGAGGCTTTGGGGAATAGTGGGTTTGAAGCCCTTTTACCTGCATGTCCCCCATTTATGGAGAGTGTTTGCTATTCCCTGATGGTTCTTCTTTCTCTCCAGCTCCCCCTGAGTACTCAGCAGTCGTGTCCAGCCCAGAGGCCGAGCAGAGCCTGGCTCCTCCATGCCGCAGCGAGCTCGGGGACATCCTGGAGGGTCCCTTCTTCGCCTACATCCAGGAATTCCGCTTCCGACCACCCCCGCTCTACTCAGAGGTGATTCATCCCTCTGGGCTGGGAGGCTGCTGGAGGCTGGCATGTGCCACTGCTGAGGTTTTTGACTGTGGCCTTGGCTCTGCAGGTGGATCCCAACCCGACGTCAGATGGCATCCGCCCGCGCTGCATGACCTGCTGAGAGGGGCGCTCCGGCTGCATGCGGCAGCGTGACGATCCCTGAGGATGGCAGCTTGCAGCCTCACAGCACTGGGGTCTGGAAACGGGCACGTGCCACCCCGACCCTGCTCACAGCTCTCGGCCGCTCCTGTCGTGACTGTCCCCGGGCCCAGAGCCAGCGCGGGGCCGTGGCCCCGGCACGGGTAGGAGAACACGAGGAGCCGGGTGGGACACGCAGGGTTCAGAACTGCCCTGGGATTTTGGGGTTAGAACAGGGAATTCAAGCCCAGATTGCTCTTACCTTGCCTGCATCTTACAGTGCCATGCTCTGAAAACTTCTGTCAGCTCCTGGTGTGGAGAACAGGAGCTTGGAGGCGTTTCTCAGGATTACTGGAGAATGTTTGTTTGGATGGTGCTCAGGGTTGGGCCCTGGGGTGATGCAGGTGCAGCCCTTTGCCTGTGGCTCACCAGGACTGCAGGTCCCCAAGGCAGTGAAAGGTCCTTTCCTGGCTGGATGAAATAGAGGGCTCAGCCATTGCTGATAATCTTTGCCACAAGCCTGTGGGTACCTGCGGGGGGAATGGTTTGAGCCACTTAACCAAACTCTAAAGGTCTCCAAGGGCTGATACAAGGACTTGGGGGATGAATTTATGATCTGTGGCAGTGTTTTGGTGCTGTTTGCTAAGAACAGGAAGCTGGTTTGTGAGTATCAGCACCTACCCTGCACAGTGTGCTAGTGCCTCCCCCAAGATGGGGCTGAAACCAACCCTCAAACTGTGGTACCAGCACAAGGGGCTGGAGCTGTGCCTGGTGGCCAAGGAAGAGAGAGGGAAGCCCAGTGTAAGGCTGGTGGCAGCCTCAGGTGCTGATGGAAAGTGTGGAGTTGGGATGAATCCTTCAGGGCTGGGAGTCCTTGAGGTGTCAGAGGCCCACAGCAGCAACCTGTGCTCACTGGGTGGGAACCAGTGTGGGAAGGGTGAGCTGGGTGTTCTGGTCAGGAGCCAGGGGCTGACTCTGCTCACTGCAGGAGGACCTGAGCAGAGTTTGGGGGCTGAGGACCTTTGCATTCCCTCGCTGAGACAATCCCTGGCCGTGCACAACCAATGCCAGCGTGCCTTGGGCTCTGTGCTGGGGTTGCTCAGATGAGTCTTTTTTATCTGTGAACACTTTTGTAATGACCACTCTTTGTCTCTACTCTTTTTGTACGACTTTTTGGTGGGGAGATTTTTGTCTGAAATAAATTCTTTAAACCAAACTGTTGCCTGGATAGTCTTCTGTTCTTCCCATTGTCTGGAGCCATGCTGTAGCTGTTGGGATTGGGGAGTGCTCCCTGCCCTCTCTTCACTGTCCAGCTCTAAGCTGTGCCCAGTCCTGCACTGGGATTGACTGGGTCACTCAGCCAGCTCTGCTCCCCATGGGTTTGGTCCCTTGAGCCTCCAGCTCCTCCACATCTGGGCAGTTTGGGCACTTTTCTCCTTACCTGGGATGCAGAGCTGCGAGCAAACCTGTTGTATTTTTCCACACTTGCTTCCTGTTTATGTCCAGGCTCTGGGAGGACAGACACATTCTCCTCTGTCCTGGAATCCTGGCAGGGACCCAGCAGGTCCAGCTGGGAGCTGGGACACTCCTGCGTTGGCTCAGCCAGTCCCAAGGAGGGTTGGGATCAGCCCCATGCTGTGCTGGCTGGGAAGAGCAGGGAGGCTCCTTCACCTGTTTCCTTGGGCTGGAATTTGGTTTTTCACAGCATTTTTGTGCTCCACATCTCCGCTGAGCACGGCAAATCTTGGTGCATGCAAGGCAGGGTTTGAATCAGGGCTTTAGTTTTCTCTTCCACGGATTGTGCTGCTTAAAAATGCTGCCCCTGGAATGTGATTCCCCCCCACTTTTTCTTTTTTTTTTCTTTTTTGTTGTTGTTTGTTTGCTGAGCTGCTCAGCCCCGCAGCTGCATCAGAGCACGTGCTCCTGCCCTGGGCCAGAGGAGAGAACTTGTCCCTGTGTTTGCCTGTGAGAACCTGGTGCTCCTGCAACCTTTATTCAAATCTGCTTTTTATTTGGCATCCCGGGTGCTCTGATTAATTTTCCCTGGGGGAGGATTAACCAGCCTCGCAGGGAATTTGTTTGCATCCCCGTTTGGGGGGATCGTGTCTGGATCTGCCGCTGGCAGCAGCAGTGCCCGGTGTGCTGTGGCCTCTTGGGGCTTTTCTGGTGACATCAAAGGGGACACCCCAGCTGAAGATGGCCCCGAAGGCAGCCCTGTGACCAGGCTGATCCCATCCTGCGACAAGGGAGCCTTTCTGTGCCATCAGGGTGCTGCTGGTCAGCCCCGGATCATCTGCCCCGGCTGCACAAGGGGCTTTTTATTCCCGGGGCCCGAGGGCGAGGCGAGTGCCCAGCCCCCCGTGCCTGTCCTGCCGTGTCTTTCTGTGAAACTGCGTCACACAGTGACGGGGACAGGCCGGCAGGGCCGGTGGGCAGCGCTCCCGGTGCCCGTGTGGCAGCGATCTCTCCAGCTGGGATTCTTGTCAACGCCTCCGGGTTTTTCTCGTACAGTCGGGCAGTAGCGCAGCGAGGTTGGGGGGCCATGGCCAAGCTGGGGCTCCTGCCAGGAAAAGGCTGCGCTCCTGAATCCTGAACCCTGGAGGGGCTAAAAATACCTCGTCTGGACGTTAGGAGCCAGGGCACGGTGCAGACCCTTCCAGGCAGTGCTTTCCCAACTGCTGGCAGCGCTGCCGGTGCTCCCTCCAGCCTTCTGTTGTTTATCTGCCCCGGCTCCAAAGTCCTGATTGAGCAGCCCGGGCTGATCCAGGTTTATTGGCACGGGGGGCTGGGGCTCCCCGGGGGGCTGCTGAGCCGGAACGGCCCCGTGGCAGCACCGGGACCCGACCCCGGCCGGGAGGCGCGTGATGCAATTACAGTGCCGGGATTATTTATAGCTCTTGGCCCCGTGCGCTGGAAAATGCTGCCCAGACCATCCGTCAGAACCTGCTCCTTGCGAGGGGCACGGAAAGCCACCTCCAGGCCCTGCTCTGCTCCTCCAGCCTGTCAGTTTTGCTTTTCAGTCCCAAAACTGTGGGGGACTGAAATCCCAAAATTCCCCCGCAGGGCTGCCGGGATCCCCCTCCCCAGCGCAGCTCACAGCTCTGCGGGGACACCCCGGTCCTGCAGCCCCTTTCTGCAGCATTTCTGGGGGCTCCCTTCCCCCAGCCCGTCCCCGGAGGATGCTCGGTGCCATCACGGAGGCCCAGCCGGCAGCTGAGGCTGCTGGCCGGTGACAGGGGGTCGGTGGCGGGGGGACAGTGACACACCAAGCCTGTGGCCGTCCCGGCGCTGGCAAGGACAGAATGTGCCGGGGCTGGCGCAGCCCTGCGAGGGCCGGGATTAACTGAGCCGCTGCTGCCTCCGGCCCGGGCTCCCGTCCAGCTCCCAAAACAAGCACCGCCTTCCCCCATCGCAGCTGGGCTGAGCCCTGCGGGGTGCAGCTCACCCCAGAACCTGCCCAGGGGCACCCACCGGGGGCTGATCTGTTTGCACGGTGATGATAAATCCAGATTTTGGCTGGAGTGGAATGTCCCCTCTTGTCCCTGCGCTGGGGTCGGGGTTCAGGCACTGCCCAAATTCAGCATCAGGGATGCTGGGCCGGCAGCACTCGCGCCCTGCGGGGCAGCAGGAGGCTTAGGAGCACAAGGGACTCTCACAGACCCCAGCAGCACCAGGCCTTGCTTTGGGTTCGCTCCAGGGCTGAGCCTTGCCCTGGCAGCATCTTTGGGGTCGGGGCCTCCGAGGTTCCCCTTGGTGCGGCACAGCTCTGCCGGGGCTCCGGGAAGCAGCCGCGCACCCCGACGTGCCGGGGCGGCATCGCTCTGCCCTCCGCCCGCTGACTCAGCCGCTGTTTGCCGGAGCTGCTCCCGCCCACGGAAACCGCAGGCAAAGTCCCCGCATCCCAGCACCGGGGCTTTTCCCCCCGGCTCGACAGGAATCGCAGCTTTTCCCCAGCCTGGTGCGGGCAGAGAGCCCCTCCGGCTGCGGGGAAAAGCTGCAGAGAAACCGCAGGAATTTTTTTTTTTTTTTTTTTTTTTTTAATTCCAAACCAGTTTTTTTAATGGCAAAAAACGGGGTCTGGAGCGGCCGGGTGGCCGTGTTGCACGTGCGACATGTCCCCTGTGAGCATGGTGCCAGCAGCATGGTGACATCACCGGGACACTCCACGAACCCCGGTGGTGGCCGGTGCTGCCGGTGTTGTCTTTGCAGCAAACCGCCACTTTTATTCACTATATCAAAACCAACCCCTTAGGGTTTTTTTTGGGTCTAACCCCTCACTTGGGGTCCCTCGCTGTTGGCACTGCCCGGCCCCTTGCACAGTCACTCCTCGCTCCCTCCCTTCCTCGGGCAATGGAAAATTTTTGTGACTTTTTGACTTTCCTCCAGTTGTTTGGGAGCGAGGAAGGGGCCGGTGCCGCGCACAAACATGTCTATGTATAAACACCGGGGACCGTGCCAGGGACGGAGCCGCCGGCACCGGACCCTCCCCACGGAGCCGGGTGTCCCCTCTCCTGCCGGGACCCCAGTGTGCCGCTCCATGCTCGGTGACCCAGAGCCGTCCCCGTGGGGACGCAAATATTTTGGCTTTGTCAAAAAAAAAAAAAACCAAAACAATAACAACACTTAAAGCAAAAAAAAAAAATCCCCTCTCTCCGGGATCATCCAACGGCGGCACGTGATGTGTTGGCACACGAACAGGGAGCTGGGGGACGGGGCACGGCTCCCACGCCACGCGCGGCTGGCACGGCCGTGCCCTGTGCCAGGGATGTGGCACCATGGACTTTGCTCCCAGCGCCGCTCCACACCCCGGCTGGGGCTGCCGTCACTCCCAGGAGCGGCTTCACAAACCCCAGAGGAGTCCCCGTGCAGCCCCGGGTGGGCTGCCATGGCCAGGGGCATGTGGCACGGTGACATCTCCTGCCGTGCTCAGGGGGATGTGGCACGGTGGCACCCCACGCTGTGCCCAGGGGGCTGTGGCACGGTGACATTTCCCACTGTGTCCAGGGGGATGTGGCACGGTGGCACCCCACACCATGCCCAGGGGGATGTGGAACTGTGACATCCTCTGCCATGCCCAGGGGGTGTGGCACGGTGACATTTCCCACCGTGTTCAGGGGGACGTGGCACGGTGGCACCTCCTGCCGTGTCCAGGGGGATGTGGCACTGTGACATCCCCCACCGTGCCCAGGATGTGGCACGGTGACAGCCCCTGCCATGCCCAGGGGGATGTGGCACGATGACACCCCACACCGTGCCCAGGGGGATGTGGCACGGTGACGATGTGGCACGGTGACATCCCTCGCCATGCCCACGGTGACACCCCCGCTCTGTCCAGGGGTATGTGGCACTGTGACGCCCCACGCTGTGCCCAGGGGGATGTGGCACGGTGGCATCTCCCGCCATGCCCAGGATGTGTCACTGTGACATCCCCCACCGTGCTCACGGTGACATCCCCAGCCGTGTTCAGGGGGATGTGGCACGGTGACATCCCCACCGTGTTCAGGGGGATGTGGCATGGTGACACCCCATGCCCTGACCCCGCAGATAAAACCTTGCTCGTGTGGCACCAGGGGCACCACAGTCGCTGCTTTGGGTGTCAGTGGGGACACAGCTGTCCCCAGCCGAGGCGCCAGGAGTGCGGGGCTGTCACCCTCACCATCCCTGTCACCTCAGCCGTGACGGGACAGCCTTGTCAAACCCCAGGCCTCTGATCCTCCCACCCACGCCCCAACCTCAAACTCTTCAGAAACCGGGTTGTGCTCCTTTTTTCCTCCCTATCACCTTGCAAGAAGCAGCAAATTTGAACTGATTTCAACAACAAACAAAAAACCAAACTCAGCCCAAGCTCGGTTTGGGGGGAGAAGGCTCCAACCACCTCACAGGGATTCCCACACACCTCCAGCAGCCTGCAATGAGCCCCCTCCCCATCTCCCAACCACCTGGAGGCAGTTCTCTTTAAATTCGGGGGGTTATCTCTAAATTGGCGGGGTTTTGTGAGCAGAGAGAGGGATTTTCCTGCCGAGCAGCTGTGTAAATGCCACGGCATCCCGGCGCAGCGATGGAGCAGCGATAGCCCGGGGGTGTCCGGGCTGGTTGGGGGCGGCTGCGCCGGGCAGTGCCGGTGGGGAGGGCGGCTGTGGGGCTGCGGACGGCCCCGGAGGGGCTCCAGCCGGTTCCCTCCGCTTTCCCGGCGGTTTTGGCGTGTGAAAAAAAATGAGGGAGAGTGAATCTGCCTGCAAAGAGCTGGTAAACACCCTGGGAGGGGATCTGCGAGAAGGAGGGGGGGAGTTGCTCTTGGTCCTGTTTATCTGTGCAAAGCTGGGATGAGACAGATGCGGGAGACTGCTGGAAAAGGCAGATTTTTGGGGCGGCTCGCTGGTTATCGAGTTGTCCTCAGCTCAACTCTGGCCGTCTGCTTGAGCAAAATATGTTTATGCTGCAAAGCCTCCGGCCGGCTCCGCTGCCAAGGGGGCAGGGAGGGACCGCGTGTGCGATAAGGGCGCAGCGTCCTCCCCTTCCCGATCACCCGATACCCGGGGCCGTCCGCCTCCCGACACTCTGAGTTTATGATTTCTTTTACTACTATTGTAAAGTTTCCGTTGAAATTAAAAAAAAACCAACAAAAACCAAAATGAAAAAGAATATCCCGTAATTCAATAGCGGCTGCCAAAGCCTGGAAAGCTCCGGCCGTGCCAGGGGCTGAGCTGGCCGTGCGAGCAGCCATCCGAGAACATTGAAACTGCAGGAAAGAAAACGCTTCCTGCCACGGGCAGGCAGGGAGAAGATGGTTTTTATTTTTTTAACCACTTCTCCCAGCTGGCATGCTGGGGCTCGCAGCATCCCGGAGGGGTTTTCGGTGATCTGAGCATCCCCCAGGGCAGCTCTGAGCCCCTCTGGGTGCGGGGAGAAGATGAAAAGTTCACTTTCGCTGCTGTCTCAAGTCGTTTCCCGTGGCCGGGTTTGGAAACAGCCGCGGCCCGGGCGAGGCTGCTGCAGCTGACGCGAGCAGGAAAGAGCCGGGGCGGCCCCGGGGCCTGTTCGCGAAGCAGAACCGAGTTGTTGTTGTTGTTGTTGTTGTTGTTGTGACACCGAACGGTTGCAAAACGCCGCCGCTGAAACCCCCGTGACTTTCAAAACAAGCTGAGCCCAGCTGCGGCTCTCTGTCCACATGTGTCCGTCTGTCCAGCTGCGGGCCCTGCAGTCCTTTCCCCCGCTGGGATGGCTGTACCAGCAATGCTTGGGGTTTTTTTTTATTTTTATGGGAGGGAGAAGAATCCCAGAAGCGTTTTTTAGGGAGGAAAAGCCCCAATTCCCCAGCAGCAGAGGTTTCCTACCACAGGGCTGGATATCCTGCTCAGAGGGGCTTTGCAGTGCTTGGGGGGTGGATGAGATGAGCTGTCTGCAGCCTTTGAATTCTGCTTCAAATAAAATAATTAATTAAAAAAAAAAATCCCAGGGATCAGTTTGTTTGTTTAGCGATTAAGTCACCTAATCTGCCCGGCAGCGGGTGGCATTGTGGAGGTGGTGGCAGTGGTGGCTTTTTGCCCAGCAAATAATCCTGCCCCTGGCCATGGCTGGTGGTCAGGCCTGGCTGAAACTTCTCCCTGGCATCAGCACTTCTCCAGGATGGGGTTTGGGGAGCAGGAAAGGGTGCAGGGAAAATGTTGGGAGAGGGATGCATGGATGAGGGAAGAGGCTGGGAAAGGGATGGATGGATGAGGGAGGGGGTAGCAGGGTTTTGATCTTCTCCTCTGCCCCTGTTAAAGCCCGGCTGTGGCTCCACAGGGCTGTTTCCCCGAGGCTGGAAAACAGGTTAGACTTCTCAACCTGGGAGCAAAACAACTTAATCTGGTGTTAAATTATCAGTCTGGGCCTGCAGGGATGGACCTCTCCTCCTGCAGGGGCTCAGCCCCCCCAAGAACTGATGTTGATGGGGCCTCAGCAAACCCTTCTGGCTATTTTGTGTTTTATCTCTGAGATCACATCCCCCAAAATCAAGAGGAAATGGCTTCAAGTCACACCAGGGAAGAAATTAGGAGAAATTTCTTCATGGAAATTGTTGTCAAGCACTGGCACAGGCTGCCCTGGGCAGTGGTGGAGTCACCAGCCCTGGAGGGATTGAAAAGCTGTGTGGCTGTGGCACTTGGGGACACGGGTTCGTGGTGGATCAGCAGTTGGACTCGATGATCTCGGAGGGCTTTTCCAACCTTAATGATCCTGTGATTCTATAAAATCTGGGAGCCAAGAGCAAACCTCTGGGTTCCCTCACCTCCCTGCAGCTCCTTCCCCACCTGCTTCCCTGGGATGCAGGGCTGAATTTTCCACTCCACAGGAGCAAGTGGAGCCAGGTCAATCCCTGTGCACGTGTCCCCAGTGCCATTTGCTTTTGGGGACACAGCACAGGGACCCCGTGAGACCAGGGAGAAAAGGGTTTTTCCTTTTAGGGCAAGGATGCTTGTGCCAGCAAATGACATTGTCACCAGCGGTGTGTGGGCACTGCTGGGTGTGAACAGGGGACCCCATGGAGTGATTTTGGGGTGGATGCATCCTAATGGCACTGGGCTGACCTTTATTTTCCCTGCTGGGATGGATTTTGGCTGCTTAGCCCAGAGCTGTCCTGGAAGGAGTCCCCTGTTGGTGTAATGAGTCCCCTGTTGGTGTAATGAGTCCCCTGTTGGTGTAATGAGCTGTGCTCTGGCTGTGGGTGGCAGTGGCTCCTGCCAGGCCTAACCAATGCCCTGTGGCACGTCTGGGTGCTGTGCTGGGGTAGAGGAGCAGGCAAAGTCACATCCTGCCTGCAAAAGCTGGCCTTGGGTCACCAAGCTCAGCGTGGCGCCTGGGGACTCATTTGGGAACCAGTCCTGTGAAATTTAAACTAATTAGCAAGTCCTGAGCTGCTTTCTAGCACTAATTGGCAAGCCTGGCTTGATTAGCTTTCCCTGGCACGTCCATGGCTCCACGTGGCACCGTGTCCCTGGCAGAGCACTGGCCAGCTTGGGACACTTGTGGGGAAAACTGCACAGGGCCACCGGTGGGGACAGAGCCATTGGTGGGGACAGGGCCATCCCTGAAGGGTCAGAGGGGATGTGAGCGGCACCATGGATGGGTTGGGACCCCGTGAGGGGGGTCTCGTGTCCCCTCCCTGCCCAGGGTGTTTTTGAGGCGGTGGCCAGGCCGGGCTGTCCTGCTGTGACCTCGTTCCATGGGCTGCAATGATTAACTGGTCTGGCTGGCCCCGGGCCTGGCCGTGTGTTTACTGCTGCCACCAGAGCGTGCTGAGCTGCCAGTGACCCTCAGCGCTTCTCCTCTTCTCTCTGACCCCCAAAACCCGCTGTAAACAGGGCCTGGGGCTGAAACCCGAGCGTGCCTCCGTGTCTGTAACCAGATACTTCCTCCACATGAGCCCGGTGCGCTCTGAAGGGAGCCGTGGTGTTCGAGCCTGGCACCGCCCAAATCCCAACAAAAATCCCTAAATCTGATCTCTGTGCCAGATCTTCCCCTCCAGCCGATCCCCAGGGATTTGGGGGGCTGGAGAGGCTCGGGGGCCTGACACGGCCTCTGCCACACGCAGGGAGGGAGCGACGGGTTTGTTCTGCCGAGAGGCTGGGAATGGCCCTGGGGACGTGGGGCTGGTGCCACCTCGTGGCTCCACCGGCAGCTGAGCCGGGCAGCGGTGACACGGCAGTGGTGACACGGCAGTGGTGACACGGCAGTGGTGGCACGGTGATGGTGGCATGACACTGGCGGCACGGCACTGGTGACATGATGCTGGTGGCACAGCACTGGTGGCACGGTGGTGGTGGCATGGTGATGATGGCACCACACTGGTGGCGCTGCACAGGTGGCGTGGCACTGGTGGCACAGCGATGGTGACACGGCTCTGGTGGCACTGCAGTGATGGCACTGCATTGGTGGCACGGTGGTGGTGGCACTGCAGTGGTGATGTGGCCCTAGTGACACGGCACTGGTGGCATGGCACTGGTGGCACAGTGCTGGTGGCACTGCACTGGTGACACAGCACTGGTGGCACTGCACTAGTGGCACTGCACTGGTGTCATGGCCCCGCTGGCATGGCAGTTGTGGCACGGCACTGGTGGCACTGCGCTGGTGACACGGTGATGGTGGCATTGCACTAGTGGCACGGCGCTGGTGGCACTGCACTGGTGACACAGCACTGGTGGCATGGCCCTGCTGGCATGGCAGTGGTGGCACGGCACTGCTGGCACTGCGCTGGTAGCACTGCGCTGATAGCATGGCATTGGTGACATGGCATTGGTGTCACCGCATTCGTGGCACTGCACTGGTGACACGGCCCTGGTGGCATTGCACTGGTGGCATTGCATTGGTGACACGGTGATGGGGTCCCATCTGGATGAGACCCCAGCCATGGGAGCGGCAGCACCGCGTCCCTGGAGCACCGAGAGTGGCCACAAAGCCGAGGCCCCGTCCCCGGCCAGGTCTGGCTGCAGGAGCTGCCCCAGGCGCTGCCTCCGCTCGGCCCCGCCGCGGTTTCCGCCCGCGGGTGCCGCTCTGCCAGCGCAGTTCGAGTGAAACACTCTGCAAAACTCGAGTGGAGCCAAGAGCAGCAGCGAGGAGGCCGCGTGTCAGTGCCTCACACACCACGCTGTGCACCTGGAGTTCCCCGTGTTACTAAACCCACGTCGCTTTTGGGTTTTTAAGATCTTTTTTTTTGCTCTGTCAGCAAGTAAACACTGCCGTGCCAGGCACAGAAAACCACAGATTGCTTTTCATCTCCTGTTCTGTCCCAGATAAGGCCCCAGGCTGCGGCGTGGCCCCACGGGAAGGGGCTGGGGGGGCCCCCATGGATCACCCCCATCCTGGCTGCCTGGTTGTGTCCTCCCCAGCCCTGTGGATTGAACCCCGGCTCTAAATCCTTGCTGTAATCTGCTGGGGTCGGGAGAGGAAAAACCATCTCAGCCCTGCTGCTTTGTGCAGTTATTTTAATTTTTTAATGTTCGTATTTAATTTTTTCTGGTTTTTCCCCTGTTTTTTTTGGGATTTTTGTTTGTGTTTTGGGTTTTTTTGGGGGGTGAGGGCTTGGTTTTGGTTTATTTTGTTGTTGTTGTTTTTGTTTGTTTGTTTGTTTTGTTTGGGTTTTTTTGTTTGTCTTTTAGGTAGCCGGTGTTTAGTGCTGGGGCTTTTTGTGTCCCCACCAAGATACTGGTTCCAGAGGTAGCAGCCAGCTGGGATGAAGTTCTTCCTCTCCTCCCAATCCAGGCATGGAAATACCCTCAGTCCTGGCCAGACTCTGCAGCCACCTTTTCTCAGGTTTTATCACCACTGAAAGGTTGACACTGGAAGTTACGAGGCCAAAACCTGTCCCGGTGCAAGCTGCATCCAGAGGCATCACCTTCCATGCCCTGGAAACCAGAAACTCGCCTGGCAGTGCCGGTGCCACCCCCGAATGGGCCCTCAGCGTCCCGCACAGACGCTCATTGCAGGGATCACCCCGTGCCCGTCCCTGCCGCTCCAGCCTCCCGATGGCTGCGGCACCTCCTCCGGCCAGGGATCCCATCCTTCCTCATCCCTGGTGCCTTGGTTTGGAAGGACAGGAGTCTGCTAAGGAAGGCAGGAGCCTCCCCTGAAATGGAGAATGTAAACCCTCCCCACCCCTCTGAATTGCTATATATTTTAAATTAAGGGGCTCTCAGGCAAAAAATATGGGAGCAGGAAATAACAGTTCTTTAATAGGGAAAGGAAAAAAAATATAAAAGAATAAAATAAACAATGTAGTACACTAGAACAGCACTGCCAGAGTCAGAAACCAACCTGACACCCTGTGGGTCAGGGTGTTGGCAGCAGTCCCATTGGAATTGTGGCTCAGCCCTCCTGCAGTGTCAGGGGTGGTTCTGCTGGAGCAAAGGGGTCCTGTAGAGAAGGATGTATTCTTCCTCTGAAGATCCAGTGGAAGGAGAGGCAGCTGCTGTTTCTCCGGGGAATCCAGGGGAGAAAGCCGTGCTGGTGTATCAAAAACCTCTGGATTATATCTGGGTAGGAATGTTTGAAACCTCAGATTCTATCCAGGCAGGAATGCTTGGCTCCTCCCTCTGGGCTCACATCTCCCAATGGGATGCTGTAGTTCTTATCAGCCATGCAGTGACATTCAATGGCTGTTATCAGCAGATGTACCCCCAGAGGGAGGTGTGAATGTGGTCACTCAAAGGCAAACTGCCCACTTGACAAAGGTAATCTGCCATGCAGATGGTAATTGAGAACATCTTGCATTGCAACCTTCAACACCTGATGATGATGGGCTTGTCGGAGATGAGCAGGGCAATGGGGATCAGCTGCTGATGCAGCTTTTGCCTTCCCTCCTCTTCCTGCTCCTCCTCCTCCTCCTCCTCCTCCTCCTCCTCCTGTCCGGGTGGGTGCCCGGGTGCAGCCGGTGCTGCCGGAGGGGGGAGATCCCACCAGGCTCAGCATCTCCTGCCTGCGGTAGGCGAAGGGCAGCTCCTCCCCACAGCCCAGAGGGGACACCAGCACTGTCACCGGCTTTTCCATCACGGGCCCGGGCTGCGACACGTCGGGGAGCGGCACCGCGCTCTGGCTGCCCGTGTCAGTCATGTCCTCGCTGGGATTCGGCTCCGTCAGCAGCAGCTCGGCTGGGCTGAACCTCTCCGAGGGCTCCAGGAGGCCTGTCCGGGGCTGGCCCTAAGGGTTGGGTGGGGGTTTGGGGTGGGACATCCCGTGCCAGGGCTGTGCATGGGCGTTTGGGGCTGCGGGATCTGCCCCCTCCTGCACCTTCCACCTCACCTGGCTCATCTCACCTGGCCGGCCGAGAACTGCGTGGCTTTGGTGCCCACGGGCTTGGGAAGGGGTGGGAAGAGGAGGCGGCGAGCCCTGGGGAGGGAGTGGTTGGTGAGGGGGTGGGTAATGCTGGGGGTGGCTTTGGGGACAAGGGGACTCGGTCACCTCCTTTTGCTCAGGTGGTAGATGGCAGCTGCGGCCGGGACACCAAGCCAGATGCCCAGGTAGTTGAGGTTGCCTCTCCACGGTGCTCCCTGAGGACCTGAGGGTGGGGGATGGCTGGGTGGTGGCATTCCTGCCCCAACAGGGGCACAGGAGACATTTTGGGGTGATGGTGAGCACCCCACCCCATGGGGAGGGCATGAAGTCTCAGCCATTACCCAGCGCCCTGGTCTGGAAGGGCCACCAAGCACTGCAGGTCCTCTCGCTGTCCTCTGTCACCTCCCAAACCCCCACTCTGTAACCTGTGCCAGGCTGGAGGTTTTGGAGGGTGTAATTTGATGCCGTGGCCTCCACTTCACTGTCTGGGGAAACAAAACTGAATGTGGGGCAGTCTGGCACCTCCTCCTGCCCCAGGGGATCGCGGGGTGCCACTCACAGGTCACGTTGTCCCCCTCGGCCACGTGGCAGACGAGGTACTTGGCCAGGGCGCCGGGGCAGGCGGCCCGTGGGGACGGCTCCCAGCGGAGCACGGCCTCGCTAACCCCGGTGCTGATGTTGAAGGGCACCACCAGCGAATCTGCGTGCAAAAAGAAAACATTTTTGAGGGGGGTTATTGTGGGGATTATTTCAGGAGCGCCCCTTCTGGAGTGCAGCCAGGTGCGTATGCTCCGTGCTGGGATGCCCCGTGCTGGGATGATCCATGCTCGGATGCCCCTTGTTTGGGTGCCCCGTGTTTGGATGCCCGGATGCCCCTTGTTTGGATGCTCCATGCTTGGATGCCCCATGCCTGGATGCCCCATGCTGGATGCCCCGTGTTTGGATGCCCCATGCTTGGATGCCCCGGGTTTGGATGCCCCATGCTGGGATGCCCCATGCTCGGATGCCCAGTATTTGGATGCTCTGTGTGTGGATGCTCCATGCCCGGATGCCCCGTGTTTGGATACTCCATGCCCGGATGCCCCGGGTTTGGATGCCCCGTATTTGGATACCCCATGCCCGGATACCCCATGCCCGGATGCCCCATGCCTGGATGCCCCGGGTTTGGATGTCCCAGGTTTGGATGCCCCGTGTTTGGATACCCCATGCCCGGATGCCCCGTATTTGGATGCCCCGTGTTCGGATGCCCCGTGCCCGGATGCCCGGTGCTCCACACTCACCGTTGCCGGTGTAGCGGTGCCACAAGGCGAAGGTGGCCCAGCCCCGCTCCGTGTCCCAGCCGTGCACGGCGAGGCGGTGACAGCCCCGCGCTCCCAGCGCTCCTGGAGGAACCGGGGATGCTGCTCAGACCCTCTGACCCCGGTTGGGGGGCACAGCGGGGTCTTGGGGCTCTCCCTTGCCTTTCTGCACGTGGGTGCTGTTGGCAGGGAATTCCTGCGGGGTGCAGACTCCCTGTTTCGGGGGCTCTGGCAGGGTCTGCTGCTCGAAGCAGAAAGCCTCGCCGGGCACCGGCGCTTCCCAGCGCGCGGTCACGGTGCTGCCGTCCACGCTGATCTCCTTGAAGCTGAGATCTGGTGATGAGAGCCACGTTATTAAGTGCAATACAACAATCTGGGATGAAACGGGGGGCATTCGAGGTAGCTGGAAAAAAATAACGCCCTGAGGGCTGCCGGGGGAGCTGAGCATTTCTGGAGGGGCGGTACCTGCGCGCTGCTCTGCCGGCACACGGAGCTGCCCCGCAGGCCCCTGCCCCACGGCATTGTTGGCGGTCAGCAGGATTTGGTACTCCGCCCCGGAGAGGGTGAGGTTGTGCTCTGTCACCTCCCCGCCCAGCTTCACCGAGTCCTCCTCATCCAACTCTGCACAGCCACACCCCACCATGCTGATGTCCAGCTTGTAGGTGACATCCTTTTGCTCCATGAGGACTGGCTGGGGAGGAAAAGGGGGTGACTCGGGGGGTGAAATGGTGGGGGACACCCAGGAAAGCCCCCAGAGATGCCGCTGTACCTGCCAGCTCAGCCTCAGCACGCGCTGCCCGTCTCTCCCCAGTTTGCCCAGTTGATGGCTCAGCACCGGCCTCCTCAGGATTGCTGCAGGAGGAACAGGCCTGAGTGAGACACCAACATTTCTGAGAGCTGTTGGGATCTCAGCAGGCTCCTCTCCTCTTCCTCACCCTCAGAGATGTTGCTGCTCCAGTCACTCCAGTAGCTGCTCCAGTGGGGAGGCTTGTGCCGGAGCTGGACCACGAAGGTGCCATTGACCCCCAGGGGACAGGTCACTAGAGAGGGGTGGCAGGGTCAGCCGGGGGTGACCCCTCCTTTCCCCAAATTTCGGCCATCACAGGCTGCTGGTAACACCCCCAGGAGATGCTTGTCCCCAACAACCCCACAGGACAAACCAACCTGAGTTTTCTTCAGCTGTCAGCATCACTGTCTCACATGTCACCTGCAGAGAAAACCAGGCATGGAGACACTCTCCCAGTAAAACCAGTATTTTACTGGGACATCAGTGCTGCTCTGTGATCCCCAAATACCCCAGGGGCTGGGAGAGCCAAACAGTGCAGGGACGTGGTGGCCAGAGGTCCCCTCAGTCCTGGGACCCTCCTGGCAGCAGCTGAGAGGGATGGGGGGTCCCAGCTGTGACAGCTTCACTGGGGACAAGCATCTGGATTTGATCCATTGTCGTCATTACTATAATCTGGGGTTTTGCCTGTGTAATCCCTGAGAATCCTGTTATGGGCAGCAGCAGGATCCCATGGCCAGAGGACAAGGCAGGGAAACAGATGGGACACAGCTGGGTTTGGGGGGGGACAGTGACATCACTGAGCCCCCACACTCCCCGCGCTGCTGTGATGCTCCTGACTGTGCTGTCAGCCACTGCCAGCTCCAGCAAGCAGCATTTTTACCTGTGTCCAGCTGCTGTCTCCCACCCTCCAGAAGCGAGCCTGGTGCTGCGGTGGCTGCTTCAGGCTTTCGCACTGTGGCTGTGGCACCCGCACCCTCAGCTGGCCACCGCTCTTGGAGAAGGACATCCCAGTGGGCAGATCCAGTTTGACTGGAAAGATGAGGTGGTTTTGGGTGGTCTGGCAGTTTTCAGTGCCGGTGCTGGCTGCCAGCCTGGTCCCCTGGGGCACTCACCAGCCTCGTTGAGGTGCAGGGTGTGGTTGGGGGTCCTGCGGACCTGGTTCCCCCATCGTGCCTCCACCCAGGCCGTGGTGTTATCAAAGATGTACACTTGGCTACTCGAGGGGATGTAGCTGGTGGCCGTGCCTGCCTCAAACCGCCTGCACAGGCCGTGCTTCTCAAAGCTGGGGAGGGAGCGGGCACAGGGTGGCACCGGGGGCTCACGCCGTGCGCTCCCCCTGCCCGCCGTGCTGCCCAACTCACTCACCAGAGGGTCAGCATGTAGGAGGTGCTGCCCGCGGGGCCGAGGGGCGGCCAGGAGCAGTGGAAACGCTTGGAGGTGCTGCATTTCTTCCAGCAGGAGACGTCGTGGGCTGCCAGGGTGCCTGCGGGGCAGGGCAGTGCCTGGAGGCTCCTGCATCCCAACTCCATAAATCCACCCCGGGCATGGAGGGGAGCAGCGGTGTGGCTGTTGCTCATGTTACTCAAATGGGGAATCAGGGCAGCGGCATCAGGGATTCCCACCCCGAGCCCCCCGTGTTCCCGTGCTGTTGCTCGTGTTTCTCAAATGGGGATCAGGGCAGCGGCACCAGCGATTCTCACGCCGAGCCCCCCGCGCTCCACCATCCGGGGCTGCGGTTCTGGCCGGTGCCGCTCGCCCCAGCGAGGATTCACCATCTTTACTCCGTCCCTGTGGTTTTGGGTGAGTATCTCCATCTCTCCCCGGGAGCTCCCCAGGTCTTATCGCCCCCGAATCATTCATTGAAAGTCTTCTGAAGTTATCTCTCATCTCCCAGCACCGCAGGAGCACTTACCCTGCACCAGCGCCGCCAGCAGCCAGCCCAGCATCGCCCACCGGGGCTGTCCCACACCGGATCCGGGGCTCCGCTGCCCTTCCCGGCTCCCCAGTCCCCCCGCACCCCTCGGGCGTGGTGCTCAGCGCTGCTCCCCGCGCTTGGGGTTTCCTCTTCTGCCGAGAGCGCGCCGTTCCCAGGCGGGGCAGAGCCCTAGACGTGAGTGCATGCCCCACTTGTACCAAAAACAAAAGAGAAAGCGACCGAAATATGCCCCTTTTTTTGGCGAAACGGCTGCGGGGATGGGCCGCTCCGGCGTGTCCCGGCCCCGCCACGTGCCAGAAGCGCAAGGTAAGCGAAAGATGAGTCTTGGGGTTTTGGGTCGGCTTTTTTTTTTTTTTCTTCCTTTTTTTTTTTTTTTTTTTCTTCTTGCACGTAGCGTGTTTCTGGTTGTGAAAAACGCCAATCACTGTTTTTTAAAATTTTTAAAGTTTAATAGTAATAAAATGGTTATCAAAAATAGTAATACAATTAGAGTAATAATAATTTGGACAAATTGAATTAAGACAATATGAGACAATAAATACAAAGAGTCCGGGTACCTTTTCTGGGCAGCACGAGCCCGAAAAAGGACACAGTTAACAGAGGATTAACCCTTAAAAACAATAACCTGTTGCATATTCATACACTTCATACATGATGCATAAATTCCATTCAAACACGGGATTCTGTCTGGTCAGTGTCAGCTTCTTCCTCTGAATCCTGACAGTGCCTTCGAGGCAGGAAAAAGTTCATTTCTTCTGATAAGAGGGCAACAAATTCTCTTTCTCTGAAAGATTCAGGTGTCCTGTGGCTGCTATCTCACTGTGAGTCCTTTCTTAAAAAAAAAAAAAGTATCCTACATAGCAGAGTTTCTATTTTTTATAACCTAAAATGTTTTAGGTTATACATTTTATACATTTTTTATACATTCTAGCTTATACATTAGGTTATACATTTTATAAAATTTTATACATTTCTTATAAATTTTTAATAACCTAAAACTATATTTACCACACTACTTAAGAGAATTAATACAGCATCACTTTCTAACACAACACATATAATATTCATATGAATATTTGCGAAAAGCCAATCATAAAATACATTCATTTGGCTGATTTTGGCTGGGGAAAAACCAGCCAAAATCAGCCAAAATCACCCAAAACCACCAAACGGACGGATCACAAATGAGTCTGGGGAGAAAAATACCCAAATTTGGGAAAATTCACCCAAAAATGGGAGAAATTCACCCCAAAACCCCAACCAGGCAGATCAGAAATGAATCTGGGGAGAAATCACTTAAAATTGGGGAAAATTCACCCAAAAATGGGAAAAAATCACTCAAAATCACCCCAAAACCGGACTCAGGACCCCAAAAAACCCCAACCAGGCAGATCACAAATGAGTCTGGGGGGAGAAACAACCAAAATCGGGAAAAATCCACCCAAGATCAGCCCCAAAAACCCCAAGCAGGCGGATCCCAAACGGGTCTGGGGAGGAAAGAGACAAAAGGCGCTCTGCCTGTAACGCGGTGAATCTCCAGCTTGGGATCCTCTGTGGTTTATTTTTTGGGGGGCTGTGCTGTGTTTGTCCCCACGGCGAGAACAAAGCCCCAGTGAGGCGGGAGGTGGCAGCGGGGCCGTGTGACGGGCGGGTGACCGGGGTGGCAGAGCCGGCTGGCACCGAGGGCCGCGCACAGAGCGCCCTTGTTCCCGCAGAAAGCGGCTCCTTGTGCGGCCCCGCTCGGGGCCGGGGTGTGCCTGCGCTGGCACGGCGTGGGCACGGCGGGATGGGCGCACAGAGGGTCCCCTGGCACCTCCGTGTGCCCTCCCTGTGCGCCCCCCTGTCCTGCCCCAGGATGTGCCAAACTGGGCCGTGCTGGGCTTTACTGTGGGTGCAGACAGCACAGCTGGGCAGGACTGGGCTGTGCCATGCTGAACCAGCCCAGGCCATGCTGTGTCGTGCCAAGCTATGCCATGCTGGACCGTGCTGTGCCATGCCATGCTGGGCAATACTGGGCAGTGACGCTCTGTGCTGCTCTGTGGCAACCAGACCTGGGCTGGGCCACATCAAGGTGCCAACCCCTGCTTTGCCAGCTCCAGGCTGTGCCGTGCTGGGCTGTACCATGCCAGGCAGACTGTGCCAGCCCCAAGCTGTGCCATGCTGGGCTGTACCATGCTGTGCTGTGCCATGACGTGGCAGACTCTGCAGTGCCAGGATGTGCTGAGCCAGGCAGAGCGTGCCAGCCCTTGCCAACCCCATGATGTGCTGTACTGTGCCATGCCATGCCAGACTGTGCCACACTGGGCTGTACTGAGGCAGGCAGACTGTGCCAAACCCAGAATGTACCATGCCCTGTCAGCCCCTCACCCTGCCATGCCGTGCCAGGCCTGTGCCATACCTGCCCTGTGCTATATGCCGTGCCAGCCTCATGTTGTGCCAGCCCTGTGCCATTTCAGCCCCATGTCAGCCTGGTGCCTTCCTGTCTGGTGTTGTGCTGTGTCATTCCAGCCCTGTGGGCCATGTGGGTCTCACGGCACGCTGTGCCATCTCCAGGCCGTGCCAGCCCTACGCTGTGCCGTGCCAGCCCGTGCTGTGCTGTGCCATGCCCAGGCCATGCCAGCCCCCTGCCGTGCTGTGCCACTTCATGCTGTGCTGCTCTGGCCCCATGCTGTGCCAGCCTCACACTGTATCATGCCAGCCCCGTGCCGTGCCAGCCCCCAGCCATGCTGTGCCAGTCCCATGCCATGTTAGCCCCATGCTGTGTTGTGCCAGCCCCATGTTGTGTCAGCGCCATGCCATGCCATGCCAGTTCTGTACTGTGCCAGCCCCATGCTGTACCGTGCCAGCCCCATGCCTTGCCAGCCCTGAGCCATGCTGTGCCAGCCCCATGCTACACCAGCCCCATGCCATACCGTGCCAGCCCCGTGCTGTGCCAGCCCCGTGCCGTGCCGTGCCAGCCCCATGCCACATCAGCCCCATGCTGTGCCAGTCCCAGGCTGTGCCGTGCTTGCCCCATGCTGTGCCAGCCCCGAGCCGTGCTGTGCCAGCCGAGTGCTATGCCATCCCTAAGCTGTGCCGTGCCAGCCCCACGCCGTGCCAGCCCCATGCCATGTCAGCCCCATGCCATGCCATGTCTGCCCCGAGCCGTGCCGTGCCAGCCCTATGCCGTGCCAGCCCCGTGCCGTGCCGTGCCGTGCCAGCCGCGGGCTCGGCGCTGATGCGCGTCCGGTGACGCGGCGGGGCCGCTGGGCGGCGCCCCGGGCGCACCGGCGGGGCGGACCGGGCGCACCGGGCGGAGCGGGCGCAGCGGGAGGCGGCGGCGGCGGCGGCGGGATGGACGAGCCCAGCATCCTGCGGCGCCGGGGCCTCCAGGTGAGCACCGGGCACCGGCACCGGCAGCGCGGGCGGGGGCGGGAAGGGAGCGCGGGGAGCGCGGGGCGGGTGAGCCGGGGCTGGGGGCGCCGGGCTGCGAGGGGTGGGCGCTGCGGGGGCGCGGGGGGCGGGCGCTGGGGGTGAGGGGGGGGCTGTGGGTGAGGGGTGGGTGCTCGGGGTGGGAGATGGGTGCTGTGGGTGAGGGGTGGGTGCTGGGGGTGACAGGGGGGTGTTCCGGATGCGGTTCTGCGAGGGGTGGGCGCTCTAAGTTGGGAGGTGGGCGCTCCGGGGGTGGGTGTGCAGAGGGTGGGTGCCGGAGGGGAGTTGTGGATGCTCAGGGTGAGTGTGAAGCGTGTGCTGCGTGTGCAAGAGGTGGGTGCTGCGGGTGACAGGGGGGTGCTGTGCGTGTGCCAGAGGTGGGTGCTGCCGGTGGGAGTTGGGTGCTCTGCGGGAGCGGGCGAGGAGCGGGTGCTGCGTGCGGGAGTGGGGGGCTCTGCGTGGGGGCTGTGGGTGACAGGTGGGTGCTGCGTGTGAGCAGCGTGGGACAGGAACCGGGCACCCACCGGGGAGCCTGGCAGGGTCTGAGCCCCGGCTGTGCCGTGGGATGTTGGCGAGGGGTACCCAATGTGTGGGGGCTCCCTCCCGATGCCGGTTCGTGCCCAACCGCTGTGCCAGCCCCTCTCTGAGCCCCTCTCTTGCCTGGCATTCCCGCTCCCTCAGGCAGAGGGACGCCCACCCTCCTGCCCACCCTCCTGCCCATCCGCAGGATCCCCGGCGCTCGCTGCCACGCTCGGAGGGTGATGATGACCGGGGACCCCCCGGCTGGCAGAGCTGAGTGCTGAGCCGGATTTTCCGGGCGACCTGACGCCTCCATCCCCATCTGCAGTATCCGGGGGGCCCGGGCGGAGCTGTCGGCGCGGTTGGAGGATGGCACCGCGCTGCCTTCATCCGAGCTGGCAGCTCCGCGGGCAGCTGCGCTCCGCTGGGGGAGAGCCCTGTGCGGGAGCTGCCTCCCCGCGGGTGCCATGGACAGAGCCACGGCCGCGGAGTGCGGGGCTCGGGGGTCGTACCTGGCAGTCCCGGGGAGGGCAGAGCCGTGGGACCCGGCTCAGTGCCCAAATATCCGTGGCAGGAGGGGTGGGAAGGGGCTCCCACCAGGGGCTTAATCCCAAAGGGCTGAGCAGCAATGGTGTCCCCAGTGCTGCCCCAATGCCATCCCTGATGCTGTCCCTGATGCCATCCCTGATGCTGCGCCAATGACATCCCCGATGCTGCCCCAATGCCATCCCCAATGCTGTCCCTGATGCCATCCCCAATGCTGCCCCAATGCCATCCCTGATGCTGCGCCAATGACATCCCCGATGCTGCCCCAATGCCATCCCTGATGCAACCCCAATGCCATCCCTGATGCTGCCCCGATGCCATCCCTGATGCTGCCCCAATGCCATCCCTGATGCAACCCCAATGCCATCCCTGATGCAGCCCCAATGCCACCCCCGATGCTGCCCCAATGCCATCCCTACTGCCATCCCCGATGCCATTCTCCGTGCTGTCCCCAGTGCTGTCCTCACCTCAGGGATCAGCTGATGGTCAGTCCTGGCTCCCACTGAAGGGACAGGGACAGTGCTGGGCAGTGCTGGTGTGTCAGGCACCGTGTGGGTGCTGCCTCTGTGACATTTCCCCCACAGGGGTCCTCAGGGCCACCTGGGAGATGCTCTGGGTGTCCCTGGGGACACAGAGTGGCCAGAGAGCCCCTGGCAGTGAGGGGTGTTGGGTTCTCTGAGCACTGGTACCCAGAGATGGCTGTGGGTGAGCACAGGGGACAATCCCCTGTCCCACTGTTCCATCTGAGCAGTGAAACCCCCAGCGCAAACCCCCCTCTGCCCCCTGCCCTGCCCAGGGGCTGGTGGCCAATGGCCCAGCTCCAGGGGTGGCTGGGAGCACTCTGGGTGACAACAGGGCTGGCTGAGGCTGCTGGGGGCTCCCCTTCCATGTAAGGACCCCCAAATCCCCTCACCCTGCCCAGGCCTGGGGCCAGCCTGTGCTGTGTGCACAGGGACACCCACACCCACGCCCTGTCCCTGTCCCTGCACCCACAGACGTGTCCCATGCCACCCCAGGGCAGACATGCACCCGTGGGCCCCGGGGCTGCCTGTCCCCGTGCACCCAGGCATGATGTCACCCGTTGCCATGGCAATGCTGCTGCATCACTGCGTTGCAGCGCGCCCCAATCCCGGGATTTCCATCCTCAGGGGCTGCGTGGCGTGGGCAGCAGGATGGGGCACGGCTACCCCGGGCTTTGGGGGGTGGGTGGGTGCTGCTGGGGGCCCCCACCGGGGTGGCAGCAGCTCCAGCCCGCAGGGAGCTCCGTGCCTGTGCCACAAATGGGTCTGGGCTGCTCAGGGGTACAGGATCAGGGCAATGATGGGGCATTAACCAGCACCTGCAGCTGCCACACGTCCCTGCATCCCAGGGTGTGCCAGGGCACACATCAGCCTGCCCACATTGCGTGCTGGCAGAGTCTGTGACACTCTGTGGGGTGACAGGGGTGGGGACCAGGGCAGTGCTGGAGCAGGATGGTGCCCAGCACACCAGGAGGATGGCACTGGCGTGGGTTCCTGTCCCCAGCTGCCCTTTGGCCCTTTGCACCACCTATGAGCAAACAGTTTTCACAAGAAATATTCCCAGAGGCTGGAAAAATAAATAACCCAGGGGCTGCTGGCTGCTTCCCACTCCTGAGCTGGGGGGACGAGGTGGGGACAGGGTGAAGCACTGGGCACATGGGTGCAGCTCCCACTGCACCACCCTTGTGCCATCGCTCCCGGGCCTGGCCATGGGACCAGCAGCCCTGGGGACACCGGAAGATGTCCTGTTGTGCTGGCCTGGGGTGATTTGTCACCCTCACCCTGGGCAGAGCTGTGGGACCCGGCTGAGTGCCCACAAGCCCGTGGCAGGAGGGGTGGGAAGGGGCTCCCCGCAGGGACTTAATCCCAAAGGGCTGAGCAGCAATGGTGTCCCCAGTGCTGCCCCAATGCCATCCCTGATGCCATCCTCGGTGCTGTCCCTAATGCTGTCCTCACAGGGATCAGCTGATGGTTAATCCTGGCTCCCACTGGGACCTGCTGAAGGGACAGGCACAGTGCAGGACCAGCAGCCCTGGGGACACTGGAAGATGTCCTCTTGTGCTGGCCTGCTGTCTTGGTTTGGAAGGACGGGAGTCTGCTAAGGAAGGCAGGAGCCTCCCCTGAAATGGAGAATGTGAACCCTCCCCACCCCTCTGAATTGCTATAAATTTTAAATTAAGGGGCTCTCAGGCAAAAATATGGGAGCAGGAAATAACAGTTCTTTAATAGGGAAGGAAATAAAAGGATAAAATAAACAATGCAGTAAACTAGAACAACACTGACAGAGTCAGAACCCAACCTGACACCCTGTGGGTCAGGGTGTTGGCAGCAGTCCCATTGGAATTGTGGCTCAGCCCTCCTGCAGTGTCAGGGGTGGTTCTGCTGGAGCAGGGATCCTGGAGAAAGGTGCAGTCTCTGCCTCTGAAGATCCAGTGGCAGAGGCAGCTGCTGTTCCTCTGGGGAATCCAGTGGAGAAGCCGTGCTGGTGTTCCAGAACCTCCAGATTATATCCAGGCAGGAATGCTTGGCTCCTCCCTCTGGGCTCACATCTCCCAATGGGATGCTGTAGTTCTTATCAGCCATGCAGGGACATTCAATGGCTGTTATCAGCAGATGTCCCCTCCCGAGGGAGGTGTGATTGTGGTCACTCAAAGAAATAAGGCAAACTGCCCACTTGACAAAAGATAATCTGCCACACAGATGGTAACAGAAAACATCTTGCATTGCAATCTGGAATACCTGGGGTGGTTTGTCACCCTCACCCTGGGCACTGCGAGCGGGGATCGATCCTGTGGTGACAGTGTGTGGCACCCCAGGTGTTGCCAGGTGTGTGGGGTGGCTGGCAGGGGTGGCAGGTGGCACCCCCAACCCCAGGGCCATATTCTGACCCCACCTCGTGCTTGTCTCGTTGCAGAAGGAGCTGAGCCTGCCCCGCCGAGGAAGAGCGTAAGTCCCGGGCTGGGGCAGGGGTGGTGTCACCGGGAGGGTCACGCCTGGGGACACAGTGCTGCCACCGTGCTGGGGGACGGCTGCAGGGATGGCTGTTGAATGGCACCAGGGCTTGTTGTCCCCAAATCTGGAGTGGCATCATCATGTTCTCTGGCACTGGAGGGAGCTGATTGTGCATCTCCTGGGGTGTGCTGGGGTTAAGTGCTGGGGTTAAGTGGGGTTAACTGGGGTGTACTGGAGTTAACTGGGGTGTACTGGGGTGTTTGTGCTCTGCTGTAAGTCTGTTGAGGTTCTAAGCATTACCGGGGTGTACGGGGGTGTGTTGGGGTGTTCTGAGCATTACTGGGGTGTACTGGAGTGTACTGGAATGTGTTGGGGTGTTCTAAGCAGTACTGGAGTATACTGGAGTGCACTGGGGTGTGTTGGGGGCTGCTGCAGAGCTTCCCTGGGTGTTTGTGCTGGGGCTGTGCTGGGGGTGCACGGCAGCCATACCGGCATGGTTAGGGATGCACCGGGGCCGTACCGGGGCCGTACCGGGGCCGTACAGGGGCTGTGCCAGGGCTGTACCGGGGCTATACCGGGGCTGTGCCGGGGCCGTGCCGGGGCCGTGCCGGGGCCGTACCGGGGCTGTACCGGGGCTGTGCCGGGGCTGTACCGGGGATGCACCGGGGCCGTACCGGGGCTGTACCGGGGCTGTGCCGGGGATGCACCGGGGCCGTACCGGGGCCGTACCGGGGCTGTGCTGGCATTGCGGTGCCTCAGCAGCGGCACATCCCGGGAGCGCTCCGGATCGGGGCCGCCGCTGGACCGGGTCCGGTGCGCGGTGGGCCGAGGGCTGCCGTGCCGTGCCGTGCCGTGCCGTGCCGTGCCGTGCCGTGCCGTGCCGTGCCGTTCCGTTCCGTTCCGTGCCGCGCCGCGCCGTGCCGTTCCGCACCGTGCCGTGCCGTGCCATGCCATGCCGTGCCGCGCGGTGCCGTTCCGCACCGTTCCGTTCCGTTCCGTGCCGTGCCGTGCCGTGCCGTGCCGTGCCGTTCCGTGCCGTTCCGTGCCGTGCCGCGCCGTGCCGTGGGGGCGGGCCCGGGCCCGGCGGGCCGAGCAGGGAGCCCCGTCGGGGCCGCCGGTGCCGCCCGCCCCGGGAGCCGCCCAGCGCGGGGGCCGCCGGTGCGGCGGGAGCGGAGCGGGGCGGTGGCGGTGGCGGCGGCGGGATGAAGTCGCGTCGGGACAGGCTGAAGATCCCCTCGCTGACCTTGGAGTGAGTCGGAGCCGGGGCGGGGCGCGCCGGGACCGGCACCGGCACCGGGGGAGGGCGGCGGGACCCCGGGCCATCCCCGTCCCGCTGTTTCCCTGTCCCTACACCTGCCCCATCCCGCTCCACTCCTATCCCGGTGCATCACCAGCCCCGGGCCGCAGGTCCTGCTCCTTCCTCCTGCAGTCCCAGCCCCGGACCCTGCCGGTGACAGCCCCCGCTGTATTCCCATCCTCAGCCCCTGCAGTGTCCCCGCTGTCCTCTGCGCTCCCCCTCCGGCTCTGCCTCACTTTCCTTGCCTGACCCCCGTCCCCAGCCCTGTCCCCTCCGCTCTGGGCCCGCAGGTGCCACCCCCAGCCCCATCCATCAGCGCTGACCCCGCGCCGGCACCTCTTGCCTTGCAGCTTGTCTCCGAGCAGCCAGAGCCCGACGCTGCTGAGCCCCTGCAGCCCCTGCAGCCCCTGCAGCCCCTTCCCAACCCTGCACCCCTGGAGGTAAGAGCCCCCCAACCCCTCCCTGGGAACCTGCTCCGGGGGAATGAGGGGGGAGAGGTGGAGATGGGGGCAGAGACGGGGGTGCCCTCCACCAGGGATGTCCTGAGGCGCCCCAAAAGGGCACGGCTGTCTTTGATGGGACACATGGAGTGATGTGGTTGGGGCCTGTGCCAACCTCCGCGCACCCCAAAACCAGCCTGGCTTTGTTCTGCTGCTGACTGGTCCATTCTGGGGATGTTGTGACAGCGGCTCAGGCTCTGAGCACCCCTGGTGTGAAGGGGGACTCTGAGAATGGACCAGGGCACTGTGATGGGAGCAGGAATGGGACCGGGGATGGCGCCTCCTTTGTCACCTTTTCTGCTCCGCCACGTGTTGAAGGTGAGGAGGGGCTGCTCCAGGGGTGCGTTCCCCCCTCTACTCCTCTCTCTCCCCTCCCCAAAATGCGCCAAGCCCCGCAGGTGGTGCCCGCAGGTGCAGGCGGTGGCCGTGCCCTGTGCCCGGGGACAAGGTGCACCAGCTGTGCTGGCACCGCCGGGCACGGCCCGCCCTGTGCCCCGTGGCACCCGCGGCACGGAGCTGCACCTGCCCGGCACCCGGGGCTGACACCGGTGCGTCCGTCCGTCCGTCCGTCCGTCCGTCCGTCCGTCTGCCGGGGAGAGCAGCTGGTGGCGGCAGGGCGGGATCCGGCGGCAGCTCTGCCGCTGCTCAGCAACAGCAGAGCCGGGGCTGCCTGTGCCCTGCCTGTGCCATGGTATGCCCTGTCTGTGCCATGGTGTGCCCTGTCTGTGCCCTGCCTGTGCCCTGGTGTGCCCAGGTGTGCCCAGGTGTGCCCAGGTGTGCCCAGGTGGGGCTCTGGTGTGCCCTGGTATGTCCTGCCTGTGCCCTGGTGTGCCCAGGTGTGCCTTGGTGTGCCCTGGTGTGCCCTGGTGTGAAAACTAGCTTGACCTTGTGAGTGCTCAGCCGAGGCCTTGAGGAGTTTTTGGGGTGCTGATGATGACGAGGAGGGAGGAGGATGAGGATGGTGACAAGGACAGGCACCAGTCTGTGCTGCTGTCTCATGGCTGCTGGGCAGGAGCTAAAGGGAAATGTGCTGACCCCTGCCCAGCCCAGCAGCACCAGGATTTCAGGCTGTGGCACTGGTGAGTGTGGCAGTGCCACCCCACACAGCTGGGGAGGTTCTGGTGGCCCTGGTGCCACCATGCAGGAGCGTGGGTGCCACTGGCCCTGAGCTGGCATCTCCCTGGCTGAACTGTGGGTGGGATGTTGCAGGGCACTGCCAGAACCCTGTGGGTGCCCTCGGAGGGCACAGCCCGTGGCTGGCAGGGGGCTCCCAGAACCCCCAGGATTTGGGGCTACCCCAAATCACTTAGGGGATGGTGTTTTGTGCCCCTGGAAGGCATCAGGAGCGGTTGTTGAATCTCCATGGTAATCCTGACCCCATTTTGGGGTGCTGCCCTGCCTCTATGGTAACCTAAAGTCCATTTTGGGGTGCTGCCCCATCTCTGGGCTAACCCTGACCCCATTTTGGGGTGCTGCCCCACCTCCAGCCCAACCCTGACCTTATTTTGGGGTGATGCCCCATCCCTACCCTAACCCCCACCCCGTTTTCCTGCCGCTGTCTCCCTTCCGTGTTAACCCCCCCCACCCCCACTTCCTGTCCTTTTTTGGGGGGTGATCCCCCCCCATCTCCATGGCAACCCCGACCCGTTTCGGGGCGCTGCCCGTTTCCATGGTAACCCCGTCGCCGCCGGGCGGGAAGGGGCGGGAGGCGGCAGCGGGAGGCGGCGGCGGCGGCAGCGGCGGGAGCCCGGCCCCGCTCCCGGCCCCGCTCCCGGCCCCGCTCCCGGCCCCGCTCCGGGCCCCGCACGGTCCCGGGGGCGCCGCTCGGTGCCGGGGGAGCCGCTGGGTACCGGGGGAGCGCGGCCGGGGCCGCGATGTCGGACCCGAGCTGCTGGGGAGCCGCCCCGCCCGGTTACCGGGGCCAGCGGGCGGCCGGAGCCCTCCTGCAGCGCTCCAAGAGGTACCGGCGGCCCGAGCGGCACCGGGGCACCGGCGAGAGGGGTCGGGGCGGGAGCGGAGCCGGGCTCCGTGGTTTGGGGGGGTGATCGGGGTCCGTGGTTTAGGGGGCTTCAGAGGGGGCGATCGGGGTGCATGGTTTGGGGGGGGTTCACCGGGAGGGATCGGGGTGCGTGGTTTGGGGGGGTTCACCGAGGGTGATCGGGGTCCGTGGTTTGGGGGGTTCACCGGGGGATGCACCGGGGTCCGTGGTTTGGGGGGGTTCAGATGGGTGATCGGGGTTTGTGGTTTGGGGGGTTCACCAGGAGGGATTGGGGTGCGTGGTTTGGGGGGATGATCGGGGTCCGTGGTTTAGGGGGTTCACCGGGGGATGCACCGGGGTCCGTGGTTTAGGGGGGATTTCAAAGGGGGTGATCAGGGTCTGTGGTTTAGGGGGGTTCAGAGGGGGTGATTGGGGTGCGTGGTTTGGGAGGTTCACCGAGGGTGATCGGGGTCTGTGGTTCAGGGGGGTTCACCGGGAGGGATAGGGGTCCGTGGTTTGGGGGGGATGCATCGGGGTCCGTGATTTGGGGGGTTTCAAAGGGGGTGATTGGGGTGCGTGGTTTGGGGAGATTTCAGAGAGGGGGGATCGGGGTCCGTGGTTTGGGGGGAGCAGGACACGACACCGTGCATGGGGGGTGGGCACCGGTGTGCGTGACTGGGCGGGGGGGATGTGGGGATGTGTCTTTGTGCACGTGGTGTGTGGGTTTGGGGGTCCCCACACGGTGGGGGCTGTGGGTTTGGGGGTCCCCACACGGGGGCTGTGTGTTTTTGGGGGATGGAGCAGAGTGTGTGGTCTGGAGGGGGGTTTGGGGTGGTGTTTTAGCACCTGGGAGGCACAGTGGGGTGTATGGTTTAGGGGGTCTGTGTGCATCGTGGGATGCTTGGTTGGGGAGGGGCAGCAATGCAGGGGGAGGTGGGCACCAGCTTGTGCACTAGGGTTTGTGGTTTTGGGGGAGTCTCAGCACTGGGGGGGTTTGGCGGGGCTGTGCACCCCAGCTGCATCTTTTTGGGGGCTGATGAGCAGTGAGGCAACACCCTCCAGGTCCCCAGCGTGGCAGGGTGGGGTGGGCTGGGACCCCAGTGCCACAGGGGATGTGGGGTTTAGGGTTCCAGGGCGTTAGGGGATGTTTTGGGGTGCTCTGTGCCCCTCCTTGGTGTGTGTGGGTTTGGCAGGGCTGTTAGAGGAGGACAAACCCTTGTGACCCCCTGTGCCAAGGTGCACACTGCTGATGGGATGGATCCCGTGTGGACATGGCCCCAGGCAGGGTGAGGGGTCTGGAAGAGTGGGAAGGGGCCAGAACTCCCACCCCCTTTGTTAGCAGGGCTGGGGGGTGCATCAATGGGGTGTATAAATGGGGTGCAGGGGGGCTGCCCCATCTCTCCAGCTGCAAGGCCAGACCTGACCCAGGCAGGCAGGTGGGACACATCCCCAAGGAGGGGGACAGGAGGTGCAGAGCACCCACAGAGCCCTCCAGGTGTGGGTGGTGGAGGCTGGGAGCTCCCTCCAGCAGGTTTGGGGTGCTGCAGCTGGCCCAGGCATCAAACCCTGTCGAGGCTTTGTGTGCCTGAGGTGTTTGATGGGTGCGGAGGCAGAGCAGAGAGGTTCCCATTGTTGCTGTCTCTCAGTGGCACCGTGAGCTGGCACAAAGCAACACGGTTGCTTAGCAAAGGTATCCATCCCATCCCAGGCTCACCTGGGCTGTGGGAATTCCTGATCCCAGTGCATGAGGATGAGCAAAAAGGGCCTTTAATAATTAAGAGAAGACGTTGGGTGGGGTTTTCCAATCTGGGGTGGCCAAGCTGGGGGGGCTCAGGGGGAGATGTGTAATTGGAAAGATGATCTAGGCAGTCATCTGTCCCCAGCTGAGCATGATGAGGCTGTAATTCTCATGAAGGGCAGAGGATTTGCTCTTCTTTCATTGGTATTCCTAGAATCCATGGTGAGGAGTGCTCTGGCCTATTTAACAGAAAGCATATGATGTTATTTAGTGGGATTAAGAGGTTTGAGGGATCCTAATTTCCCGTGGGGGATGTGGAGATGGCCGGTGCAGGGCAGAGGAGGCGGTGGCTCGATGCTGACAGGGTTCTCCTTCTCCATGGATGGCTGTTCTCACCTCAATCAGCACAGGAGCACAGCCCAGCAAAGCTAACAGGTACAATTCCCTCCCCACCACCGGGAACCCGCGGAGCAGGGACGTGCAGGGATGCACCCCAGGGTGCTGGGCAGGTTCTCGAGGCTTTTTTTGCAGTGCAAAGAAATAAATAATTCTATACCTGTAGGAGTGGCGGGGGGTAGCACGGTCGGGACGGAGACGAGAGATCTCTGCAGCCAGGTCTGGAACTTGGGGTTTATTGCAAAGGGCCTGGGTGCAGGGCCCTGCTGGGAGCTGCCAGCCACTGCTCGGAGCAGGCACGAAGGAGGGAGAGAGAGATAAAGAGAGTGGTAAAGATCAGAGGTGAGGTTCCCGACTACAATGGTCTTGGAGAGGTTTATTGCAAAGGGCCTGGGTGCAGGGCCCTGCTGGGAACTGCCAGCCACAGCTCGGAGCAGGCCCGAGAGAAGAGAGGGGGAGAGAGGATGAGAGGGTAAGAGAGTAAGAGGCAAGAGCTAACAGCTAAGAGAGCGAAGTTCCCGTTACAATACAATAAATGTTCTTCTGTGTTGAATATTCTGATTCTCACTAACCAATCTAGTACAAGATACAAATCCTATAGCATTTACATACAGCCTATAAGAATCATTACATTACCATACTGTGTTACATTTTAAACCCTAAAAACTCCTCTTTGGACCCTTCTGCCAAGCTGTAGGGTCTGCTTTGACCCTTGGAGCTGTCTGCAAGCAGAGGGTGTTTTTCCATCAAAAGGGGATCACCTTCAGCTGGCCACACCATTGTTTTCCAGTTGTTCAGTAACTGAGGGATCTCAAAGCTTGCTTTCATTTCAATCTCACTTATAGTTTCTATATTCTCAAAATCTTTTGCCAGACAATCATGTTTATAGGATTTTCCTGTTTCATCTTCCTCACATATACTCAACTTGTTACCCTGTGATTCCCTTTGAGGATTTAGGATTTTGCTCTTGGGTGTTGCTTGGCACTCCTGGGTGGGTTCATGCGAGCAGCCACAGTGCTTTAGGCTGGGGTGGGATGAGGGTGTGGTGGGGTCTGTGCCAGCCAGCATGTTCCATTTCACTGTCCAGACCCTGGTCCTCATCCCAGCCCCATTCCAGCCCTGTCCCAGCCCCATCCCTGGAGACAGCCCAGCTCAGCTGTCACAAGCCATGGAGGACAAATGTCGTGAAGAAACTTGGGATGCAGCTGCTTGGTTCAGCGGGTTTCGAAGTTAAACATGAATTTATCCCACTGGAAAGCATTTTTTTTTCCAGGACGTGGTGATCCATGGCACTTCCCCAAATCTCCAGCTCCACACTGGAGCTGTTGGGGGGTATGGAGCCAGCAGGGAAGGGAGCTGGGAGCACAGACACGTGCTCTCAGTCACGCAGCAGGAGTGGAGCTGCCTGCTCTGCCCTTTGAGATTGTGCCTGCTCCCTTATCATCGTCAGACCCCGCCCTGCTCCCTCCACCCCGCACCCACTTTGTCCCAAACCTGCTCTTTTCTGCCTCGCATTCACCTGCCTGCAGTGCCCTCACGGCGCTCGGGTGTCCTGGCAAGTTTAGGGACAGATCCCTCAGGAGATCAGAGGGAACTGCAGCCCCTTTGTGCTTTTCCCTGCCTGGCTCTCAGTATTCCACAGCCCTGGCCCCGAGCCACCCATCCCTGCTCGCCCAGCTCCTGTGCCAGCTGAGCATGGTGTGTGCAAGAGCATCCCAGGAGCTGCTCAGGGTACCAGCCCCAGCTCAGGGAGTGCTTGGACAGCACTGCTTATCACCGTCAGACCCCGCCCTGCTCCCTCCACCCCGCACCCACTTTGTCCCAAACTGGTTCTTTTCTGCCTCGGATTCCCCTGCCCGCAGTGCCCGGCACATCTGCCCCGTGGTGCTGGGATGTCCTGGCAAGTTTAGGGACAGATCCCTCGGGAAATCAGCAGGAACTGCGGCCCCTTTGTGCTCCTCCCTGCCTCACCCTCGGTGTTCCACAGCCCTGGCCGCGAGCCACCCATCCCTGCTCGCCCAGCTCCTGTGCCAGCTGAGCGTTGTGTGTGCAAGAGCATCCCAGGAGCTGCTCAGGGTACCAGCCCCAGCTCAGGGAGTGCTTGGACAGCATCCTCAGGCCTGGCACGGTGTCTGTGCAGGGCCAGGAGTTGGACTGGATGATCCTTGTGGATCCCTTCCAGCTTCAGGGTATTCTGGGATCCAGTGGAGCTGCCAGGTTCTGCTCCATCTCCTGCCCCTGGACATCCCATGGCGCTGCTGCGGGGCCGGTTCCTCCTCCCGACAGCTGACACACGATTTACCCCAGCCTTGGGGTCACACAGGCTGTCACACACTTTCCATACCCCTTGAAACAACTTCTGGATGGCAGCAGCAGCGCCACGGCCAAGGCAGCCTCAGCCTGAGCGATGCTGACAGCGATTTTCCACTCCATTTTTGGTACCAAACATGCAGCGAGGTGATGGAGGCAGAGCGGGCAGCAGCCCCAGCAGCTGTCTGCGCCCCCAGGGCTGGTTTGTAGCCCGAGGTTTCCGGAAGGATGGGAAGCAGCTGGAGATGATGTGTCAGGCGCAGGGGGGGTGACAGTGGCACAGGATGGTTGTGGCAGCGAGGGTGGAGCGCGCGGAAACAGGAAACGCCGGCCCCGCTCTGTGTCACCCTTACTGGAACTGCCTGCACTAAAGGTTTGTTTTCACTTCCAAAATGAAAGCCAGGGAGGAGAGGTGAGCCCCTCGCCCCCCAGACTGTCCCCTCTGAGTTCACAGAGGCTGTCCCCATGGCAGGGCTGGCAGTGGAGCAGTGTCAGAGCTCTTTGAGCCCTCCTGGCTCCTAAACCTCTTCCTGTGCCCCTGCGGTGCTGGGGCAGGGCTGCTCACCCTGCCTCAGTTTCCCATCCAGCACGTGGGGCTGAGGCTGTGGGTTCTGGCTGAGAGTTTGCAGCTCTGCTTGGGGTTCAGGCCTGTGTTTATGTGAGAAAATGAAACACTGCAGGCAGAAAAGAGAGTAGGGTTAGATGGGGTGTTGTGCAGGAATTGTTCCCTGTGAGGGCAGTGAGGCCCTGGCACTGGGTGCCCAGAGCAGCTGTGGCTGCCCCTGGATCCCTGGCAGTGCCCAAGGCCAGGCTGGACAGGGTTTGGAGTAACCTGGGATGGTGGATGGTGGAAGGAATCCCTGCTCATGGCAGGATGAAGTGATCTGAAAGTTCCCTCCCAACCCCAGCCATTCTGGGATTCTGTGATTCCAGGAAGGGGAAAATAGGGAGGGGAAGGTTTCTGTCTCCCCACAACATCTCAGCTCAGCCCAGGTGCTGAGAGGGAAGCTCTGAGCCCTCCAGGGTCACGGCAGCTCCAGGTGAGCTCAGAGCAGTCCCAGGATGTGTGTCCTGGGGGACACCCAGAGACCCCTCACCCTGGTGCAGAGGAGGGGTTTGGGGGGTCCCAAGCAGCTTCCCTGGTGGCCGAGACCTTCAGAAGAGTTGGGGCTCCTGGTTTTAGCTTCACTAAACCCAGAGCAGGAGGAGCCCTGCAGGGGAGAGATGCCAGAGGGAGGTGAGGGGTGCTGGATGTCAGGTGTGGAGCTCTGTCCACTTGTCTGGAGTTCTGTCCATCTGCGTAGAGCTCTGTCCATGTGTGTGCATCTCTGTGCATGTGTGTGCAGCTCTGCCCATCTGTGTAGAATTCTGTCCATGTGTCTGGAACTCTGTCCATGTGTGTGGAGCTCTGACCATCTGTGTAGAGCTCTGTCCATGCATTTAGAGCTCTGTCCATGTATCTGGAGTTCTGTCCATCTGTGTAGAGCTCTGTCTATGTGTCTGCAGCTCTGTCCATGTGTCTGGAGCTCTGTCCATGCATTTGGAGCTCTGTCCACATGTCTGACCATCTGTGTACAGCTCTGACCATGTGTGTACAGCTCTGTCCATGTGTCTGGAGCTCTGTTCATGCATATGGAGCTCTGTCCATCTGTCTGGAGCTCTGACCACACCTTGGCTGTCCATCAGTGTCTTGCACACGCACCTGGAAGTGCCTGTTGTGAGTCACTGTCCTTTACACCCTGGCTGCCCCATCTGCCACTCCCTCCTGTTTTTGGGATCTGTGGAGAATCCCCTCTCTTCCATCTCACCCCTGTGGGTGCTGTGGGTGTTTGTGGCCATGGGGTGATGTTAAAAACTGTCCTTTAATTAGCAGCATCTCTGTGGGTTCCTGTTCCCAGCTGGGTGAGGAAACTCGGTGTCTTTGAGGAGTCTGCAGCCTGAGGAAGCGGAAATAGGGGAAGGGGAGGCTCCTCCTCGTGCCTGAGCCTCTGCTCTGGGCCGTGGACATTTGCAGTTTCCTCTTGGCAGAGTGGAGGAGAACTTAAATGACCCCATAGTGCTTTAAACGTGGGTGTGGGGTACAGCAGTGGGGAGCAGCAGTGGGAATTTTTGAGGCTGAGCCACTCTTGCAAGGCAAGACTCAGGGCTGAAAGGAAAGGAAAACCAAAATTCCTGTGAGGATGGAAACCCTGTGAGCTGGGAGGATGGGAGTGGAGATGGGGATGTGAAGATCCACCACTTGTGGACATGGCCTTGCAGAGATGCTCTGTGGGATTGGGGCTGTGGTGCCAGGATGGGATTTTTGGGGAGTTTTGGGGTGTCAGGGTGCTGGTGCTGCTTTTCACCTGGTGCTGGTGCACGTGGCTCCCTCCTGCTGCCAGACAGGGGCAAAATTCCCACAAATTCCTGGTGGCACTGCAGTCTCAGGGGGTCGGACTGTCCTCCCTGCTGTGACATGGGGACCACCAAGGGCAGGGGGATTTATGGGAACTGGGGGCAGTTTCCATGCACTGGAGCAGGTCAGGTTGTGGCTGCTTGGCATTTCCACTGCTTCCTCCTTTTACATCCCTTTTTCTATTCCTGCCTGGGGCTCTTGCCCAAGGGGCCTCCTGCCTCTGCCCTCCCCAGCGAGCCAAAACCAGAAGTGGGACCTTGTTGGGACAGTTCTTTGTTAAAAATAGCCCTGCCTGCCCATCTCCAGCAGCACTGGGCCTGGGGTGGATCTTCCCTGTGGCAGGAGATCTGTAATCAGTGGGGTGACAGCAGCAGTGTTCCCTGGCACAGAAATTCATGTGCAAGCAGATATTTATTTATGTGCCTGAGCCCATCCAGCTCTGGCTGCCATGGATTCCCTAAATTAATTCCCTCTCTTTCTTCCCCAGTTGCCGCAGCAGCAACAGGAAGAGTTTAGTGGTGGGCACCCCCTCTCCGACCCTCTCACGGCCTCTCTCCCCTCTCTCCGTGCCAACAGGTAAGGGATTATCCCAGTGGATGCTTCAGCATGTCCCAAAATTACCCAAATATCCTAAAACTAACAAGATGCAGGGCTTCAGCACCTTGTTAGCAGCAGTGGACTGGCTCCAGGAGCCTTTTCCAGGGTTGGGAAGTGCCTGAAACACTTTTCCCTGAAGGAGCAGCCCAAAGCACTCTGGACATTGTGCTGGGGTGGGTTTTGGGATGAATTTTCCCCCTTTCTCCCTGCAGCTGGGAGCAGCCCCTTGGACAGCCCACGGAACTTCTCTGCCAGCACCTCCATCAACTTCCCCTTTGCTCGCAGGTGAGCTCCCAGCCCCAGAGCAGTAAATATTCACTTGTAAGGACCATTCCCGTCCAGGGAACTGTTCTGTTGATCTCAAGTGACTTGTTTTGCTTTTATTTTTGCTTTTCTTCTGCCTGCTTTTTGTCCTGGTGGTGTTTCCTCTGCCCTGACTGGTTCCTCCTGCCACCCCAGCCATGCTCCTCGGACTGACAGGCAAGTACCAGGGATGGGCATGGGCTGCATTTTGGGGAGGTGTTTGCTCCACATCATCAGGGACCTTCTTTTCTAAGTGTTCAAGGCCAAGCTGGGCAGGGCTTGGAGCAATCTGGTGAAGTGGAAGGTGTCTCTGCACATGGCAGGGAGTGGGACTGGGTCTTTGAGGTCCTTTCCAATGCAAGCCCATCTGGGACTCTGTGATTCTTTATTTGCATCCATGTGTGGGGAATTTTGCACCAGGACTGGGCTCCCTGCAGCTCTGGGAGCAGAAATATCTCTGTTCCCATGGCTGGGTGTTCAGCCCCATCTCAAACTCCTGCAGGATTCTCAGAAGATGTTCAGGGATCTCTCATCCAGGTCCCCACAGAGGCAGATCCTGCTGCGTGCCCTCCCCTGTTTAACTAATTAATTAATTACACATGGAGGGCGGGTGGCTGATTTTAACCCATTGATTCTTGTGTGGAAACAAGCCCGAGGCTCTGCTGGTTTGCACACTTGTACCAGAGGGAACAGCCAGGCTGTGCGGTCAGGAGTTTGCTGGAGCTGCATGTGGCTCCCTGCCAGCTCCTGCTGTCCTTGACCCCACAAGGGAAATGGCAGTGGGAGGTGAAGGGCCTTGTCCTGACCTGGATGTGTCCCCATCCCTTGGAAACATCTCCAAGAGGAAGCATTTGCCTGCGTATGAGCAGTTCCCTTCCTGTTTATGGCCAGGCTCTGCTCCCCGGCGCCTGCTGGCTCAGGATGAGCCTTTGGCAATCCCAGTTTCTCACCAAGAAAACTCCCAGCAGGCTGGATTTTGCTCTAATTAAAAATCAGACTCTTGCAGTTTTTTTTTTTTTTTTCTTTCCCCTGTGTGAAATGGATTCAATGGAGCCCCAGCTCTGTCTCTTCATAGTGACCCTGCCCTAACCCTGTGCCTGGGTGCCCTATCCACACTATTTGCAGCCACATGTGCCCTTACCCAAAACGACATTCAAAAGATCATTGCCTTGTCCGCTTCAAGCCAGCTGGGGTTAATAACAGTTACAATCACTAAACCTCCCCGAACTCGCCTTCCTTCACATCTCAACCCATGCATTCCTCAAAGCCATGCCCTTCCTATGCTCAGGCTCCATCATTCACAGCCTAAATGGTGAACAAGATATCCAAAAGATAGGAGGGCTCCAAAAGATACCACCCACAACCACTGCACGCCTCACCATCGGCAACCTCGCTCGAACAGGGACACCATTTCTAGCAGGATTCTACTCAAAAGACCAAATCATCGAAAGCCTAAACACATCCTACCCAAACACCTGAGCCCTACTTCTAACCCTACTAGCCACTGTTGTTCACAGACCGGCTTCATTCGAACTCTCAGGATGAGTCTTTGGGAATCCCAGTTTCTCACCAAGAAAACTCCCAGCAGGATGAATTTTGCTCTAAATCAGACTCTTGCAGGTTCTTTTGGTTTTGGTTTTTTCTTTCCCCTGTGTGAAATGGATTCAATGGAGCCCCAGCTCTGTCTCTTCACAGTGACCCTGCCCTAACCCTGTCCCTGTGCCTGTGCCTGGGGGCCCTATCCACACTGTTTGCAGCCACATGTGCCCTTACCCAAAACTGCATTAAAAAGATCATTGCCTTGTCCGCTTCAAGCCAGCTGGGGTTAATAACAGTTACAATCACTAAACCTCCCTGAACTCGCCTTCCTTCACATTTCAACCCATGCATTCCTCAAAGCCATGCCCTTCCTAAGCTCAGGCTCCATCATTCACAGCCTAAATGGTGAACAAGATATCTGAAAAATAGGAGGGCTCCAAAAGATACCACCCACAACCACTGCACGCCTCACCATCGGCAACCTCGCTCCAATAGGGACACCATTTCTAGCAGGATTCTACTCAAAAGACCAAATCATCGAAAGCCTAAACACATCCTACCCAAACACCTGAGCCCTACTTCTAACCCTACTAGCCATGTTGTTCACTGCAGTGACTGTATTAGTACAGACCAGCTTCATTCGAACTCTCAGGATGAGTCTTTGGGAATCCCAGTTTCTCACCAAGAAAACTCCCAGCAGGATGAATTTTGCTCTAATTATAAATCAGACTCTTGCAGGTTTTTTTTGTTTGTTTGTTTGTTTTTTCCCCTGTGTTAAATGGATTCAAAGGAGCCTCATCTCTGACCCTGCTACCTGCCACTGTCCCTGCAACAGCCCCCTCACCTGCAAACCCCTTATTTCACCCCATTTCAGTCCATTCTGAAAAGAGATTTCAGGGTTTTATTCCTCAAGCCAGGCCTGTGTCCCGTTTCCCAGCTTTTGGCTCTGATGTTGTTGATTTGCATTTAAATGTTGGGTTTTTCCCCTCTGTGTGATTGCTGTGTTTGCTCTGGCAGGGCTGATGGCAGAAGGTGGTCACTGGCTTCGTTACCCTCCTCTGGCTATGGGACCAACACCCCCAGCTCCACGGTCTCGGTAACATTTGCTTTCTCGTGGTAGCAGATGATAAAATCCTAAAACCCCCTGATTTTTGGTGAAATGCCTCCCAAGCTCCGTGGTGCTGGGTTCTAAAGGACCATGTGCTTTAGCTGCATCCTGCTTCCTAAATGAGCTTTTAAAAAAGTCATAAGGCTTGGCTGTGCGCTTGCAGCACCCCTGAGGGTTACAGTGTCTCATTAGAGCATCTCTGGGTTAACTTCATCCCTGGGGTTACGGCATGTCTGGGAGTTACTGTGTCCTAGGGTTACAGTGTTCCTGGAGTTACAGCATCCCAGGATATCAGAGCATCCCTGGGAGTTAGAGCATCCCTGGGGTTACAGCATCCCTGGGATTATAGCATCCCTGGACATCAGAGCATCCTTGGGAGTTACTGTGTCCTAGGGTTATAGTGTTCCTAGAGTTACAGCATCCCTGGACATTAGAGCATCCCTGGGAGTTACAGCATCCCAGGGTATCAGAGCATCCCTGGGAGTTACAGCATCCCTGGGGTTACAGCATCCCTGGGCATTAGAGCATCCCTGGGAGTTACAGCATCCCTGGGAGTTACAGCATCCCAGGATATCAGAGCATCCCTGGGGTTACAGCATCCCTGGGATTATAGCATCCCTGGGGTTACAGCATCCCTGGATATCAGAGCATCCCTGGGAGTTACAGCATCCCTATGTGTGACAGGACTGAGCTGCCTGGGATGCTGGAGTTACACGGGATGGGTCTCAATGGAGCTCAGTGGAACTTTGAGTGGGAGAATGGGGGATTTTGAGCTAGCAGTGAGCAGTGCAGACCTCCCCAGCCTGCTCCTGCCCACATTCCACCTCCCCAAACCCACCCCACGCTGCCTGTCAGTATTCCCAACCTCCCAAGAGGATATTTCCCTCACTGCCGGGAAGCAGAGCCCCATCACTGATCTCCTTCATCCCTCTCTCTCTCCCCAGTCATCTTCATCCTCCCAGGAGCGCCTGCACCAGCTGCCGTACCAGCCCACCCCCGACGAGCTGCATTTCCTTTCTAAGCATTTCCGCAGTACGGAGAGCGTCACGGACGAGGAGGGCAGGCACTCGCCCTGCCTGCGCCCACGATCCCGCAGCCTCAGGTGGGACACAGCTCCCAGGGCAAGGCTGGCTTGCTTTGAAACACAGGTGTCTGCTAAGGAAGGCAGCAGCCTCCCCTGAAATGGAAAATGTAAACCCTGTCCCTCTGAATTATCATATATCTGAATTATCATGTCAGATATCTGAATTATCTGCACCCACGATCCCGCAGCCTCAGGTGGGACACAGCTCCCAGGGCAAGGCTGGCTTGCTTTGAAACACAGGTGTCTGTTAAGGAAGGCAGGAGCCTCCCCTGAAATGGAAAATGTAAACCTGTCCCTCTGAGTCATTATAATTTTGAAATATTTTTTTTTGTTAAATTGGTTTTTTTGGTTAAATTTGGTTAAATCCTCTTTTCCCTCTGAAAAATCTCCCGACCCTCTTTGCTACCAGAGGCAGAGCCACAGCCCTGCATGCTGCCGGCTGAAATTTCATTAAAATCAGATTAATTATCTGACAGGGGTTTGTAGGTGGTGAGATTTTCACCCAGGAGATGCCAGCTCTGCAGCTGGCACAGCACAGGCTGGGGCAGGGCTGGGGCTGGTTTTAATCACAACATTTATTATTTTATAGTGGTTAATGAGTTGCTGGCTGCTCCTGCAGCTTGCTTTGCATAACGGGATCACCAGGCAGAGCCCTGGGAGGGGCAGTGTTGGGTGAGGGAAGGAGGAAAACCATATTTAATGAAGGTTCCTGTGTCCACCACGAGGTTTGGTTGGGTTTTTGTTTGCTGGTGAGCTGCAAAAATGGCACTGATGGCAAGAAATTGTGGGATCCAGAGGAAGGGAAAGATGAGCTCATTCTTCAAAGCTGAGGGGATGATGGAACACCCAGAACCTCTCAGTTCTGGATTTCAAGTGACTTGTGTTTGGGGAGCTGGGTTAAGCTTCCCTAGAGCACATCCCAGGGACCTCCAGTGTGTGGGATGCTGCTGGGAGCACTGGCCCAAGGCTGGTGGTTCCACTTGGATGAGCTTTAACCACTTGGAACCAGGAGTTGGGAGGAGGGACCGAGTTGCTCTCAAGGGGCAGTGACCATTTGCACAGATGTGAATGACCTGACCCTCGTAACGCCGCCCTTCTCCTCCCCCTGCAGCCCTGGACGGACGGGCGGAACGTTTGACAACGAGGTGGTGATGATGAACCATGTCTACAAGGAGAGGTTCCCCAAGGTAACCCTTGGGTGCCTCCATGGCATCCTGGCAGCACCTTCTCCTCCCTGTGGGAGTGTGGAATGCATGGGTAGATCATGGAGGGTGTTGGGGACACTGGAGACACAACCAACCTGGGGTTTGTTATCCACACAAGCAGGCAGAGGGCTCTGCAGGCTTTGGTGGAACTTCTGCAGTCTGTTGGAAGCTGGTTGAGCTGCAGGAGGTGGTGGGATGAGATTCTGGCTGGCCAAACCCGGTGCAGGAGGGAGGATGAGATCCTGACTGATAAAACCCAGTTCAGGAGGAGGTAGGGTGAGATTCTGGATGGCCAAACACAGTCCAGGAGGTAGGATGAGATCCTGGATGGTCAAATCAAATGCAGGAGGTGGTAGGACGAGATCCTGACTGATAAAATCCAGTGCAGGAGGTGGTGGGTTGAGATCCTGGCTGGCCAAACAGAGTCCAGGAGGTAGGATGAGATCCTCTCTGGTCAGATCAACTGCAGGAGGTGGTAGGATGAGATCCTGACTGATAAAACCCAGTGCATGAGGTGGTAGAGTGAGATCCTGGCTTGCCAAACACAGTCCAGGAGGTAGGATGAGATCCTGGATGGTCAAATGAACTGCAGGAAGTGGTAGAATGAGATCCTGACTGATAAAATCCAGTGCAGGAGGTGGTGGGATGAGATCCTGGCTGGCCAAACACATTTCAGGAGGTGGTAGGGTGAGATCCTGGCTGGCCAAACCCGTGGCATGGGGACGTGTGTTCCTGACCATCACCATCCACTCCACCCCGCAGGCCACAGCCCAGATGGAGGAGCGCCTGCAGGACACCATCACAAACTTCTCCCCGAGCAGCACCCTGCCCCTGGCTGATGGGGTGCTGGGCTTCATCCACCACCAGATCATCGAGCTGGCCCGAGACTGCCTGGCCAAGTCCCAGGGAGCTCTCATCACCTCCCGCTACTTCATGGAGCTGCAGGAGAAACTGGAGAAGATGCTCCGAGACGTGAGTACGGGGCAGTTCCGTGCCTGGTGCCACCTCGTGAGGCCACCAAGAGACACCTGGATTCTGTCTCCATTCCCAACAGGCTCAGGAGCGTTCTGAGAGTGAGGAAGTGAAGTTCATTGATCAGCTGGTGAGGAAGCTGCTGATCATCATCTCCCGGCCTGCCCGACTTCTGGAGTGCCTGGTAAGACATGGAGACTCCTGTCTTGTCTTTCATGGTCTGTGCCAGCCCAGAGAGGAGGCAAAGCCTCCAGGATGTCCCTGGATCCCTGGAAGTGTCCAAGGCCAGGTTGGATGGGGTTTGGAGCAACCTGGGATGGTGGAAGTTGTCCCTGATCTTTAAGTTCCCTTCTGGCCCAAACCATTCTGTGACTCTGGTTTTCAGGTTTGTTTTGTTTTTTTGGTTGATTTGCTGAATTTCTAAAGCAGTGACCTTGTGCTGTGTTTCCTGATGAAATTTTCATCTCCCTTAGTTTTCCTTCCAAGGCCAACTCACAGAGCTGCATTTTTTTTTTCCATCACCCCTGACCTTGGGAATGATGAGGGAATGATGCATGCAGAGCCTGTCCCCAGTCACAGGTGTCACCCGCAAGGCTTAGAGGAAAAGTTTAACTTTGCAAAATCTCTCTCCTCAACTGTGCTTGGTTTTCCCCATCCAGGAGTTCGACCCAGAGGAGTTTTACCATCTCCTGGAAGCTGCAGAAGGACATGCCAAAGTTGGGCAGGGAATAAAGACCGATATTCCCAGATACATCATCAGCCAGCTGGGGCTCGTCAAGGACCCACTGGAGGGTAGGGAAGCACTCTGAGGTCTGCAGTAGGATGTGGACTCCCAGTTTGGCCACTGGTGATCACAACTGAGCACTGGGAGGTGTCAGGGAGCCCTGCAGGGCTGAGCTGGTGTCATGGCAGGGAGGTCACAGCAGGACCAGGACGATGGCCAAGTCCTTCTGGCCAGCCCCACGTCCCTTATTATTGCTTCCAACACGTTCAGCAAAGCAGATTAAGCTCAAAAACACTTAATCCGTGGCCCTGAGGGGGAATCATAATCCCTGGAGAACGCAGGAATGACTATCAAAAAAAAAAAAAGAATTATATAAATGTTTAACCTCGTGTTGAACCTCTTAACGTCATGACCTGAATTTCTCCATAGGATAGCTCAAGCAAGCTTTTGGCCAAATCCCCACGGGGTCTCTGAGTTTGGGGGGAGAGTGGTTGGGCAGGGGGTGATTTTGGTGGGTGTTGAGCATGAGGAAAGTGAAAACCATCCCTGTGATCTACAGAAATGGGGCAGCTGGATCACTTCGACAGCGGGAACACCATCACACCGGAGAACGATGACACCTGTGAGGTGAGCGTGGTCCCACCTGCCTGTCCCACCTGCTGCCTCCAGCTTCCTCCCACCTCACCCCACACCAGAGCTCCTGGCAGCTGTCCTAGGCTGGGAGCTGTTCATTTTGGATTGTCCCCAGGGGTGATTGATGTACTCAAGGGGAAGATCTCACAGGCTGTCATTGGGCTTCTTGAGTGGACAGAGCTCAGAGTGGGCTCTTGATCTGCAGAGCATCTCAGGCTTCTGCTTTGGGCTTTGTGACTGGAGAGGGCTCTGGCAGAAAGAAGCTTTTGGAGGTGGTACAGGATGGTGTTGGGTGAATTCCTCCTTCATTAAAAACCTGTGTGTTCCTCAGAGCCAGCCTTCGATCCCCGTGCCACGGAGGAAGCCCTGCGAGGGGGACTTTGAGACCATCAAGCTGATCAGCAACGGGGCTTATGGGTGAGTCTGTAAATGACTCCAAAGCCCTTCTTTGTCCATGCCCCACGGCATGGGGTGGTCAGTGCTGGTGGCTGGAGGACTTGTGTTGAGGTCCAGCTGTTCCTCCAGGGCCGTGTACCTGGTGAGGCACAGGGAGACGCGGCAGCGCTTCGCCCTGAAGAAAATCAACAAGCAGAACCTCATCCTGAGAAACCAGATCCAGCAGGTGTTCGTGGAGAGGGATATCCTCACCTTTGCTGAGAACCCCTTCGTGGTCAGCATGTTCTGCTCCTTCGAGACCAAGCGACACCTCTGCATGGTCATGGAGTATGTGGAAGGTGAGAGCAGAGCTTGGGGCTGGATGGTGCAGGGAGGAGGGGAGGATATCAAAGCCTGAGCATCAAGGACACCACCTGGACATCTCCTGCCCTGCTTTGCTCCAGGGAGCAGAGGGAAGCACAGGGAGATGATTTTGTGGTCCTGATCTCCTTGATGAAGGTGGTGACCGTGGTCACCTAGGGGAGCGTTTGTGCTCCGTGCCTGAGGATCAGCTGCTCAGAGGGGCTGGCTGGGAGCCTGCTGGTCCTGCTGAGCTCGCTGCCTCTCGGGTCGGCTGTTGATGTTCTCTGCCCCGAGACGTGCAGGATGTCTCTGCTTCAGCCCGCTCAACTGAAGAACGAGTCAGGGCTCTTCACTTTTCGGTCTTGAGATTGTTTATTAATTCTTATCTATAAAATTTTCTTTCTGCCCAGCCGGGATCTGCTCAGCAGGGCAGCCACAGGCACTCTGACCACCCCTGAGGCGGTGCTGTCCTTTTCTATTACAAACTACGTATAACATATTTACACTTAATTCCCAATACCTATCACCTATACTAGACAGTGAGCTTCTACTCTAAACCAATCCCAAAGTGCCAACATCACTGCAGAAAATGGAGAGCAAGAAGAAGAAAGAAGGACTAGATACGCCCTGATTCCTCCATCTTGTCTCCATAACCCCCATACCAAAAATCCAAAAATCTACATTTACACCCTGTGAATACCTTATTATTACACTATTCAAACCTGTGTGACTTTCACATCCTCATACAAAGCCGACAACTCGCTCCAAGGGTCAAAATCAAATCCCCAGGTGTTCTGGGGAGCACGCCAGGGTCTCCGAGCCCCCCGACGGGGCTCTCGGCAACTCTGGACATCCAAAGGGATGTGCTGACTTCCCACAGCTGCCTTCCCTGAGCCCCCCGTGTTCCCACAGGGGGGGACTGTGCCACGTTGCTGAAGAACATGGGCCCCCTGCCCGTGGACATGGCCAAGATGTACTTTGCTGAGACCGTTCTTGCCCTGGAGTATCTCCACAACTACGGCATCGTGCACCGGGACCTCAAACCTGACAAGTGAGTGTGTGGGTCAGGCCTGAGCAAGGGTGGGGCTTTGAATGGGGAAGGGAAAGCCAAGAGGGAAGGGCAGAATGGGTTTTGTTCCCCAGAGACTGGTTCTGTGCTGTTGCATCAGGACCGGAGGCCCTGGGGTGCGGCCCGTCCATCTCAGGTCTCCCCAGAAGCAACCAGCAGCATTGTGGGGTGTCTGTCTTCTCCTGCAGTTTGCTCATCACCTCCATGGGCCACATAAAGCTGACAGACTTTGGTCTGTCAAAGATTGGCCTGATGAACATGACCACGAACCTCTACGAGGGGCACATGGAGAAGGACACGCGGGAGTTCATGGACAAGCAGGTACGAGGTCCTGCTCCCCGTGGCTGACCTGCCATCCCTGGGGTCCCAGATAACCCTGGGATGTGTTGCAAAGGTCACTGCAGAGGTGTCAGCCCCTGCTTCCCACACAGGTGTGTGGCACTCCGGAGTACATTGCCCCCGAAGTCATCCTCATCCAGGGCTATGGGAAGCCCGTGGACTGGTGGGCCATGGGCATAATCCTCTACGAGTTCCTGGTGGGCTGTGTCCCCTTCTTCGGAGACACCCCCGAGGAGCTCTTCGGGCAGGTCATCAGTGGTGAGTGCCAGGGACACGTTTGTGCTCCCAGCAGCCAAGGCTCATCCTTTAACACGTGGGAAGCTCCGTTCCTTCCTGTCACCCTCGCTGGGCAGTGAGGAGGCTCCTCAAGCTTTGACTTCCCACTTTGGGAGGGCCCTTTCCCTGCTGCAGCTCCTGGGAGACTTTCTTGTTGCTCAGAAGCATCCGAACCCTTTCAGCCATCCCAACCCCCTTTTCCTTTTTCCTTGCAGATGAAATTATGTGGCCAGAAGGGGACGAGGCTCTCCCTGCAGATGCCCAGGACCTGATCACACGGTTGCTGAGGCAGTCTCCCCTCGAGCGCCTGGGCACTGGTAGGCACAGCAGCCCCCTCAGGGGCTGACCTGGCACCTTGATTCCCATCAAATTTGCTTGGCTTTGAGTCCAAAGCATGTCCTACCACTCTGAGGGTGCTTGGAGAGGTCTCCTGCTCAGGGTTCCCCCCATAAAGGCTGCACGAGGCTCCTGTCCATCTTTTTTAAGCTGTTTGCTCTGTGTGGAGGGCAGACCGTGCTGTTTGGGGTGGGAGTGGGAGCACCCTGGATCCTGCCCCATGCCCCTGACACGGGTTTCTCTGCCTGGCAGGAGGTGCACATGAGGTGAAGCACCATTCCTTCTTCCTCCATCTGGACTGGAACGGGCTGCTGCGGCAGAAGGCCGAGTTCATCCCCCAGCTGGAGTCGGAGGATGACACCAGCTACTTTGACAGTGAGGCCAAATCCATCCCTCTTCCACCTCTGCCAATCCGTTATCCCAGCTGCACTTTGGATGCTCCCACGGGGGATGAACATCTCCTGGGTGAAGCTGGTCGCTTTACAACCCAAATCACAAAACAGATACAATCCTCTTTCCAGGCTGCTCGCCCTTACCTGCTTCCTCTCCCAAAACACCCCTGGGGTTTGGGGCTGGGCTGTCAAGCTTTGGGGCCCTGCTGCAGGCAGGATGTGGGGTTCTGCAGGCAGGGTGACATCCCTTCCCCTCTGGCTCTTGCTTTCAGCTCGCTCCGAGAGGTATCGTCACTTGGACTCAGAGGATGAGGAAACCAACGATGAGGAATCATCAGTGGAGATTGGGCAGTTCTCCTCCTGCTCCCACCGCTTCAGCAAGGTGCTCCAGCCCCTCCTGCAGCATCCCAAATGCTCTGGCACCACAAACAGTGTGGCAGTGCTGAGCATCGCCATCTTGGCTGACACCACAACACCCAAACTCCCAAATTTCTGCTCCTTGCTGATGGCTCCTCTCCTTCTCAGGTGTACAGCAGCTCAGAATTCCTGGCGGTCAACTCCACCCTGAGCCTCTCCTCCTCTGACCGGAGTCACTGCGATGACAAAGAGGAGCGGTGGGACCGGCACTCGGGGGATGAGGACAGGAGCAGGCCAGCGGGCACCGAGCCCCGGTGAGTGGCCAGGGGGGCTGCACTGCTGGTGTGGGCTCCTGACAGTGCCCAGGGCTTGTGCCAGCACCAAGGGTTTGTGCCAACACTGAGGGTTTGTGTCAGCACCAAGAGCTTGCGCTGACACTACGGGTTTGTGATGGCACTGAAGGGTTTGGTTATTTCTGAAGGGTCAGGGGGACATGTCCTGGGGGTGCTGCAGTGGCTTTGTGCCATCTGCCTTGCCCACCTTGGCTTGTCCTGAGCCCTCCTGCTCTTCCCACGCAGCCTGCGCTCCTGGACGTCCGGCAGCTCCACGCCCTACAGCTCCCGGCATGAGCGGAGCCACAGCCCCACGGCGCTGCCCAGCACCCTCAGCCTGGACACCATGCCCAAGTTTGCCTTCTCCTCAGAGGATGAGAGCCCTTGTGTGGCGTCCAAGCCAGAGAGACCCAAGTTTGTGGTGGGAGACTCGGACGCGGGGACTGGCGGCACGGTGAAGCAGTCGGCGTTATCCGGTGAGTAGGCTGTGGGCAGTGTGGGGTTCTCTGGGGACAACCAGGGTCCTGCATGGCATGGGGTGGCTTCTCCACATCCCCAAACTCTCCCTCCTCCCCTCTGTGCAGCCGATCTGGTCAGCCTGAACCACATCCGCCTGCGGAGCAACAGCACCGGCACCAAGAACTCGACTCCCCGGAGCCTGGAGCCCAGCGGGGGCCGTCGGCTGAGCACCCAGAAGGATGTGCCAGACAGGCAGAGAGCCTCCCTGGGCAGCCGTGTGCCCAAATCTGCCTCTGTCTCAGCCCTATCCCTCATCATCACCTCAGGTCTGTGTGCTGGGTGATTTACCCTGCTGGATGGCCACTGTCGCGTGGTTTTGCCGGACTGAGGTGGCTCCTTCTGCTTGCAGATGACTTCGGTGGCAGCGCCCTGATGAGCCCTATCTCCCCTCACTCCCTCTCGTCCAACCCCTCTTCCCGGGACTCCTCCCCGAGCCGAGACTCCTCCCTGGCCATTGCCAGCCTGCGGCCACCCATCATCATCCACAGCTCAGGGAAGAAGTACGGCTTCACCCTGCGAGCCATCCGCGTCTACATGGGTGACAGCGACGTCTACACCGTCCACCACATGGTCTGGGTACGTGCCCTGGGGTCCAGAGGTGCTTTAAACCCCAGGAGGGAGCTGGCATCCAAATAAAACCACTCTGTTTGTGCTGCAGAGCGTGGAGGAGGGGAGCCCTGCGCAGGAGGCCGGGCTGAGGGCAGGAGATCTCATCACGCACGTGAACGGAGAGTCCGTGCTGGGTTTGGTCCATCGGGACGTGGTGGAGCTGCTGCTGAAGGTGGGTGACCAGAGCCACTCCGCTCTCTTAGGACATCAATTCGTCATTGCCTTTGCTGGCAGCTGAGGCAGGAGCTGGCTCAGATCTGGTGCTGCAAAGATTTGTTTTCCATCCATCAGAGTGGGAATAAAGTGGCCCTGCGGACCACTGCCCTGGAAAACACCTCCATTAAAATCGGTCCTGCAAGGAAAAACAGCTCCAAGACAAGGATGGCAAGGAGGAGTAAAAAGAGCAGGAAAAGGGATGGCCAAGACAGGTAGGTAAAACTGGGATAAAATGGCATTTATCCCAGTGTGTGGGGTACTGGGGGAATGCTCTGGATCATGCCATACTGGGATGTCCAGTGGGGTCTGGTCCTGCTGCCACAAGGTCAGCACACTTGATGCTAACATCTTTAAGGAGAAGCCAAAGTTATTCCTGTCCCCTCAGCAGGAGAAAATCCCTTTTCAAGAAGATCTCCAAGCAGTCGTCGGTCCTGCACACCAGCCGCAGCTTCTCCTCTGGTCTCCACCACTCGCTGTCCTCCAGTGAGAGCCTCCCGGAGTCCCCCACGCACAGCCTGTCCCCAGGTCCCACCACGCCGTGCCGCAGCCCCGCTCCCGACCTGCCCTCAGGTACCCCAAGGGGGGATATTGGCTCGGGGCAGGGCAGGATGCCGCGTGTCCCTCGGGGAGGCCGCGTCCCTCCAGCCCTACAGTGACCTTTTCTCTTTGTACGGCAGATGCTGTGTCCCCTCAGAGCACCTCTCCCTCCTCCAGCACCCCAACGTCACCCGCCGGCCACGTGCGCCCCAGCTCCCTGCACGGGCTGGCCCCCAAACTGGGTGGGCCGCGCTACAAAGTGGGACGTCGCAAATCCACCAGCAGCATCCCCCCCTCTCCCCTGGCCTGCACCCCTTCCTCGGCCCAGCGCCCGCCTTCCCCGCAGCGCTCCCCGTCTCCGCTCCACGGGTACCCCAAAACCCCCCATTCCTTCCAGGGCAAGACCCTGTCCCCCCCCACCATCGTCCGGCAGAGCTCCCGGCCCCGCAGCGCCGACTGCCCCCGCTCCCCCCTGCTCAAGCGCGTCCAGTCGGCCGAGAAGATCGTCACCATCCTGGCCGAGAAGAAAAGCAGCGGCCGCAAGCTGGGGCTGGAGATGTCCTCGCTGGATGGGGAGGCCATCGCCGAGGGGGACGCGCTGCCGTACCCCGGGGAGCACGGCTACCACCCCGGCAGCTCCCGGCTGGCAGAGCGCCACGAGCGGGACCAGGAGATGGTGGTGATGCGGCGGCTGAACCTGTCGGAGCGCAGGGACTCGTTCAAGAAGCAAGAGGCGGTTCAAGAAGTGAGTTTTGACGAGCAGGAGACGGCGGCAGGAGGCGAAGATGGTGGCAAGAGTGAGGAAGGGCAGGGCACGGCTGGTGCGGAGCTGCTGCCGAAGCTGAAGCCCGGCACGGTGCCGCAGATCGCGGTGCAGGGCTCGGAGAGCGACGAGCAGGAGCCGGCGGTGGCCGAGTGGGAGTGCCAGGGCTCCTACCCCATCAGCAGCACGGAGCAGCCAAGCAGCAGCATCTCCTTGCCGTGGTGGGATGGGTGTGAGCACCGGGACCGTGGCTCCCAGCAGCAGCGGAACTGCGGGCAGGGGTCACCCGGCCACTGGCAGGTGCCAGCACAGGGCCAGGAGCCAACGGGGGCTCATCTCCCGGCTCCCCGGGGCGTGTGGAGCGGGGCCAAGCACGCCTGAGCCCCACGCTGGCACCCAGGGATGGTTCAGGCTCCCTGCAGCACCCCCAGCACCCCGTTCTGTGCGGCAAATCCATGAGAAAAATGTCCCCGGAGCCACTCTGGACCCTGGCCGGGCCGGCTGTGCCCCGGCACTTCGCCCCCCTGGAAGGCTTTTTGTACTCCCTGAAAGATGCTCATATTTTTATAGAGACGCAGGAGCTTTTCCGGCAGCGGCGTTTCCCCAGCTGGGCCCCAACCTCTGTGTACAGAAAGGACTCGATGCAAATATTCCTTAATTAATTTATTACTTTTTATAAGCTAAACGGGCAGTGCAGGACTGTCGCAGGGGCCAACCCAGCTCTGGGAGTCCCAGCCTTTCCCGTGCGTCTCCCAGCTCCCAGCCCACTGTTTTCTAACCCACTCGCTTTTCCCTACTTTTAAACTTCAATTTCACCCCAGATCTCCTAAGAACCCCATAATTCTAATATTTAAAATTAAAACAAAACCCCAAATCCACAGTAACGTCCCCGAAATGCTGGTGCTCCAGGCTGGGATGCAGAGGGGGGGGATATTCTTTGCATATGGATCATCAGATGATGAACATATGGATCATTTTATAAGCTTATAGGAGATGTAAAAAGGGTTTAATTATTTTATTTGGAGATTTTATAGCCACCTGGCTCCATTGGCCCTTCCAGGTGGGGAAAACAGATTCCCCAGATGGGAATATTAATGGGATTTTTAAGGTCAGTTTTTGCTCTTTCAAAAGCCCCACAAAATCCCGTGGTGTTTGTTTGTCAGTGCACAGACACCTACAAAATCCCAATTTATCTTTTTTTTTTTTTAATCACCCCAACCTAGTGAGCACCTGTGCTGCTCCACTTGTAATTTGGGAATTTCACCCCATTCTTTCCCCCCTCGTTGCTCTTTATCCAACAAACAACAGCTCAACCCAGCATTTCTCCCCCATTTCTACCATTTTCTGGGCTACAAACGTTTCCATTTGTTGATGCATGTTCTGGCTTTCCCCTCCCCTGCCGTGGTTTGGTGACAGGGGGACGTCCCTGGTTTGCCAACCCCGCTGCCATCAGGTGTCACCGTTACCCCGGTGGATTTTTGGGCTGCGTGTTGGATTCTTTTGTGCACGTGTGGTTTGTGCCAGGCTCCGTATCCCGCTTCTCCCGTTCAACTGGTGCTGTTAAACCCCCCCAAAATGAGCAACCAGAGCTGCTCCGTGTTTCCTTTGCTTCTCCCTCCTCTCTCTGTAGGACGGTCTTGGAAAGGCAGTGGGGTTTTGGGGAGACACCGGGCACCCCCTGCCCACTGGCACGGTGGCATGGGGGGGCTTGGCTGCACACTGGTGGCGTGGATAGGGTGGGAAGAGGATTTTTTTAAAGTTGGAAATGTCTTAAAAGCCAAGGGCACGGTGTGTTCCTGCCCAGTGCCCGGCTCTGTTCGTACCTTTGGGAAGTTTTATGTTGGATTAAAATCGTCCCTTGCGCTGAGTGTGGTGTCCAGTGGCACTGGAGTGTGCAGGGCAGTGAGTGCCCGCTCTGGGGGTGATGGCAGGGGGTCAACGGGGTGCCAGCACAGCTGGGAGGGGATGGAGGTGGCCCTGCAGTGGCACCGGGGTGGCTGCACCCAGCCTGGCTCCGGTACCGGGTCCCGGTGTGGTGCCAGTGCCTGGAGCAGCGTCCCAGTGACCTGTGCCCAGGGCAGTGCCCCGTGCTGGATGCCACGCCCCACTCCAGATATGCCCCATTCCCAAATCCATGCCCCATTCCCAAATCCGTGCCCCATTCCCAAATTCCTGCCCCATTCCCAAACCCCTGCTCCAGTCCCAAATCCCTGCCCCATTCCCAAATCCATGCCCCATTCCCAAACCCCTGCCCCAGTCCCAAATCCATGCCCCAGTCCCAAATCCCTGCCCCATTCCCAAATCCATGCCCCATTCCCAAGTCCATGTCCCATTCCCAAATCCTTGCCCCATGCTCTGTCCCCGTGCAGTCCCCGGTGCCTCATGCCCAGCGCAGTCCCGGTGCTGTGCCCATGTCCAGTGCCCGGGCAGTGCCTGGGGCCCTGCCCTGTTCCCGGTGCCATCCTGGTGCCCAGTGCAGTCCCAGTGCCTGATGCAGCCCCGGTGCTGTGCCCCGTTCCTGGTTCAATCCCACTTCAATCCCACTTCAATCCTGGTGTTATGCCCCGTTCCCGGTTCAATCCCGGTTCAATCCCAGTTCAATCCCGGTGCTGTGCCACGTTCCCAGTTCAATCCCGGTTCAATCCTGGTTCAACCTTGGTTCAATCCTGGTTCAATCCCGGTGCTGTGCCCTGTTCCCAGTTCAATCCCGGTACAATCTCAGTTCAATCCCGGTTCAATCCCGGTTCAATCCCAGTACAATCCCAGTACAATCCCGGTTCAATCCCTGTTCAATCCCGGTTCAATCCCGGTTCAATCCCAGTACAATCCCGGTACAATCCCGGTTCAATCCCTGTTCAATCCCGGTTCAATCCCGGTTCAATCCCAGTACAATCCCAGTACAATCCCGGTACAATTCCGGTACAATCCCTGTTCAATCGCGGTTCAATCCCACTGCCCGCTCCACTCGCCACCAGGGGGCGCCGCCGCGCTCTCCCTCCGGGCTCTCTCGGCTCCTTCCGGGCAGTCTCGCGCGAGGGGCGGGGCCCCGATAGCGATCGGGCCAGGAGAGGGGCGGGGCCGGAGCCTTCGGTCAGCTCCGTCCTCTGTCGTCTGCTTTCGGTTATTTCCGGGATAGATTCGGGCAGTTCCGTTCTCTCTCGTCTGCTGTCGGCTGTTTCCGGGGCGGGTTCGGGCCGTTCCGGCGGCGCTCGGGCCTGTCCAAGGCTCCGCCGGGCCGGAGGCAGCAGCGGGCTGGAGGCGAGCGGCGGCGGATGGGGCCGGCGGAGAGGTGCGGCGGGGCCGGGAGCGGCGGGATCGGGATCGGGGGCATCGGGATCGGGGAGAGCGGGCCCGGATCGGAACCAGGCCCAGGGTGGGCGTCGGGACCCCCTCAGCATGAGGCGCCCCGGGGCTTGGCTCTGTCCCTCACGGGGCAGCCTCGAGGATGTCCGCGGACCCTTCGGGAACTGCCGGCGCAGGGTGTCCCGCTGCCAGGGCACTGCCACTGCCGTGTGGCTTCGCCGTGATGCCGGCGCTATGCCCCCCAGGGCTGATCCTGTGTCCTCCCATTGGCGGGGCTGTGCCCCCCGATTCCTCCCGATCCGTTCCTGTCCCCCTCATTATCGAGGATATGCCCCCCGATGCCCCCCAGGGCTGATCCTGTGTCCCCCCCCATTGCCGGGACTGTACCCCCCATTTCCCCCTGAGCTGTCCGTGTCCGCCCATTGCCAGGGCTGTGCCCGCCGATCTCCCCCCCCGAGCTTCCCTGTCACCCCCATTGCCGGGGCTGTACCCCCTGATCCCCCCCAGGGCTGTCCCTGTCCCCCCCATTGCCGGGGCTGTACCCCCCGATTCCTCCCGAGCTGTCCTTGTCCCTCCGACATTGTCGGTGCTGTGCCCCTCATCCCCCCCCAGCTGTCCTTGTCCCCCCCATTTCTGGGGCTATGCTCCCCAATCCCCCTCCGAGCTGTCTCTATCCCCTCCATTGACGGGGCTGTACCCCTGATCCCCCCCCCGGGCTGTCCCTGTCCTCCCCATTTCCCCCTGAGCTGTCTCTGTGCCACCCAATCCCCCCCCCCGAGCTGTCCCTGTCCCCCCCATTGCCGGGGCTGTGTCCCCGATTCCCCCGAAGCTGTCCCTGTCCCCCCCATTTCCCCCCGAGCTGTTCCCGTTCCCCCCATTGCTGGGGCCTGGATTCCTCCTGGTTGTCGGCAGCCCAGCAGTGCCATCACAGATCCCCTCCCTGTGCCACTGTCCCCACACTGGTGACAGTGCAGGGACTCCCCAGCACGGTGCATCCCCATCGCCGAGAGTCCTGGGGGTCCCAGCTCTGTTCCCCCTGCCCGGGGGCAGTTGGGATCCAGCAGTTCCCAGGGTGGAGCTGGTGCCCCAGGGATGTGCCAGGTTCATCCCAAGGGTGGCTTTGCACGGCATGCCCCAAGCCCTGGCTCTGGCATGAGCCCTCCCCACTGCTTCCCACGGAGCTTGGCCACTGCATTTCTTCTCTTCCTGGGGATGTTTCTCAGCCCCTTGGAGAGGAAGGTTCCCATGGTCTTGTGCCTCCTAAACTGGGGGTCTGTGATCGATGGGGGATAAAACCAGGGGGCAGAACTGTGGAGAAAAGCGAGCTGTGAGGAGCTGGAGCAGCCCCAGCGTTGCCTTTCAATGGAGCCGAGGCTGCCTCTCCTCCCATTAATGCAGCTTTGATTTCCCAAGCAGCTCTTGGAGCCGCTGGGGAACTGGCCCTGTGACTTTCTCTGTGAGAGCAGAGAATGGAGACAGCTGAGTAAATATAGCCTAAATCACTGCTTTCCTGGCCATTCCCCCACCCTTCCCCGACATGCCAAGGGCTGCTGTGTCCCCAAGGCTGCACTGGGCTCTGCTCTAGCCTTCCACCATGTGGGAAAGTCCAAGGCATGGTTTGGTTTCTTTGGTGGCTCTCTTTGACGTGGGCAGCTCGTGCTTCCATCTGCCTGCGCGGTTCATGGCACGGCCTCGTTCCTCCTAAAGCTGATTTCTGCCCCAAAACCCCAGCGTTCCCAACTCGCTGGAACAAGGTTTTAGGCACGCAGGAAAATCCTCTGTGCCTGCAATTGGGTCTGGCTTGGACAAAGGTTCTGGGTTGGAAGGGAGAGCGCGGCTCAGCTGGAATGTGGCGAGGAGCAGAGTGGTTTGCGGAGCCAGTTTGGAGCCGTGTCAGAGCTCTGAGTGCCGGGGTGTGTTTACAATGAAAAAGAGTATTTATAATATCGAGGGCTCTTTTAATTCCTCTGGGAATCTCTGGAGCCGCAGCTTGGAGCTAAAGTAGCTGGGTAATGGAAGATGAAAAGCAGACAGAGGAAGGGATGGTGGATTTCTCAAGTTGGAAGGTCTTGGCTCTCTCACCAATATCCAAATCATGCTGGTCTATTAACTTGGGTGCTTCTTACCTCGTCGGTTACTTCATGTGATTGCTGTGCTGTGCAGAGCTGCTAATAAATCATATAAATTCCAAATACCCTGGGGAATGTGATTTTAAGCAGATAAGTTAGCAAGAGCAGTTGGATTTTTTTTTCATGTACTCAGGTTTTTTTTAGAACTGTAATTTTTTTGCCAAAATACAGCTCCTGGGTTTCTATATCCCTAAAGCCAGCTCCATAAATGCTCCTAAAATGGAATTAGTGTGTTCTTGCTGCGTGGGGGATGGTGTAAGAGCAGCCTGGAGTGAGGTGATGGGGCTGGTGTTGGGTGCTGGGTCCTTCTCTGCCCACTGCCAGCAAATAAAAGTCTCTGGCCACATAAAAATGTCTTGTAGGCAGGAGGAGAAAGTTTGTGAGGTGGTTGAGAAAGAACAAGCTTCAGCTGGAGCAAGGAAGTTCAGTGTCAGGAGAAGCCTCTGGACAGTGTGAGAAGTCTTGGAGTAGGTGTGCAGACTGAGGTGCTCTCACACTGTCCAGCCTTTGAGCAGGAGGTCTCTGGGACCTCCAGTGGCCTCCCAAAAGTGAGGAAAGTGTTGGTCATCTTGTTTTATTCAACTCCTTGTGTCCCTGCTAATCATGACATTGACCTTTTCAGTGAAATATTTCAGATATTCCTTCACTTCCTCGGGCTGTGATGAATAAAGCAAGATATTTAATGAAACTCAGGCGTGAGCAGGAGAACCTCAGTGTCCCTGGCAAAGGGTGACTTGTGGCTGTGGGCAGGAGCTGCTGCTGGCTGGGAAGCATTTCTGGGGAAAAGAAGAGGTGAAAACGGCCTCGGCTGTCCCATGCCTGGCTGGGGCACGGCTCAGGCATAACTCCCCTCCTCCCCTGCAGCTTTTCCCTGTTTGGAAGGAAATACCAGCTGGCTTGGCAGCGCCGTGGCCAGCCCGGGCTCAGCTCTCCCTGCTCCGCTGGCCGCTTCCCCGGGGGCAGCTGCTGGAGCGTGTCCAGCTCCGCTTCCCGCCCGCTCCAGCTCCCTGCAGGCTCTCCCAGCTCCTTCCCCCACAGCTCCTCGTGGCACTGCTGCCTCTAACACAGCCTGGCTCATGGCTCCAGCCTCGCCAGACGATTCTCCAGTCATTGTTCCTGCTGGGGAGGCAGCGGGAAGCTGCCTGGGAGCACAGGGATTTGCTGTGCTGTTTGTCCTGTTTATAAATCAGGGGTTGCCGAGCTCTTGCCCTCTCTGCCACTCGATGGGCACAGGATGACCCATGATGTGCTTGCCATTGCCAGCTTCAGGAGCTGAGGCCATCAGAGCTGCCCTGGCTGCATGGGTCAGAAGGATGTGATGCAGCAGCAGATGTCACCGTGGCAGGCAATTCCCTGTCCATTTTTATTTCCATCCATCATTGCATTGTTCTGTTTTCTCTTTTTATTAAAGGAAAAGTTTGTTCTTTTTGTCCGTAACTTGCAGTTCAAACATGATATGGTGTTTGTTTTGCTCGCTGAGGATCTGATGTAACTTGGAAAGGTTGGAGCTGCATATACTGGTGTGAGCATATTCTTCTTTTAAATATTTTTATGCATTCTTTCCTCTCTCTGGAAGGAGAGTAACTCAGTCTTGCTTCAAGTCAAGCTGCACTTTGAACTGCATTTGGAACTGGGTTAAAAAGCACAGGAACCACATTTAAAATGTTAAGATGCTTTTATTTATGTGCTGGGCACAGACAAAAAGACTTGTAATGTGTTTTTTGTTTCAAACCGATGTATTAAACAAAGAAAGTATTGACAGCAGTTAATGAATCGAGGGATTGTTTCTGGGCGCTGAGATAGATTTACCAAAGGTATTTAGCTGTCTGATGCATGGGATTTTCAGAGCAGCCTAAGCAAGTGCTCGCCAGCACAGACACACGAGGTTCCTCTCTGAGAGCTGAGCAAAGCTGGAGCTGGGCCCAGCAGAAATCTTTTGGCGAGGTGCTGCCTCTCTCCTGCTCCAAGGTGTGCTTCCAGCCGACAGGCTCGTGCGTGTCCTGGCCTCTCTGCCTTCCCTCCAAAGAGCTGTTCCAGGGCTTTGGGAAGTGTGTGTTCCCAATCCCCACAGCTCAGTCAGCTGCTCTCCAAGGGTGCAGCTCAGCAAGGGAAGCCTCTGGCTGGGTCAGTGGCAGGACAGAGGACAACTGTTGCCCCTGGAGAGGACGGTGCTGGCATTAGCCATGAGGATTTGGGTGTGCTGGGGAGCTCCTCACTCATGTTCATGAGCACTCAGTGCCCACCTGGGCTGAGTGTGGGGAAAGCAGGTGAGGCTTCTCCAGGAATAGCCTGGCTCTGAGTTCTGTGGATTTTTCGTGTGCCCAGTGACCCACTGGGACGTGGGGAGCGTGGTGGCACAGAGCTGTGCCTGCATTCCCACCCCAGGGAAGAAGGTTGTGAAGGAGTCGGTTGGAAGAAGCTGCGGGACCTGCTCTTTGGAGACACTCGGTGCTCCAGAGTCACTCTCCTCTTCCCACCCTCCACGCAGATCTGCTTTTAAAAGCCACTGAACGAGTTTGCCAGGCCTGAGCGTTTTGTCCTTCCAGCCTCTTCAGCTGCACCGGCTTGTGGAGACGCCTGGAGTCGGGGCTGGGATCCGCGGGTGGAAAGCTGGGGGGGTGCCTGTGGGGGAGCCTTGACCCTGCTGGGGTTGGGCTCTGCTGCCTCTGGGTGCACTCTGGAGTCTGTCCTCTCCAGGAGGAGCCACCCTGGGATCTGTCCTTCCCGGGAGGAGGGGGAGCTGCCAGCACCATGCCCAGCGGGCACTCAGGCCCTTGGCATTCAGACAGTGCCCCCCCACGGCGACTCTGCTTTGGGGACCCTGACAGGCAGCACTCAGAGGGGCAGCCAGTGAGCCTGGTCATAAATCTCTCTTTATGCTCTGGATTATGAAGTAATATTTTCCTGGCTGAGGCTGGTTGGATTGGGGAAATGCGGGCTCTGCTGCGAGTTCCTTGCCGCCACTATCCCAGCACGATGGGAGCTTTCACAGCGGCCATGCTGGGCTGTGCTGCTTCCCCTGTGAACATCAGAAACCTCTGTAGGGTCTCTCCATGAATTCTGCAGTCTGGTGTTGCTTCTGGAGTTCTGGAGAAGCTCTCCAGCAAGTTGGATCAGGCTCAATCCTGTTCCCCACCCGCCTCTGGCCGCAAGTGCCTCACCTCCCCGCGGGCAGTGCCTGTTCATTCATGGCAAAGACAGCCCGGCTGGGACGCCTGCCCGAGCTCAGGCAGGCGGTGCGGGCTCTGGCTGCTGCACAGGTTTCCTGTGCCATGGCCTCTTTGTGCCTTTTGTCCTTGTCAAGGGAAGGAGCCCTGGTGCTGAGCTGGAGAGCCTGGCTGTGAGAGGTGGGGCTGGCTCCTCTCGGGGGACTCACCCCGATCCCAGACTTTGTGGCAGCACGTGCAGATGTGGTGACACGTGCAGGGGTGATATACCACGTGCAGGAGGAAAGAGGGATTTGTAGCTGATATGAACTGTAAAGTGTAACTGGCCCGGAAGGGTTATTTTGAAATCCTGCAGATCACCGCCGTTGGTGCCTGTCACAGAGTCCAACCAGCAGTCAGAGCAGCCCTGGCATCGTGCCATGCTCGGTTGTTCACTGACCCCTCTGGGAAGGGTGTCCTGGCTCCCTTTGCCTCCTCACATCCCTCTGCCCAGGCTCCCACAGCCCTGAGAAGCACCTTCCTGCTCGATAATAGTTTTCAGATGATTCTCAAGAGTTTGAGCTGGGTTTGGTGGTTTCTGGGCCAAAACAGCTTAAACCTTTAACAAGACCTGCAGCATTTGAGCAGGCCCAGGGTGTCCCTGGGAAGGCTGGGTTCTGGCTGCCCCGGTGCCTTGCAGGTCCGGTCCTCGGCCGCACGCCATTTCTGCGGGAACCAGAACTCTGGGATTTGCCTGAGGGAAGTGGAAAACTGGCCTGTGCAGCCAGGAGGGGATGGGAAAAGAGGACGTGCCTGGCTGGTGGGAATGTCCCGGCTCGTACATCTCTTCAACAACATGTTATAACCCAGGTTTATTCTTTTTTGGTGGATTTCTGGGTAGGGCAGGCAGCATATTCAATTTCTCTCTGAATAGCTGAAAGGCAGTTAGGAGCTCTAAGTAGACTTGAAGGCTTCTAAAGATTATTTTAACTCCTTTTGCCTCCATCTCTGCGAAAAGAACCTGTGCCTGCACTTGATGCTGCTGCTGCTTTTGAAAAGTTCAAAATTTGACTTTTTGCTCAGAGCAAAGCTTTGAAGTGCTGTTCTGTGGGAATGGCAGTGCATCTGGAAAGCCTTTTGCTGAAAGCATGGTTAACCTACATTTGTGGGCAGCTCCCTTCAGAAGATGCCTTTGTGGGGGATTGCATGGCAAGATGTAAAGGTGAACTGTGAAATTTAATCGATTTAACAAGGGGAGGTTAAATCTGTTTGTTCTGCTCCCATTCAGAGCCTGCAGCTGGTGGGTGCAGGGTCGCCCTTTTCTGTATGCAAAAGTTATCCTGCATAAAGGCTGTTTTGTCCCACTTGTTGTCTCCTTGTTTGCATAAGTGCTGCGAGGAGGGTAAGCTGAAGAAGCAGGGGTGAACCTCTTTAAGATGCAGAGCTGGTGCCTGGCTGTAGCTGAGAGGAGGCAGCGTTCCTGCCCGCAGCCACTGGCTCCTCACTTGCTTTTGGGAGTGTAAATCGGGATTAGCATGCCCTGCTTGGATCCAGGGCTCAGCATCAGCTGCTAGGTAGGAGAGAAACGAGTCCTGGCTCTCTCTGGTGAACCCCTGGTTTGAATGTTGGCGTGTCAGGAGGGCGTGGGGTGCCTGGCTGTGCAGTGACAATTCTTCTTCTCTTTTCAGGCACTGGAAAGGGGAACATAGCGTGCCACGCTGTTCCAGGCTGGAAGCCTACTGTGCTTTTCCTCCCCACACTCCAAGAGACTGGCTTTTTTGGTGAAACAGAACCTGATCTCGGGTTTCTTTGCTGCATGCCCGCTCACCAGTGCTGGATTATGTTCGTCTCCTTCTCCCTTTGCTCCATAATTTGGCTGAATCGTGGTTTCAAGCTGAGGAAAAGGGGCTGCACCTAAGCGCTCCTGGGCACCCACACCAGGCTCCTGGGGTGCCGATTCACACAGGGACAGTTCAGAGTGCTGATGGGGCAGAGCTGCCTCTGAGGGCTCTCCTCTCCCACCTGGAACGTGCTGCCTCACCCTTCGGAGCCCTTCTCCCCCGGCAGAGAGGATGGGCAGCACCGACGGCTTCCAGTACCGCGCGCTCTACCCCTACCGCAAGGAGCGCGAGGAGGACATTGACCTGCTGCCCGGGGACATCCTGGTCGTGAGCAAGGGGGCCCTGCAAGCCTTGGGCTTCAAAGATGGAGATGAGCAGACCCCCAATCAGATCGGGTGGATCCTGGGCGTCAACGAGCGCACCAAGCAGAAGGGGGACTTTCCTGGCACCTACGTGGAGTACGTGGGGCCGGTGAAAATCGCTGTCCCCTCACACCGGCCCCGGGTGCAGAGACCCCTGCCTGCCACACCTGGGGCCAGTGGTGGCCGGCTGCCCGAGGCTCTGGAGCAAGGTAAGCCCTACTGTGTGCCCTGTTGCTCTGGGACACCTCCACAGTCTTGCTGTGTGACTGGCTTCATAGGACAGCAGTGAAACTCTCAGCTCGGCAGCACTGGGTTGCCCCACCAGCAGCAGTACAGTTGAGTCACAACCAAAAGCCAGCCTCTCTCAGTCCTGGCCCAGAGGAAAGCACTTTGTTCCTCCAGCTTGTCAGTCTGCTCAGCAGAGCTTTCTGGGGCAAGCTTTGTCCCACTCTTACATCTCCAAGATCCTTCTCCCGCTCTGTTCTGCAACCAGCCAGGATCCCCATGGTCCCTCTCCCTACTCCACTGAGTTTTGCCAGGCTCCCTCCCTTCAGGATAAGTCCTGACCTCTCCCAACCACCACCTCCCCGCCCCTGCAGCGCCTGGGGCAGTGCTCCCTGCCAAGAGCTGCTCAGCCCTGCTGAGAGACACAATTACTTGTCTCTGGGCAAGAGGAGAAAAGTCAGGGTCTAAAAGAGTTCTTCTGAGAACTGGAGCTAATTGCTTGTCTGCCTGGCAGCCAGCCCGCCCCGCGGGTCGCAGAGCCCTCGCTGGGGCCAGGCAGCCACCCTGGGGCTGGGCATGGGCTGTCCTGCACCTGCAGCTGCCTCCCAGCCCGCCTGGCCTTGGCACAGACCCGGGCTGGGAGAGCCAACGTGCCTCAGCCCTGCCTGTGGAGCTGTGGCAGCTGCCTGCTCTCGGCCTGTTTGTTTGGCTCCCAGGCACATAAAACCTGTGGCCAGGGCTCAGCAGCCCCCAGGGTTTCCCCCTTCTCTCCTCTTCCTTTGTGAGACCCCCACCTGCAGTGCTGAGTCTGGGTCTGGACAAGGCAAGAAAAATGTGGGCCTGCTAGAGTGAGTCCTGAGGAGGCCATAGAAATGCTCCTAAGGCTGGAGACCCTTTGCTCTGGGGGAGCCAGGATGGGGGAGCTGGGGGTGTTCACCTGGAGAAGAGAAGGCTCTAGGAGACTTTATTGTGGCCTTCCAGTACTTAAAGGGAGTTTATATAAAAGAGGGAGAGAGACTTCTTATACAGACAGATAGCGATAGGACAAGGGGGAAGTTTTAAATTAAAAGAGGGAGAGATTTAGATTAGATGTTATGAAGAAATTCCTGACTGTGAGGGTGGTGAGGCCCTGGCACAGGTTTCCCAGAGCAGCTGTGGCTGCCCCATCCCTGGAAGTGTTCCAGGTCAAGCTGGATGGGGCTTGGAGCAACCTGATCTAGTGGAGGATGTCCCTGCACAAGGCAGGGGGGTTTTAATGGGTGATCTTTTAAAGTCCCTTCCAATCCAGACCATTCTGTGATCCTCTGGGGGGTGAGAGGCACACTTGGCCTTCCCATGCCTTACAGAAGATCTCGTGCTGGTGTGCATGGGAGGAGTGGGGTCAGCAGCAGGAGCTGGAGAGTGCCAGGGAACGCTCCCAGCTGGCAGTGCTGCATCCTCCCCATCCCTCTCTGCCTGGGAGCCACGGCTACCCCAGCAGATGCTTCTGGCTGTGTGAAAACACCTCTGGGGTCTTACGAAACCGGGCTTGTGGGGCTGGTGCAGCTCCCTGCAGCTGCCTCCAGCTCCCGGAGCCGGAGGGGCGGCCCCAGGAAACATCTCCGCAGGGTGGGAATGCGGCCGGGCCCTGCTGCGTTTGGGTTGGCAGGAGAGCCTGACCTGAGTCATCCCGCTTGCAACCTGCCTTTCCAAGAAAGCTGCTCCTCTCAGGAGCCTGGGATGTGCTCTGTGCTGCTGGGATGTGCTCTGTGCTGCATGTGCTGGCCTTGCCTGCACGGTGCTCCCTCCGGGGCTGGATTTCTGCCCTCCTTGGCTCTCCCCTCTCTTCAAGGGGGCTCGGTGGAGGTGTGTCTGGGTGGTCAAAGCCACTGGTGGGGTCTCTGGGAGATGGAATAAGATACGTGCCAAAGCTCCTGAAGCACAGCAAAGACAAACTTGGGAAGGAAACCAAAAGCCAGCCTCTCTGCTTCGTTCCCAGGGATGCAGGGTGGGGTACCAGGGCACGTGAGACCAGCTTTGTCCCACTCTTACATCTCCAAGATCCTTCTCCCTCTCTGTTCTGCAACTAGCCAGGATCCCTCTGGTCCCTCTCCCTGCTCCACTGAGTTTTGCCCTGTCCCTGTCCCCTGTGGGGCCATCCCCAAAGCCAGCCTTCACTCAGGGTATAGGCAGGGCCTGCAGGGAGGCAGTTCAAGCACCCAGAGCCATTTTGCACTCAGCCTGCTGGCTTGATCCCTGTATAGGCCATTCACTTAAGAGCTGGACTTGAAGATCCTTGTGGTTCCCTTCCAGCTCAGGATATTCTGTGATTCTTTTTTTCTGTATTCTGCTGGTGAGACACATTTTTGCAATGGAAAAACCGTATTTGAGCCAAGCCTGTCTTATTTCTTCACGGTGTGCACTTTAGGAGGTGCAGAACCGTCTCCTGGCAGCCCCACGAATCTCCTTCCCTGCCTCCCAGGTCCTGCCCTGGCTGGCAGGGACCCCTGAGCCCCTCAGTGTCACTCGTGGAGCAGGGCCAGCCCCACAGCTGTCCCGGGAGCGGTGAGACCCAGCGCGTTGTGCCGCTGGATTTACGAGCTGCTGGTGTTTGCCTTCCGCAGAGAACACGAGCGGAAAATGCGGCTCGGGAATATTTCCGCAGCTGCCCGGGCCGTGCTGTGAGCAGCCTTGTTCACGGCAGCCCAGCCCGGAGGCCCGGCAGGCTCAGGAGTTGCTGCTGGCTCCCCGCTCTGTGTCTGACAAAAAAAGACAAGCTGCTGCCTGCTGAAGCAGCACATTCCCGGCCGGGCCACGTGGGCAGCGCCAGTATTTACTCTCCCTTCAGTCCTTCCCAAGGGTCAGGCAGGGAGCTGCCAGCCTGGAAGCTTGCCTGCAGCTTCCCCACACCGACCCACACCGTGCCCACGAGCTCGCTCCACTGGGGGATTGTCCCCCCCCCAGCAGCACAGGCCTTTGCAGAGCTGCTGGGTGCCTGACCCCTTCCCTTCCCTTCCCTTCCCTTCCCTTCCCTTCCCTTCCCTTCCCTTCCCTTCCCTTCCCTTCCCTTCCCTTCCCTTCCCTTCCCTTCCCTTCCCTTCCCTTCCCTTCCCTTCCCTTCCCTTCCCTTCCCTTCCCTTCCCTTCCCTTCCCTTCCCTTCCCTTCCCTTCCCTTCCCTTCCCTTCCCTTCCCTTCCCTTCCCTTCCCTTCCCTTCCCTTCCCTTCCCTTCCCTTCCCTTCCCTTCCCTTCCCTTCCCTTCCCTTCCCTTCCCATGGCTGTTCTGTCTCCCCTCGAGGCCCTGGGTGCAGGAGGCTGAGCTGGGTGCGCAGTTCCAGCTTGCTGCGCCTTGTGGTGAGACCACACCAGGCGAGTTCGGGTCAGATCCATGACAACGGAGCTGTTTCGCAACGGGGAGCAGCCTCTTGGCTCTGCCTCTGCAGAGTGGAGTGTGCTGGGTGTCCTCACCCACTGCGGGCTCCCCAGGGTCTGCCAGGTGCTGTGGACCAGCCTGGAGGAGCCTCCTGCTCCGGCTGGTGCTGCTTTGGAAGCGGGATGGAGCCTGGCACCGCTCATCCCTCGGCAAACCTCCTGCTGGCAGCTCCTCAGCCAGGCCTGCATGCTCCTGCCCCGGCATGCACAGGGGAGGGGGGTGCCTGCAGTCAGAACCTCAAGATTTTCTGGAAGTGGCAGTGAAATACCACCTGACATGGGGCTGCAGATCCCCCAGGAACGGGGGGATGCTGGTCCCGTGCCATGGGCTGTCTGTGCCCTGTAGCAGCTTGCACAGAGGCTGTGGGCTCACGGGGAGGGGGAGGCACAGGGCCGGTTTCCATGTTAAACGAGCAATCAAGGGCAGGAATTTGCTGACACGGCGTTCTGTCTGAATCGCTGGATTAATCACAGCTCACCACGACGAGCAGAGCGAGCTCCCTGGCCCCGCTCCGCTGCCAGCCCTACGCAGCCCCTGTGCTGGGCAGGGACCCAGCCCTGAGCTCCAGGAGCCCTGGTAACCCCTGTGCTGCCTGCCCGGGGGGATACGGTCCCCAGGGGGGTGGGCTCTGTCTCCAGGCCTCTGCACAGAGCAGCAGATATCTCCCTGTGCACACCCAGTCAGGGCTGGAGCTCAACAAGTGCTGGCTCCTGGGCAGGTTCCTAGCAGGCTGCCTGCTGTGTTTGCCTCAGCCACAGCCTCACAGCGGGGACCACGGCTTTCCTTGCTCCTGTTGGGAGTTGCCTGGGTTGTGCCCTGGCCCAGCTCTGCTGCTGAGGGCTGAGCTGGTGCTGAGCCCTTCTCTCCCTCCCTCTCCCCAGGGTCTCCTCTCCCGGACTTGCAGGAGCAGTTCAGCCCTCCCGAGATTGCTCCGCCGCTCCTGGTGAAGCTGGTGGAAGCTATTGAGAAGAAAGGTAAGGGGGCAATGCTGAGCACTGGGGATGCTGATACACCCCAAAACCCCACAATGAAACCTGAACTCTGTGGGACACACAGGACACAGCTGCTCTCATCTTCCTCCCTGGGTTGAGCTGCTGAGGCCTGTGAGGGTGTTTGATTTGGGTTCCTACACGCACTGGGTGGGTGCTGGGGTTTGTGAAGTGTTTCCAGCCTGGATCTGTGCCATGGTGGAGAAATGGGGCCACTGAACTGAATGTCCTGGGGGCCAAGGGGGCTGCAGCAGGGGGTTGGCTTGGACACCATCCAGGCCTGGCCATGCCACAACCACGGCCCAGATGGCACCGAAACAGTGCCTGTGCTGGAGCTGACAGCAGTGTCCCCCCTTCTGCAGGGTTGGACAGCGAGATGTTGTACAGGACATCTGGCTCCGAACTGAGGCAGGCGCTGAGAACCGGTAAGAACCAGCTCGGCGCGGTGGAGGCGAATCGGCTCAGATGGAGGAGATTAGTGGATGTGACAGCGCCAGCAGTAATGCAATCCAGGCCAGGCTCGCCTGTCCCCGGCAGTTCCTGACTCCCAGCACGCTGCCTCTGGGGCTGGGCTGTCCCCATCCCAACACGTCCTTGTCCTGCGTGGAAGGGATGGGACAGGGGGGATCCCTGGCACCATCCGTGGGGGGCTGGCTCAGAGACTGCCAGGCAAACAACTGAACCCCTGTGCCTGCCCCTGCTGTCTTTGGGGTGCTCTGCTGATGGGTTGGTGGAGGCTTCTCTGGCTCTGTTGTGCCACTAATAAGCAGGGGAGGATCTTTGAGCTCGGCTTGGTGGCTGGAGCCGATGTCTGTTCCGGGGAGCCCTGGGAGCCGTCTGCCTCTCGGCTGGGCTGGGGCTTCATCCGGCACCACGCTGGCAAGTCCCCTCCCGCAGACGTTCCTGCAAACCCCAACCACACAGTGCTGCCAGGCTGAGCTCTTGGGACAGGCTTTTTGTGCTTCCCAAAATCCTATGTTCGAGGGAGGTGTGTGGCTGCTCAGTCTGAGCTCGACTCTTGCTGGCAGCGGAGAGCAAAACTCTCACCCGAGCTAAGCCTGCCCAGAATTCTTGTGTTGGGACTCAGAGCAAAGGTTGTGGGTACCCAGAATGACCTCTGCCCTCTCCCAAGGGGAACTGCTGGCGTTCCCAGAGCCAGATTATTTCTGGGGTGCACGTTGTCTGTCACATGAGCTGCCTGAAGGCTACCTGAGCTCCCTCGTGGTGCTGGTGAGCTCTCATGGTAGCTGGCTGCTGTGTGATGGTTTCTGGGATAGGTGTTGGCAGCACCAGAGCTGCCAGCTGGGTGCCCAGTGCTGTGTCCACCCTCCCATGGGAAATCTGTGCCCTGACAGATTGGACCCTGGGTGACCTGGAGCCACTGGACGTGCACTCCCTGGGCGAGGCACTGCGAGGTTACCTGCAGGACCTGCCCTCCCCCGTGGTGCCAGTGTCAGTGCATGGAGATATCCTTCGCATCCTGCAGGGTAAGGGCCTCCCTGGCTGCCTTGGGAATGGGTGCCTGGGTGGGGTGGACACATCTGGGATATTAAAATAAGCCTTGTCCCTATGGGGCCCGGCACACGGCCCCCAGTGCTGACAGCACTCCTGTGCTGTGACGCAGCCGGAGCGTGGAGAGTGGTGCCGGCTGTCCCAGCTCTTCCCTCGTGTCTTGTTCTCTCCCCAGAGATCCCCAGCCAGAGAATTGCCGGAAGCAGCTGCTGCTGGCCCTGGAGTCGCCTGCAGTCCCGCTCCAGAACATGCTCACCCTGCAGTTCCTGCTCCGGCATCTGGGGAAGGTATCGCAGCAGGCCGAGAGCAACAGCCTCCACCCTCGGGCCCTGGGAGAGATCTTCGGCCCCCTGCTCCTCCGGCTGCCTGGCGCCAGGTACGTCAGGCTTTTGGTCCCAGCAGTGTTCCCAGCTCCGGCCACTGTGCCTGCCAGGACAAGGAGTCCAGCCCCTGCTGGGCTGCACGTGGGATTAAACTGCTGGCAGAACACAGAGGTGGGACTCAGAGCTGGGACAGAGCCCTTGCTGCTCTGACAGCCTTGGGCCTGGCAGCTGGGGTGAGCCAGCTGACCCCAGGGGATGTGGGAGCAGTGCCATGTTGTCCCCACAACTGCTGTTCTTAACGTGTCTCTTCTCTCCCTGCAGCCCAGAGCTGAGCCCTGACTTCTCTGTGCTGTTTCTGGAGACACTTCTGCAGACAGAGCTGGAGCCAGAACAATTGCCTCCAGGTACTGAGATACCCCTTCCCTGGGGCTTGAGGCACTGGCATTTGTGGGTGTGGACTCTCTGCCCCCATGACTGGGTTACTCAGGGTGTTTTGATAGCCTGGAGGCCGGCTCAAGGTGTTCAGCTGCTGGAGATGTGCCTGGAGCAGCTCCAGTGAATGTGGTGGCCAAGGGGCCTTCCTGGGCCAGTCACTGCAGGGAGGGGGACTCAGGAATTGCCAGTGAGGAGCTGGGATTTGGGCTCACCTGTTTCATCCCTCCTCCTCCCACAGCCCTGCCTCCCAAACCGCCGAAGCCGAAGCCCAGTGCAGCCAGCCTGGCCAATGGGAACAACGCGCCCTTGCAGGACGCCGAGTGGTACTGGGGGGACATTTCCAGGTAAGGGGGTGACTGGCAGCTCACACCTGGGGTGCCCCGTCCATCAGGTGAGCCTTGGGGCCACCTCCCAGGCCGTGACAATCCTGTTCCTTGCAGGGAGGAGGTGAACGAGAAGCTCCGGGACACACCAGATGGGACCTTCTTGGTGCGTGACGCCTCCAGCAAGATCCAGGGGGAATACACGCTCACTCTCAGGTAGGGCTTTGGGATCCCCTGGGAGCCTCAGGGGTGCAGCTCTTGGGACATGTTCCTGTGCTTCCAGGGATGCCAGAGGTGGCTGGGATGGTGCTAAGTGCCCTCTCCTCTCCCCTGCATACAGGAAGGGAGGCAATAACAAGCTGATCAAGATCTTCCATCGGGAAGGCAAGTACGGCTTCTCGGAGCCCCTGACCTTTGGCTCGGTGGTGGAGCTCATCACCCACTACCGGCACGAGTCACTCGCCCAGTACAACGCCAAGCTGGACACCAGGCTGCTCTACCCCATCTCCAAGTACCAGCAGGTGAGGCCTGTGCTGCAGGGATATGGCTGGCAAGCACAGCCTGAACCAGGGGTATTTGTTCATCCATCCCTGCCCCTTTGGTAGATGATAATGTCCCATCCCTCTCCCTGTGTGCTGGAATGTTTTATTGTGGGGTTTTGTGGGACCAGCTGGAGCAGGTCCTGACTGAGGCTGTGCTTATGGCAGGACCAGGTGGTGAAGGAGGACAGCGTGGAAGCTGTGGGGGAGCAGCTGAAGGTTTATCACCAGCAGTACCAGGACAAGAGCTGGGAGTACGACCTGTTGTATGAGGAGTACACACGTACATCCCAGGTATGTGGGCACTGCCTGAGACCCCCAAGGGCTTCTCTGTCACCCCCTGAGTGCTGGCAGCCACCCTGTGTGCACAGGGGAGACCAGAGATGGGGCACCTGTTGCCTCATTTGTCAGCTCATGGACAGGCACTCCTCAGAGGACAGGCTTTGAAGAGGGGGATATTTTGCCTGCAGCAAGGACAGAGCTGCTTTGGGGAAGTTAAAAGAGGGGATGCAAATGTGAAGAAATGTTCCTCAGCTTTCCCCTCCCTTGTTCCCAGGAGCTGCAGATGAAGAGGACGGCAATTGAGGCCTTCAATGAGACGATCAAGATCTTTGAGGAGCAGTGTCAGACACAGGAGAAGTGCAGCAAGGAGTACATTGAGCGCTTCCGGAGGGAGGGCAACGAGAAGGAGGTGCAACGGTGAGGATGGGGGTGGTGGTGGCCTGCCCTGCCTGGAGAAGGGCCCCAGGGGCTGCAAGGATCCTCCTGGCTCAGCACAGAGCCGAGGCACGTGGACTCCTTGTCTCTCCAGCAGCATGCTGTGGGCTGGAGCTGGCAGGCTGCCTCCTCCGCCTCCCCCACTCTGGCTCTCAGCCTAACCCCCCTCTCTCTCTCCCAGGATCCTCATGAACTCGGAGAAGCTCAAGTCCCGCATCACAGAGATCCACGACAGCAAGATGAAGCTGGAGCAGGACCTGAAGAAACAAGCCTCGGAGAACCGGGAGATCGACAAGCGCATGAACAGCCTCAAGCCAGACCTGATGCAGCTGCGCAAGCTGCGGGACCAGTACTTGGTGTACGTAGTGCCCCTGCAGCGCTTCCCGGGAGCCATCCGGCTGCCTCCCCCAGGGCTCCGGGGCTCGTTGGACCGGCTCGCAGCCCGCTGTGGGCTGGAGCCGCTCCCGCAGCCCGGCCTCGGGGCTCGGCGCTCCCCGGCAGCGGCGGCTGCTGCCCTCTGGTGATGGCCGCGCCCGGGGCTCGCTGCAGCCGCGCTCAGAGCTCTGCCCTCCCCCAGGTGGCTGACGCAGAAGGGTGCTCGGCAGAAGAAGATCAACGAGTGGCTGGGCATCAAGAACGAGACAGAGGAGTGAGTGTCCTGCTCGTGTGCTGTTGGATTTGGGGGATGTGGGAGCACAGGCTGTGCAGCTGGTTCTGCCCGTGCTGTGGGCACATCCCAGCTCCATGCCTGGAGGCTGAGGATGTCTTCCCTGCCAGATGAAGCAGTGTGGGGAGATGTGGGGGCCACACACCCAAATTTAGGGAATCTAACCCTGCCTGTGCTCGATTGCAGTCAGTACTCCATGATGGATGACGAGGAGGAGCTGCCCCACCATGAGGAGAGGACGTGGTACGTGGGGAAGATCAACCGTGTGCAGGCAGAGGAGATGCTGTGTGGGAAACGGGACGGCACCTTCCTGATCCGTGAGAGCAGCCAGAAGGGGTGCTATGCCTGCTCCGTGGTGTGAGTGTCCCTGTGCACTGTGGGGTGGGATCCATGGGATGGGATGGGATCCATGGGATGGTATGGGATCCCTGGGATGGGATGGGATGGGATGGGATGGGATGGGATGGGATGGGGTGAGATGGGATGGGATGGGGCTGGCCCAGGTTGTGTTCCCGCATTGCTCCACCCTCCCTTGCTGGATGCTGGAGGTGACAGCTCCCATCTGCCTTGGCTTCTCCAGCCAGGGCCAGGTGTTTATGGTGCTTTGGTGGCCCTGCTTGTGCTCTCCTGTCCCACTGCTGACCCAGGCTCCCGTGTCTCCCTGACAGGGTGGATGGTGACACCAAGCACTGCGTGATCTACAAGACGGCGACGGGCTATGGGTTTGCTGAACCCTACAACCTCTACGCCTCCCTCAAGGACCTGGTCTTGCACTACAAGCACACGTCCCTGGTGCAGCACAATGACTCCCTGAATGTCACGCTGGCTCACCCGGTCCTTTCCCAGCCACCAGCCAGATGAGCAGCCCATGCACAACACAACAGCTGCCTTCAGCTTCTCCCCAGGGCGCTGCTTTCTGGCTCTGGACTCTTGCACCCTGTATAGTTGAGTCTCTGTGCTCCTGCTCCTTCAGAGCCTCTGAGATGTCTGTGACCGTTTCTGATGTCCCTCTTGGTCAGTAGCTGAAACCCGTGTTGGCTGATGGGACAGAAAGGCTGGGCTGTAGATTCGCAGTGGGCTCCAGCCTCTAGGAGGTGGGATCCAGTTGTGATTGAATTGCTGGGGGTGAGCACAGCCCCCTCCCTTTCCCTGACAAGCAGGTCAGATCCTCTTCTTGCTGGCAGGTCGCCCCGCTACGCATCACTGTAGAGCTTTGGTTCTTGATTCCTCGGTGCTGTGACCGAGGGGTTCCCTGCCTGGACGCCTGAGGAGGCAGAGGAGGAGGAGGCTCCACTGAGTGTGTGCATCCTTCACTCTCACTTCTCTGAGTGGCCTCGCAGGCTGTGATGGTGTCTGGTACGAGGGGTGCTGCTCTTGCATGCAGAGACACATTTAGGAAGGAGAAACCTCATCCTCAGTGGGGCTCCCTGGCTGAGATCTTCGCTCCGTGCTGTGCCCCACCTGACCACCATTCCCTCTTGTCATAACCACCTCTGGAGTGTTGCTGCCTGGCTGGGAGGATCTGCTTAGCCATGAATCTCCCATCTTAGTTGTGCCAACGAAGCTGTGAAATCCGTGTTGGTACCCGTGTTTTCCTGGCAGGATCTGTGGCATGCACAGCTCGTTGTTTCCGGCCGGTCTCGGTGACTCTCTGCACACGTAACCCATTGAAGCTGACTGTAGCTCTGTAAATATGGTTCTTTTTGTGACCAGCTGCTCCCCTGGTGCTGGTATTTGCTGAGCCCCCAGTGCCACCCCCAGCGTGGGCAGCAGCTGCCAGGCTGCCACAGCCCCGGGCCCTGCAGCTGAAGCAGGAGAGGGCTGGAGTCCAACGCACACTACAAGCCCTACCTGGAATGAAGGACCTCTCTGCTGCAGGAGGACACATCTGTGGGGCCCAGGGCATGCTGAAATGTATCTGCATGATGGTGAACTATGTATGCAAAGCACTTAAATCATGGGTACTGTATGGGGCCAGGGCAGGGCTGCCCACCACAGCTGGCTGCTGCAGGCAGGGCGCCGTGTCCGAGCTCAGAGGGCCCCAGGGCAGCCCAGGTGGGCCTGGAAGAGCTTTAAAAGCTGAGCTGAGAGTTGAAGCCATGGTGGCATTTGCTTTCCTGGGTTATCTCAGCTGCCTGGCTGGAGAGAGCATTCTTGATCCTCTTGATTTGCCAGAGTGGCTCGTTCCCTCTCTGAGGCTCCTCCTTGGGACAGGCAGGTGGATGCCGTGGACTTGGCGCTTCTGTTTCCCATTGCAGCTTGGGTTCTGCTGGATCCATGGGGTGCTCTGTGCTCGTGCTGTGCCTGCATCCTGTCCTTGATGTGCCACCTGCGTTGGGGACTGCGCTGTCCCTCCCTCCCTGGCCAGCTCTGCTGCTTGCCTTGCTCTGGGCTTGCCCCCAGATCCTTCTGGAGCTGGGGCTGCTGGAGCAAACATCCCATTCCTGTTGCTTGTGGCAGCTTTCCTCTGCTCAACTGTACAGCCCCATTTCCTGCTCTGCATGTTCTCTCCAGGCCCTGGGCCCTGGTTTTTGGGTCTGGTTTGTCAGTGTTTGGTGCTCAGGTGCAGGCAGTGGGGCAGGGGAGGCTGTGGTTGGCTTTGGGGATCACTTGGGAAAAGCTGCCAGGGATGAGTAAGGGAATAATTTGGACTCGGGCACGTGAGAGATGAGGGCACGTGGGACTGGGGCAGGGAGGCTCAGTCCTCACAGCTCTATCCAGAGTCCTCCTGGGGCCTGTGGAGTGACCAGGGGGCTGCACCAACACTCCAAAGCTTTGACAGTGTTCCACACCTTTTCAGCCTGGGGACTCTGCTGGTCCTGTGCTTGTCCCTGCGCTTCCAACACATCCCCAGGTCACAGGACAGGCTGCAGGCAGATGGGATCCTCAGCCCCTCGTCCCATGGGCTCCTCCACCACCACCCCTAAATGTGAGCTTGGGGCCAGTCCTGCCTTGGGGGGATTGCTCCCTGCTCATGCCAGGACCTGCTGAGCATCTGGAAGAGTCTCAGCTTGAAGCTGTCACCTGTCAACACTCACTTGGTGCTCACCTGGCTTTGCTGCCCAGGGAAATTCCAGCTTCACTTTATCCTGTGTTTTTCTCCTCTTGGCTGAATTTCTGTTGTTCTCCCCGCGCTGTCCCTTCCTGCTGTCCAGCCACAGCCCAAGGGGGGTCACAGTCACCCCTCTTGCAGCACTGCCTTCCCTGCCTGCTGGCAGCCTGTCCTTGACAGGGCACTGCTCACAGGGTCCTGTGTACGACGAGGAGGAAGATGCCCTTCCCCAGGGCTGCCTTTCCCTGACGGTGCTTCACTCAGCTCCTTGAACAGCAGCTTTCCCCTGCTCTCCCCGGGCTGGGCTCCCCCAGCATTAAAAGCTCGTTGTGATTTGTCCTTTGCTGCTTTGGCTCGTTCTGAACCCGGCCGTGTTTTGAGGCTGTGCTTTGCTGCTTGTGACGCCCACGTCCCCCAGCCGAGCCACCCACCCGCGTCCCGTGGGTGCCACATGGCTGTCCCTGCTCCCCAGGGCACAGTTTGGGGCTTGTCCCTCCGTGTCCCTGCTCTGGGGGGGCTCCCCCGTGTAACCCCCAAGGTGCCAGTGGAGGCTTTGTGCTCGGAGAGGACGTGGTGGCTGCGTGAGGTTTTAGTTTCTAGGTATATGCAATAAAGAATAACCTGCTCCCCGAGCTGTCCGTTACCAGCAGTAGTGCTCTCTGCTCTTTCTGTTGATGTTTACTAATGTAAACCCAGTATTTGTTACTGTAAGAGGATTTTTTTTTTTGTACGGTACTTCGAAAAAACCCACAAAAAACAACGACAACAAAAAAAAAAAAAAAAAAAGGAAAGAAATAAACAAAATAAACAGAGTTAATGAACCAGGCTGCTGGATTGCTGTGGGAGGTTGTGCGGGGGCAGGAGAGCAGTGGGGCCGTGCCCCAGTTCCTGGGCTGGGTGCAGGATGTGACCCATCGTGCCGGGATTGTGCTCCCCGGGTTTGTAGGGCTGGGACACGTGGGGACGAGGGCTGAGAAAGGGCTGGAAACAGCGGCTACAAACGGGGGAACCACGAGGTTCCCGTGATTGAACTCGGGGTGCCTCGGGCTGCAGCCCCGTCCCGCACCCACCGCGGGCTGTACCGACACCCATCCCCGTTTGCTGCTCGGGGACCCCCACGCGTGGCTGCTCCGGGCCGGGTTCCACCCCCGGACCTGCCACAGCCCGCGGGACCGAGCCGCAGCTCGCTCGGGGGCGGCGGGAGCGGCGGCGGAGCCCACGTGGGGCGGCGGCGTCACGGGAGGCGGCGGCCGGGGCGGCAGGAACGGCAGGAAGGGCTCGGGAGGGCGGGCACAGCCCGGCTTTAAAAGTCCCCGCTGGGACGGGCTCATTTCCGCGTCACCCCGGCGTCCCGATGGCCGCCGCGGTGGCGCTGGCTGTGCTGGTGGCCCTGGTGGCCCTGGTGGCCCCGGGGCTCGGCGCGGCCCCCGGCTGTGATCACCCTGCCCACCGCTGGTGCCGCTCTCGGGACGTCGCCGTCGCCTGCCAGGTCAGAGCTGCTGCTGCTGCTGCTGCCGCGGCTGGGGACAAAGGCAGGGTCACCGGGACGCGGGGACAGGGTCGGGGCAGCGATGCCTGGAGCGAGCCAGCTGCGAGTGTCGCTGAGGGTGTCACATCCACAGCCCAGAGCCTCCGGTGCCACACGGGCACCACGGCATTCCCCAGATCCCGGGGAACGGCTGTGCTCCAGCCGGACCCTGCCCGCGGCCCCTCCCCAGCTGCCCCTGGCACTTCTGCTTTTTAAGAGTAAAACCGATTTTTGGCTTATTCTGCCCCAAACAGAGCCGGGCGGTGACAGCGCCCTGTGAGCCCAGCGGGGCCGCAGCTTCCCCCTGGCCCTGGGTGCTGGGCCATACCCCCACCCACCCAGGCACATCCTGGTCTAAATTTGTTTTCCCCTGAAATGTTTTGGGGAAGTTCTGGTGGAAAGCCCCGAAAACTCCCGGCCGCTCTCACTTCCCTCTAACCTCGCACGCCCTCATCCCCCTTCTTCCCTGCATCCCGGAGCTTCACCCCATCCCTCCAGATACTAGAACGGGGGTGCAGCAGCCATACCCCCTCCCGTGCACCCCGAAACCCTCCCGTGTGCAGGTGCAGAGCCGCTGCCCGAGCCTCCCGCACCCCGCGGCCGCTCCCGTGGAGCTGAGCCTGTACTACGAGAGCCTGTGCCCGGCATGCCGCGAGTTCCTGGTGCTGAAGCTCTTCCCCACCTGGCTGCTGCTGCCCGAGGAGATGCTGAGCATCACCCTGGTGCCCTACGGCAACGCCCAGGTAGGAGCCGGCGCTGCCGGTGCTCGGCCCGGTGGTGCCGCCGGCCCCGCTCATCCCACGCGGTCCCGCAGGAGAGGAACGTCAGCGGCAAGTTGGATTTCCAGTGCCAGCACGGCCCCGAGGAATGCTTGGGCAACATGATGGAGGTGACGGTGCCCGTTCCCACGGGGCTGGCCCGGGGGGGTCCAGCAGCCCCTCACCGCCCCCCCTGTCCCCCCAGGCCTGTCTGATGCACGAGGCCAAGAACTTCAGCACCTTCTTCCCCGTCATCTTCTGCCTGGAGTCGGGCAGCTCCGTCACCAAGAACCTGGAGGCTGTATGTCCCCCTCCCCGCCCCTCATTGCCCCTCGTGGGGGTTGTCCCTGTCCCCCTGAGCGTCCCCTGTGCCCGGCAGTGCCTGCAGATCTACGCCCCAGAGGTGGACAGCGGCCGCATCAGCGCCTGCGTGCAGGGGGACACGGGGGTGGCCCTGATGCACCACAACGCCCAGCTGACCGAGGCACTGGACCCCCCGCACCAGTACGTGCCCTGGATCACCATCAACGGGGTATGGCAGGGGGGCACGGGGTGCCGGGGGGGGCTGGGACACGCTGGGGACCCCCCTGAGCAGCCCTTGTCCCCCCACAGAAGCACACGGACGAGCTGCAGGCACAGGCAGAGGCCTCGCTGCTGGCGCTGGTTTGTCACCTCTACCAGGTGGGACGAGGCTCTGTGGGGACAGCAGGGCTTGGGGACACGTCCCCATCGCTGCTGGGGCTCTCATGGCTGCTCTCTGGCAGGGGGAGAAGCCTGAGGTCTGTGAGGGCTCCGAGGCCCAGAAGATCCCTCCTGGCTGCAGGCGCTGAGGGAGCACAGAGGGAGAGGCCAATAAAAAGGATATTTTTATGGAAAAGCACCAGGATCTGGAGTGCTGTGGTGGGGGAGCAGGGAGGGGGTGGCTGTGCCCTGCCACAGTGGGAAGGGCACAGGGGCTGGGCACTGGGACTGCCCTCCAGACCTGGGAATTACCTGCTCCAGACGGTCACAAAGAAGCCCCTTGAAGATGCCCAGGGAACTCTGCTGAGCACCAGAACATTTCCTCTCCAAGTCTTGGGAAGCAGCTCTGGTGTCCATCTCTCCAGCATTAAACTCAACCATTTCAGAGCACTGGGGCCAAGACCAGCCCAGCTCCCACCAGTCCCTCTCCATTCCCAACCTGCAGGTTTAGGATGGAATCTTTCCTGGTGGCTTCCTGAGCACTTGTGACAAGCAATTCTCTCAGGAATTTCCCCGACCTGCTTGCCCCAGCAAGAGGCCATTCCCAGATGGGGTCTGGGGGGTGAAATTCACCACAAGGACCAGGAATTCCTGATCCAGAGAATTCTTCTCACAGCCTGCAGAACAACTCAGTGCCAGGGCCCTGGCTCGGTGATGGACACCGGAGCCAAACCTGCTTTGTTTTCCATCCCCCTCATCCTCAGCCAGAGGCTCCTGACTGCAGGGGCTGCTCAAAGCTCTCCTCACATGAGCTGTGACCCCTGCAGGTGTGGGACTCATCCCACCCCATCCCAGCTCTGGCACACCCTGAGAGCCACCTGTAGCCTCCCTAAACCCTCTCCCAGAGGAGCTGGGGAAGCTGTGGGAGCAGGAGGGACACAAGAAACCCCCATGGTTCCATTCTGAGAGATGCCAGGGAGCCTTGAGCAGCCAACAGCCAGGAGGAGCCATGGCCTTGCCACCACAGCATCACTCTTGTCTTGGGCTCAGCCAACCTGGGCACCCCTCAGTGTCCCCACCACCCCAAGGACAGCAAGGGAGGCAGCTGCAGGCAGGGACTCTCCTTCCATTGTCTGGCTGCACCTCAGGCAGCAGCAAGGCCTGGAAAGATAAGGGGAAAAAAACTAAAACAAAACAAAAAAAAGAAAACCCAAACAAAAACCAAACCAAACCAAAAACCAACAAAAACAAAACACCAACAAAAAACAAAACAAACAAAAAAAAAACAACCCCAAAAAACCCAACAAAACCCAACAAAAAAAAAACAACCAAAAAATCACAGCATCGACCAGAGAGTGCCTGGAAACTTCATCTCTCTTTATTGTCCATTTCTCGTCCAAAACCTGGACCCCAAACCCAGCTCTGGGCCCTGAGCAAGCCCAGTCTCACTGGCATGAGCACAGCACAGCTCCTGCTGCTGCTCAGCGCCTGCCTCGAGCATCGCCCGTGCCCCAAAACTTCTGTGCCCTGGCTCAGCCGCTCTGCCACTGCCCACAGCTCGCAGGACCATAGCAAAGCCTTCCTCTCGAAAGAAGAAGGGGAAAAAAAGACAATGAGAACCCCTGGCCCTGAATTGAAGAAGCCTCAGCGCCGCAGGATGAGCTCTTCTCTCCCAAAGCTGCTCCCGAAGCTCTCGGCGCCCTCGGGGCTGCGGGGCAGGACCCCGTCCCACAGGCTGAGGGGCTCGGACACCCCCTGGGCATCCCCGGGGGGACCCTGGGGACAGAGGCCGCTGCCCCAGGGTGTCCAGGACCCCGCTGCGCCCCACGGGCAGCTCTCGGTGCCCACGCCGAGCGCAGGGAGGAGGGAGCCGGGGAAGGCGCTGGAATTTCCCGGTGTGAAATCGCTGCCAGGCCAGGTCGGTGCCAGCAGCTCCCGGTCCAGGAGGGAGGACAGCGAGCCTGCGGCATCATCGGGCTGGGCAGCGCTGCAGGGCAGGGAGCCCTCCCTGGGGCTGCGGGGGATGCTCAGAGGAGCCGCCGGCACCTTCCAAGCCGCTCTCTCCTCCCCGAATTTCTTCTTTCCTCCCTTCCCGTAGAGCCGCACCACCCTGATGCTGCCGTGCCAGTCGCGGTGCCCGAGGCTGTCGGCGGCGCTGCGGGCGCTCTCCAGGCTCTCGTACTCCACCAGGGCACAGCAGCGGCTCAGCAGCTCGGGGAACCTCGCCGAGTACCTGCGCACGTCCGAGGGCAGCTTGCGGCCCGGCCGCAGCAGGCGGATGGAGGCGATGGCTCCGAAGGGGCTGAACATCCTGGTGATGGTGTCCAGGAAGGCTTTCTGCAGGGGCAGGTCCTGCTCCCGCGGCTGCAGCTCCCAGGCCAGCAGCAGCTTGCTGGGGGGGACGCTCAGCAGGTGCTCGGGGATGGGGAGGCGCCGCCGCACTTTGGTGCCCTCCTTGTTCACCTCCAGCAGCGCCGAGAACTTGAGGGCGTAGAGGGTGAGGCGCCAGTCCCGGGTCAGGTATTTCACCTGGGCACAGGGAGGGCGGAATCCCCGTCACCCTGCATCCCCCACAGGGGCAGGGAGCGCCCTAAATCCCCCTCCAGGCAGGCTGGGACCCCATCTGTCACAATATCCCCTTCTGCTGACAGCCCCAGTGTCCCCCAGGCTCCGGCAAGGAGCCACAGCTGCCCCCTAAGCCACACCGGCACTTCCCTGGGTGTTTTTGGTTAAGGGGTGACCACTTCCAAAGCAGTGCATGGGTAGAAGAGGCGAACCCAACAACCCTGGGGGTGATTTGAGGAGCTTTCCCTGCTGCCCTGGGCACAGAGGGGGTGGAATCCCCATCACCCTGCATCCCCCACAGAGGCAGGGAGCACCCTAAATCCCCCTCCAGGCAGGCTGGCACCCCATACAATATCCCCCAGGGCAATATTCTGTGTGAGCCAAACAGCAGAGACATCAGGGACAGCCCCAGCCGTGCCCTGGGCACGGGGAACAGCCCCAGCCCGTGCCCACCAGCTTTGCCCAGAGTGCAGGGAACATCCTGCACTCTGTGTGAGCAGCTCTGGGATCTGCTGACAGCCCCAGTGTCCCCCAGGCTCTGGCAAGGAGCCACAGCTGCCCCCTAAGCCACACCACCAGCACTTCCCTGGGGTTTTTGGTCAAGGCTGATCACTTCCAAAGCAGTGCATGGGTAGAAGAGGTGAATCCAGCCCTGGGGGTGATTTGAGGAGCTTTCCCTGCTCCCCTGGGCACAGAGGGCAGCCCCAGGACACACCCAGAGCTCCCCACACACCCCACAGGAGGCAGCCTGTACCCCCAGGACCCACCTTCTTGAAGGATGTCAGCAGTTTGATGCTGACAAAGCCCATCTTGTTCTTCTGCACGTGTTTGAGCAGGAAGGCGTCCCTGGCCAGGTTCTCATCGGACAGGTAGAACTCCACCTGCGCCACGATCCTGCGCAGCAGCTGCGGGTCGGGGCCGGGGCAGGAGCGCTCCAGCAGCGCCACCCCCGGCTCACAGGAGCTCCTGGCACAGCAGCGGGGACACAGCGCTCAGCTGCTGCCCAGGCCACCGTGCTGGGACAGCAGAGACATCAGGGGACAGCCACCAGCCTTGCCCTGGGGATGGGGAATGACTCCAGCCTTGCTCTGGGTATGGGGAATGACTCCAGCCTGTGCCCACCAGCCTTTACCAAGATCCAGGGAGCAGGCCCAGCCTTGCCCAGGGTCCAGGGAATGACTCCAGCCTTGCCCTGGGCACAGGGAACAGCCCCAGCCTTGCTCACCAACCTTGCCCTGGGTACGGGAAGCTGCCCCAGCCTTGCCCTGGGCACAGGGAATGACTCCAACCTTACCCTGGGCACAGGGAA